>JAKSZP010011850.1:0-307474 GCA_022478985.1 Massospora cicadina
AAAATTGATCCAAACTTGCCCCATTACATGGAATATGGCATGGCTGGGCTTCAATGCACTCAATCCATTGGGTCCTACTCCTCTAAACCAAGTTACTTTAGGAATCTTTCTATGAGTATCCCCACCATAGCATTAAATAACCTGAGCTATGACTTTCTCCTTGGGACTCAGTTACTTTGAGATTATTCATCCATAGTGCACTACAATGGGGGATTTTAATCCCTGCTGGGACACTGGGCCCCTCTGGTTTACATCTAACATGATGCCAAAACAGAGGTCAAATATCAGGCTTGCCTGTTGGAAAGCAAAAGCGGAATGACAGGCCTAAATATTAAATATGAGGTTCTCAAGTATGGATACCCCTCCTGAAGTAAATGTCCAAGAGGGCATGTCCCTTTATTTTCCTAAGTCAATTACTACACCGCTAAAGTCCAAGCTCATCATCAATACCAGTGTACATATCAATATTCCCTAGGGTAATTGCTTAAAATTTGAGGCATAGATAATCTATCCGTTAATGATGTCCTGACCTGTCCTAGAGTATTAAACCTTTATATGCTGGATCCATATTGGTCTTCTGGCTAAACTCACTGACAAACCAAGGATAGCGGGGCCCAATATGCCAGCTGCTTATGCATACTCTCTTCCTGTAAAAGCAATTAATGACATATATAACTTTATAAATATAAGGGATTTTATGCTAGAATCACTCCCATTGCTAGATCTAATTAATACATTTATTAGGATGGAGCTAAACAGAGAGCAAAGGAGCCAAGCTAAGTAATTACTAGTAAAAAACTACTCTCTTTTTTCAACCTCTACCTATGATTTTGAAAATAATGGTATTATACATCATGTTGAGACTGAGATGCCAAATTAATCTGATCTCATCCATACTGAAAGAGTAAGGTTAAAAAGCGCAGGTGGTTAAGGAGCTTAAGCAGCTACTTGAAGCTGGGTTACTGGTGACTTCCTGTAGCCCTTGGGCATCCACTTTATTGATAGTGTGGAAGAAGGATGGTAGTCATCATGTAGTGATGTACTATCAAAGGGTAACTCTATTACCAATAAAGAAAGCTACCCATTGCCCCTGGTTGATGACTCTCTCCACTTGATTGCTAGGCCACAATATTTTTAAGTTATGGATCTCACTAGCAGGTATTGGCAAGTAGAGCTAGCACCTTCAGATTGATCCAAATGTGCGCTCAAAGCCAACTAGAGGCTATTCAAGCCAACTAGGATGCCTCAGGGCCTTTGCAAAATGCCAACCACCATTCAATAAACCATCGACGGGATCCTGATAGATATAAAGTTAATTGTGTCCTTGTGTACCTCAACAATATTTATGCCTTTTTGCAAACCTTCAACACCACATGAGACATTCTGGGAAGTGTTTCATCGTCTGAGAAAGTCCTCTATAAATCTAGTCTTCAAAGTTCTCTTTCTTATATTTTGAAATTAAATTCTTGGACACAAGGTCTCAAAACATGGAATTCAGCTCATTTTGGACAAAGTCACTGCTATTAAAAAAGATGTCACGCCACCAGAGCCTCAGGGACATTCGAGTGTTCCTGAGCATGGTAGGGTATTATTGACAGTTTCTTCCTTGGTTTGCTGACTTAACAAACCCTTATCTGCCTTCTACAGAAGAGTGTGCCTTTCAACTGGCAGCCCAAACAGAAACAGTATTTATAATGCTATGAGGATTGCTCTTTATATCTAGTGTATTTTAATTAATCCTTTTTTGAGGTAATTCTTACTGCTCACTGATGCTAATGACGTCGCGGTCATGTTTATCCTAACTAACACAATATAGATCAAGTTGATCAACCAGTAGCTTACTTTAGCAAGACCCTGAGCAAGGGTGAACAGAAATTATAAGTTACTAAGCGTGGGTGCCTGGATGTTTTTTTATAAATCAAGCATTTCTGGGCCTACCTATGCAGCAACCATTTCACCATCATCACATACCATTCCTCACTACAATGGTTGCAGCAAATGAAGGGCCAAGACATTTGGTTAGTGAAGTGGACTTTAGTACTACAGTTAATTTAGAGGATCGCTTGCCTAATAAATTAAATCCTGCATGTATATTTTTTAAGTTCAGCCAATTGATCCTCAATTTTGCCTGTGGCTTATGGTATTTTGACCGTTTGGAAAATTATTAGGAGAATTCAAATAGCCCTTACTCTTTTGGTCAATTTCAGGCTCAATTTCCACTTTGTATTTGGTAACTTCTCCCAAGGCAGGCAAAGGTACAAGCTGTGGATTCTAAGGATCCAACTTGCCAACATTCTCTAAAAAAGACTTAAGATAAAAACCAAAAAGAAGATTAAATAAAATAAATCTTTTATTAAGACTAAATTTTTTGATACTTATTTATTAGGCCAGGCACCGGTATTTATACCTCTAGGGCATCTCCTGGCCACATTCGAGCACATAATCTCAACAGATTATTTTCCACCTCAGTTTGGCCCTTGAACTGATATGACTGAGACCTATTGCTAGGTTTATTATTGAAAATAATTTCATATTTGGGAGGATTTCAGGGATAAAAAGTTCAACAAAAATTGTGCAAAATTGTCCTAGGATTATGTCAAAATGAGTTTCATCATACTGCTGACAAAATAAGAATTCTGGGAGATTTTGGCATCGATTTAAATAAATGACATACCCTTAATTGGGATGTCAGCAGGCCTCTCTCAATAGCACTAGGTATTCCCATTTGGGCATTCCATGTGTAAGTGCTATCATGCTGATTACATATATCAACATACAAAATTTGCCATAGGTGGGAAATTATTTTAGGACCAGCTCAATTTATGTTTTCATCATACAACTGATGGAAATGAATCCCTCTCATGATGTTGACTGACCCTCTCAATAGCACTAAGTACTCCCATTTGGGTTGTCCAGTTGCAAATGCTATTGTGCCAATTATGTATACCAACATACAAAATTTTCCATAAGGTGGAAAAAAGGATTATGTTTTTTCATCTATTTTGTTCATGAGATTTGTAGACGTTTTCTTCATGTTAATCCCAAACAATTTCTCATGTTAAATATTTGATATTGGTCCCAATTATTCAGGACTAGTTGCCAAGTTTTGGTGCAGCAATAATTGGCCCAACTGTGCGAGTGTATATGGCCTGAGCTTTAAGAGAGAATAATCAGATTGAATTGACATTGATTTATGGGCCAAGCTTTGTAGTTACAAAAGGCTTTATGTTAAGAATTAAAGTATTAACTCAAGCATTGGGAGGATAATTGGCCTAATCTAATGGTTGTTGAAGGGTTTATTTTGGGTCAAACACCAGAATGACATCTTGCCCCTGCTTGACTTGAACATAAGACCTATGATACCTGATTAGCCTTCATTGATCATCATTTGTTAATTTTGGCCTAAATTGCCAATAAAGTAGCCCAGGTGCATAGCCTTAACTTCATCCCTAATTGCTGATATATCTGGAGTTGGGTTCTCCCCATCCTTTTTATTTAACCGGGGTAAGCTGACCAGGGGATGACATTACTGAACTAAAACTAAAATCCTAATAAAAATTACAATTCAAACAAAACGCCCAAAATGGACGGATTGATTGAATCATAACTAACAAATATCCAACCAGGTGGGTAGCAAATACTGCTATCCCTCCATGGTGGACGGGGAGGGGGGATCAGGGGGCTCATCTTCAGCTGAATCCATCTCATTCCAGAGTAGGGTGTGTGTTAAGGCAGATAGTAGGGGTGTGGGGGCATTGGCAGTATGGGGTTAGATATCTCTGATGACTGTAACTTCCGAATAGTTGTTAGCCATCATAATGCCAATGATGTATTTGGCCAAAGTGTCTTCAGCTTTGAGGCAGGCGTCTGGGAAAATAACAAATGTGGCTTTTTTGGTTCAGGTTATTTTTGCTTTTGGATTCCGTGCTACTGTTACCACGTTCTGGATGGCTTCAGTGACATTTTTGTGTAAAGTTTTCATGTTGATCTTAATTTTTGCAGTAAGGTCATTGGGAATGATGGGAGGTGGAGTTCCTCCTGCGAGCGCAGCCACAGATTTGGTGGCAGCTTTGCAGAGCAGACGGCAATCTGGTGTGGCAGCTGCTTCTACTGCAAGCTGGTGGTCACTGTAGAACGGTTTGGCGTTGGGTTGTTGACATATTTCTGAGGTGGGAATTTTGCATCCCATTCTGCGTTACAGAGCCGCTTGACTTGCAGTGACAGTTCTTTAACAACGTTACTTGATTCATCGATTACATCCAATAATTTTCATGGGTTTTGGTTGAATTGGATTGGGGAATCAGCGTACTGTTGAGGTTTGTTTAATTCATTTGCGGATGCATGGGATCAAACTGGGATCCAATCCAATGTTTGATTGGAGGGATTATTTATGGCATTGGGGTGGGGGAGGAGGCTGATTGGTGGCTGCAGGCGCAGCTGCAGCAACAGGCTTTGGGGGTAGAGGAGGTAGGATTGTGCCCCATACCTGAAATTGTACAGGGTGGGCATCAGATTAGAGGTCAGCGGATGATTCATCTGATCCATCTGACATAGTTGAGTAGGGGCATTTGCGTTTTGAGTAGTCTAACTCAAAACATGATGGACAGATCATCTGCCCGCCCTCAACGTGGGCCCAAAATGGATGGTTGGGTGCTGAGGGAATAACAGTGCACAGCGGAATTGCCACCGAAATTTTACTAAATTCAGGGCTTATCATGGCATATGCCCAAGGCCCAGCAAGTCATGTGGCCCCATTTGGGACCACAAACTGTAGGATGGGGTTGGAGTTATAGGCTGCTAAACTGGCCATCAGCTCCTGGTGGAGCACTTCAGGGGAGGTGGGTGGGCAGGCCAGAAAACTGAACCACCAAAGTGGTCTCCGTTGAGAGCTGGGTCCAAGTTGTGGGGAAAGGGGTACCCTGGAAAACCAGGGGCACAGTTGCCGCTGTGGCAGCATCAGCTTCAAATGTGAAGCCAAGATCAAAGTACCCCTTGTAGGGGCAGAAGTCAATAAATCTGGCGGGATGCATCACTGCCTGTGCCATTTCAATAATGGCTTGGTCGTGGTATGAAATATAGTTTCCTATATTTGACCCTTAGGCTGTAGCACATGTTGCTCCGGGGAGCACTAGGGGGCAGCATGGTACCGCTTTGGTATGAGCAATGTGGGCGTCCAGGTTCTTGGACGGAATGAATTGGCCCATGGGTTTGGAATGATTGGGTGAACCAGTCCTAGCGCATTTTCCTGCCAGATGGAAAATGGCGGGGGAGTTTCACCGCTGCCCCACGCTGAAGCAGCCAGCGGAGAATCTGATGACATTGGAGCAAAACTACTACGGGTGAATACAATTTGTTTTTTAAATTCATGTAATTTGGCTTGTAAAGTTACGCCAAGCAGAAAGAGGTAGGTTCTCCCCATCCTCAAATGCAAACTAAAGTATTCTTTATGTGTAGTATTTCTACTTTATTATTTTAGTTTAAGTAATTTTTTTCTTTTTTATTATTTTTTATTATTTTTTTCTTTTCTTCTTTTATGTAAACTTTAGATATATTTAAGGTAAGCTGACCAGGGGATGGACGTTACCAAAAATAAAACCAAGCAAGCGAACCAAAAACATGAACCAAATGCCCTAAATGAGCGATGAGACTTCCATAAAAGAAAAATACCATACCAGGTGGAGCAGCGGTAAACTACTTAACACATCATGGCAGAGAGGGGATCAGGAGGATTAATAATTTCATCTTGACCATTAAATAGGCAGATCAATGCTGAGAGCAAGGGGTTTGGGGCATCCACAGGATGAGGGTCAAGGTGATAAAGATAAAGTTGGTATCATCATTGACAATTTGGGACTGGAGTAAAGCCTCCAGGAGTTTGGCAACATGGTATTCAGCTTGGATGCATGCATCAGGAAGCTGAACAAACTTTTTAATATCGGCTCTGGTGATATGCATTGCGGGTGAAAAATCTGCTGGTGCAGCAACATGCTTGACAGCGATTATGGCTGTTTCATTTAAGCGATCAATCTCCTCTCTTGCAATGGCAGGGAAATTGGGAGGGAATTAGGAGACATGTATCCCTTTCTTAAATTCAGTGACAGAGAATGCAACAGCATCTTGGAGATAGCGACTCTCAGTTGAAGCCACTACAGAGTCAGAAAGCTGATGGTCACTCAAGAAAGGTGTAGGTGTAGGTTTAGGGACATATTTCTTGGGTGGGAATGAGAAATCAAAGTCAGAAGGCAGATATGGTTCTAAATTAATTGGAAATTCTGGAGGTGAGACAATTTCACAAGTTTTGGTTATTTCATCCAATAAGTCCCAGGGAATCTGGTTAGTTGGGATTGAGTTAGAGAAACTTGGCGGTGGTTGGGTAATTTTAGGGGTGGAAAATTGTTTGGATTGATTTTGGATCCAAACCTGCTCCCAATTGGGTAGATTGTGAGAAAATTGGCCAGCTTATTCTTCTTTTATGTACTATATTTTATTTATATTGCAATGATAATGTTTTAAATATTCTTTTTCTTTTTTTCTTTTTGATCAGCCAGCTTATTGAACCTTCTTAAGAATGGATTTAGCCTAATTAGGGTTGTTATAACTGCAGGAACAGCTTCTCGAGTAATTGGTAAGCTCTTGGGTTTCCATGTTCCCATTAAATGCAGGTATCATGACATTGTACAGTTCACAGTAGGACATGACTGCATGTTCCATTACAATCTTAGCATCAAATTTATCTATTGTAGTGCACCCAAGCAAGACTTGTGCCTCACAGAAAAATCTGTCCACAAAGTTCTTATTAGTCTCATTCTGCTTGATTTCAATATCAAGAAGCTCTCTTTTTGGGCTTCTAATTTCCCAGGCCCTCCAAACTATTTTGTTACTGCAATTTTGGCATCCATATAGGACCAATCGTCGCTCAAATAGGGCATAACGAGGTCACAGCTATGGGCATCGAGTGAGTTAATCAGTGCTGATCCTTTTTCATGGTCAGATGCTCCCCACATTGCTTTTTAAAATAACTCAAGGAAAGAGTGAGCATTCCTATATTTATCAAACTTTGGTAAGTTCAGCAGTTTAAAGTAATCTCGCCTTATTTCAGGCATAGGGGTTGTACTTCTTCTTGAATATCTTGGTGTTCCATCATTTAGAATCAGCCCGCTTTCCCATTGAGGAGTATCTGGAGTCAGCATTGATGCCAGAACCCTAGGCATAGGACGGATGTTTAAAATATCTGTTTCTGCATTGGTGTCAATTTCTGATGATTCAATTTCATGATATTGCTCTAAAATACTAGCTTTTGATGCTTAGATTTGGCCCTTAGTTGTTTTCCAAACTGTTTTCTGGATGATAGAGAAGTGCTTTTTCCCATTTCTCTTTTGTCATGGCTGGGTGAGCACTGGCAGTTTTGCTGTTTGAGGGATTCAAATTCCTTTTTAAGGTTGTCATAATACTCTTTGAATAAATCTTGATTTGACATTATGCTTTTATTTATCAATGGCCATATTGTCTACTCAGGAATTTTCAGTTAATAATTGCTTTTTAAGTTCCCAATTCTCCTGAGTTAATCTCAGTATTTCTGGCCTGCAATCTTGACACAACTGTGCAAATTTTTGAGTATTTCTCTTTGATCAAGGCATCATAGTCATCCCTAAGTGGGATGGCTGGCTTTGCTGTAAGGTCTTCAATGCTTTTGTTTACATTATCCAGCTTGGCCTGAACATAATTCTCAGAGTCATTGTGCTTTGAATTTTAATCCAGGTGATTTCTTTAGCTAAAAGTGGCATGTAAGGTGAGTTGTTCCTACTGAGATAATAGGAAATCAGAATGTGTTTCCAGTTTTTGACATAGGGTATTTATGTTTTTTACTCATTTGTGTGATAGCCCATGGTAATCAGGAACTTCTGCGGCTGTCTTTAGGACTCCTTCATATAATAGCTCCTTGAGTGTGTTTAATCTCCCAGGAGCTTCATTGACTAGTCCCATATTATCCACAATCGCCTTTCAGACTTCAAATAAACTGGAATTTAATTTGTCTAGTAGAGCATTTCAGGAAGAGCGTTCCTCTCCTTGCACATGGTAGATTTCTGTGAGTTCCAGGTTTTGTTTAAAAGATTATCTAAGTATGCTTAACAGAGGGCTGGACAAAGTTAACCGTGAATTCATTAGTTGCTTGACTGTCTGTGAGACATTTGGCAAGGGATGCCATGGTAGCATCACGGTACTTCATATATATCTCCATCTTGAGTGCCTGATTTTTAAGGTAGTATAACAGGCCAAAGGAGGGATTAATTTGTGAAGTGACAATCCTAAAAACCTAATTTAGAGTTTCCAGCATAGCTTTTACGCTTTCAGATGTAATATCAATTGGGCTTGTTGTATCTGCATGAGCTCCCCCACTGTGATGAGATCCAGGGAGTAGGAGGTACCTGCATCAGAGCCTTGGCGGCTGGTATTAAAATAATCTGCGATTTCCTTGTCACTAGCTACCATCTTGTTGTCGCTTTCTGGTCTGGCTGGATCTGCCAGGAGCTGGTTATGTAAAACCATATCAGAGAGTGTCACCAAATTCGAGTGAGCAACAGTTGTACCATCTGAGGATTGCTCACTTGATAATTAAGATCCTACATGCTTAATCAGGACAAAGTTCAGCCAAATGATCCTCGATTTTGCCAGAGACTTATAATATTTAGACCGCTTAGAAACTCACTAGGCGTATTAAGATAACCCCAACTCTTCTGGTCAATTTTGGGCTGAACTTTCCATTCATAATTGGGAACTTCTTTTGAGGCAGGCAAAGGTACAAGCTGTGGGTTTGGCACCTCCAGCTTGCTGAAACTCCGCAAAAAAGACTCAAGATAAAAACCAGAAAGAAGATTAAATAAAGTAAATCTTTTATTAAGCCTAAACCTTTGATACTTATTCATTATGCCAGGCACCGGTATTTATACCTCTAGGGCATCTCCTGGCTACATTTGACCACATAATCTCAACAGATTATTTTCCACCTCAGTTTGGCCATTGAACTGATATGACTGAGACCTATTGCTAGGTTTATTGGTGGCAAAATAATTTCATATTTGGGAGGATTTCAGGGATGAAAAGTTCAACAAAAATTGTGCAAAATTGTCCTAGGATCATCTTGAAATGCGTATTGTCATACTGCTGATGAAATATGAATTCTGGGAGATTTCAGCATCAATTTTAATAAATGACATACCCTTAATCAGAATGTAAGCAGGCCTCTATCTATAGCATTAGGTACTCCCATTTGGGCATTCCATGTGCAACTGCTATCAGGCTGATTATGTATATTGACATACAAAATTTGCCATAGGTGAAAATTATTTTAAGACCAGCTCAATTTATGTTTTCTTCATACAACTGTTGGAAATGAATCTCTAGTCAGGATGTCAACTGGCCCTCTTGATAGCACTAGGTACTTCATTTGGGTGGTCCATGTGCAAGTGCTATTGTGCTGATTACACATAATGACATAAAAAATTGCCCTATAGCAGAAAAAGGATTATGTTTTTTCATCTATTTTGTTCATGAGATTTTTAGGCGTTTTCTTTAGGTCTCAAGTGATTTATCATGTTAGATATTTAAATTAGTCACAATTTTTCAGGACTATTTGCCAAGTTTTATGCACCAATAATTGGCCCAACTGTGCGAGTGTAATTGGCCTGAGCTTTTGATAGAAAAATTTAGAATGAATTGTCATTATATTAATTGGGCCAAGCTTTGTAGAGGCAATAGGCTTTATGTTAAGAATTAGAGTACTAGCTCTAGCACTGAGAGGATAATTGGCCTGATATATTGGTCGTTGAAGGGTTTATTTTTGGGTCAACCACCAGAATCTGACAACTACCAAACTATGATTCGACCACTCTACATCACACACAAGAAAACATCAGAATGCTGATGATATTTCAAAGATTCCAGTGATAGCTACCTTAACCCCTTAAATAAGACTGGATATATGATCTAATAGAACAGCCTTAGTGATGGGAGTTGGAAGCTCCTAAGATCCAAGCTGAGCTATGAAAAACGACCCAGGACACCAAATCAAAGAGGGAATACTGTATAAGAAATTAACAGGAAATTGGGTCTCTTATATCTGTCCTTATTCCTAAATTGATGTTATTTATGAGAGGAAGTTGACTGTGGGACATGAGGCAGTGAAAAAGATCTGCAAATGACTAGAGAAATGATGATACTGGGATCAGATGATTAAAACCATCAGAAAGTTCTAAAGGCCTGTATGACTTGTTGAACTCAGATTAATTTAGCCCTTGGTACCAACATTTAGTCAGGGCTCTATCTGTCCCTTTAATGTCATCAAATTCAACGTGGTGAGCCCTTTTCCCACTGGTTTACATGGCACAAATACATTATTAGCTGTGGATCCTCTGACAAAATGAGTTGAAGTTGTTTCCATTCCAGATCACCGTGAAAGCTATTGCTCTATTGATTATCTAATTCACTCATCCAGCATGGATTCCCACAAACACTATTATTAGACAATGGGCTATTTTTCACTTTCCATGTAGTCCAAAAATTAACTCTCTCCATTTGGGACATGCCAAAGTTTTACTGCCCCTATAATCTTTCAACCAATGGAAGGTGGCCCAAGCTAATGGGACACTTGTTTCTATCTTGTGGATGATGGTGCCTTTGGCCCTATGCATTGTAACCACTATATGCCCAGCAATTTTCTTTGTTAACAGATAAGTTACCATTAAATAATCAAAATATCCTAATTCAAAGCTCTATATGGTCGTACATCTCATCTGCCAAGTATTTTTCAGTTCCTACTTGGTTCCTCCATGCCTGAAAACTTTAATTTGCCAATGAGAGCATTACCTGATGAGATTATATGGCTTCAAATCCTCTAGACTCATGGTCTTGTCACCACCATAGAAATGGAGACATCCCAATTTAATGCCAGTTGACCCTCCCTTCTTAATATAGTTAGGTGAACTATTTCTCTTTTATCACCATTGACCTGGAGGGTGATAGAATAAGCTTGAAGTTTTTTGGTCTTGAACCTACCAGGTTATTTTTAAGGTTAACACAAAATACTCCTTTGCCAGTGTTAAGAAAAAAACAGTGGTAAATTAAGTCCATGTCTGATTCCTCCAGCCAAAATCCCCTCTGACAGGATCTTGAGGAGGGCGCTGTCAGGATTTAAGATAATAAAAGAATTAAAATACCTACTTCTAGATTAAGCCCAATAAATTGAATCTAAAACATTTATGAACAAATCTATCTCTGAAGGCACCAATGGTAAAATTTTCAGTAAGCAACACGCACATGAAGATTGATGGAGATGCCATCAGGAATTGCACCCCTACTTTACAAATCAAAAAAGGTTCAACTATCAACAATGTGCGTCATGAGGATACTCTACAAAAGCAATAAAGGCTTCAACTAGGCAGATGATCTAGAAGGGTGTAGAAACTCCTAATCATTGGGGCCATGTAGGCCCTCTTGGCTTTATGTCCTCACTCGCTTTATAGATATTAAGCCCTTTTAAATCAATGAATCAATCTATTCACCCCATCTCTTCTTCTTCATTGACCTCTCCGCTAGTTTCACAAGCTTTGAGACCAATATAGCCTCAGCCACAATTAAGAGAACCGCTAAGCAACTAATTTCCATAGCTATACTTAAGAAAACAAAGGCTACATTATTTATCTCTATCATTATATCTTAACAATCAGTTCTGAGATTAATAATTATTTGAAGAAAAGCTATAATTTGTATTGGAAAGATCTTATGAAGTCAAATATGAAAACTATACAACTTTTTAAATCCTTTACCGCTGGGTTCTTTCAATATATTCTTGTCCCATGATGAAATGGACAATAAGCTCAGCCATTCAACGTGATGATAGAGATTTCTAAGGAATCTTGAGTCTTAACTAGAAAAAGCCATAAATTATAGTAATTACTTTAATTAGTTATGCGCTTATGAGGCTATGTTTCTCCCAAAAAAGTTAAATAAGAGTACATATAAAAAGAGATATTTTCCTGGTCCATTATTCATCTGCCTCAAATCTTTCCAAATGTATTACTAACTTGGAGACTGAGTTGAAGGGTAAAAACTAGCAGCATATATATATAAAATGTAGTTTATTGCTGTTTTGATAGACTAAAGATTAAAAAGATACGCTAAGTTTAAGCTCCTTGCCAAAATATATTGGCCTTAAAATAGTGCTTACAGTAAGACCACAATAGAAAGTTTCTACTTAAACACTTTGGAGATAGAAGATGCAGACACACTTTTATGGATATATTGTCCACTACAACAGTTGAGAACTTGGAGGACTTGAATAGTTTATATTGCAAAAAGCTTTAGTTTAGGACTAAATCATAATTTTATTATCTTAAATTCCTGCAATTGTGGGCAAAAAACTATCATAGAAACCCAATATGAGGTTATCTAGTTTTCAGGGTAATACTTTAACACTGGATGATGGGGAAAATCCAATGAATGATGGTGCAAATCACCCAAGGGCTGGAAGAATTCTGAATGCATCATCAGATCAGGACTTTATGATTTGATGAAATATTAGCAGGTAGCTAAAAGCTCTAAAATTATGAATAAGAGGGAGCTCCATAAAGCTTTAGAGGTAGATGCTCAAAGTTAAAGTGCGTTAAGACGTAAATGTCACAATTGTCATTGGTTAGTTGTGACATGTAAGATCAACTTTCATAAGAATTTTTCTTAATCTCCTGTTTTGTGTCTTCCTTATTGCCATAAGCATTATTTTACTGGTCTCATGATCCCTATTTTGGCCCCAAAATAAACGGAGTACTACAAATATCTTTTAATTTATTTCTTCAGGCAATTCATGAATACCACTGTTAACTTTTGGCAGTATTGATTAGTTCTACTAAGCTGGTTGCAAAGGTTTAACACCACTGAGCAACGGATAGACAATATGAAGTTTGCCAATCCTTGGTAATTAATAACAATATATAAAATGATGCTATCGCTCCAGCAGACACTACTTAATTATCTATAAAACCGCAGACTACTTCTGCTAACTTCCCACTTCTACCTACTTCAAAACCTCTCCCTTTTATTCACTTTTTCAGTTCTTATTCTTCAATCTTCTTGGTCAATTTTGCCCCATCAACTTTAAATCTTTATTCACTACAATTTAAGGGGGTTTGTCCCATCATTAAAGCTTTGGAGGAATTCCCCCTATTTACCAAAATATTGTCATTTTGATCAATTCACTTCCAGTTGACATAATCTACCACCCAAATTTTGAGGCTCACCTCAACCAATAACATACAATCCGCCAAAACTATGGCTTATCATCCAGTCATACCAATTTCTTGACATTACTACCCCTTGACTGGATTATAAGCTCCTATTGCTTATACACCCAATGGAACCTTGTGTGTAGTCAGTTGATAATTCAATCACCCGTGGGTTTCTTAATATGTAGCCATCAATACCAGTCTTCTCAATTATCTCAAATGGTTTGGTCCATATGTTATCAAGCTTGTTCTTCCTTTCATATCCATGTTGATTGTAAAACAAGGCATTATCTCTTACAGCAATCTGTTGGTGTTCAAAACGTCTACTTTGGTTAGCCACCTGATCTTGAATCTTATTAGCTAAACTGGTAGAATAATCTACAATCTGAAGTTTTATCAGCATGTCCATTAGGTTGGTTAGACAACGCTGTGATTCTACTATGCCGGTGTCCTCCACACAGGAGTAAAGCAATGCTGGCAAAGTAAATGCCTACCAAAATGCAATTGGAAAAGACTCTTACCTTTCAACAAGTAGTACCTGATATACAAGCAAAGACGGCGGTGGATAGGATGGTACTCCACTCATAGAGGAGATGCTTTCCAAGCTTGTGGAGAATCTTTACCAATGTTCTGTTACACGTCCCGCCATCCAATTAGATTCAGGGTGGTAGTGTATAGTTTAGATCCCGCGGATTACCATTAGTTCATTTAACTTGGGCAGGACATGTGACATGAAATTTTTTCGTTATCCATGAGAATAAATTGCAGACAGCCATGTCACTGTATAATAAACTCCATGATAAACTTGGCGGCAGTGACATCTCCTAAATCGTTGATTGCTCTTGATTCCACCCATATTGTCAAGTAATCAATTGCTACTAGTATATACTTAGAGAAGTTCGCACATTTGGCAGAGGCCCCACTACGTCAAGAAAACAGAATGCCATGCGAAACAAGGTTTAAATAGCTGGTTGGTAGTCTTATTGTGGAAAGGTTTCTACACTTGACACTGGTGACAATAAGAAACCGTCTCAAGCACATTGTAGTGCATGCTCTACCAATAGTATCAGGGTGAAAGAACTCCAACGCTTTCTGCAACTCTCCATGACCTACCACCTTATGGGCATCCACAATAATTAATGGCCTAGCGTAAAGCTTTGGTAAACTTACTGTCAAATCTCATATTTTCTATATAGTTTCCCATTTTGCAAAAAGGTATCTTGTCTAAGCCCATCTAGAGCCTTGATCACGTGTGGCGGTTCAACATGATATTTGCCCACAATCATCATCTCATACATGATGTCAGCCAAATCTGCCATAAATGTGACCATTGGTAAACATGAGAGACAGTCTGCATTCTGATGTTTTGCCCCCGGCCAGTGTACTATTTCAAAGTCTTGCGCCTGGAGCTTCAATGCCCATTGCACGAGCCATCCTTTAGGTTCCTAAAGATTCTGCAGCCAAAGCAAGGATGCATGATCCATTACCACTTGGTACTTCACCCCATGGAGTTATACTAAAAAAGTTTATATAAATATATCACTGCTAAGCACTCCCGCTCAGTTATAGTGCAATTACGTTCATGACTGTTTAAGATTCAGCTACAAAATGTAACAGGGTGCTCTATGCTGTCGTCATCCTTATGGGATAATACTGCCCATACAGCGAGAAATGACACATTTGTTTGCACTATGAATTTCTTTTCAAAATTAGGGTTTTGCAAAACTGGCGCGCTCACCAATGCAGTCCACAAGACATCAAAAGCTTTTGACATCGTTCAGCCAGTTAAATGTGGCGTTCTTCTTCAATAAAAAACGGGACCCAATACAGATGAAGTTCAGAATGAACCGTTAGTAGTAACCAACCATCCCCAAAAATACTTGGATCCCTCTTATTGGCTAGGGTGAATCATTTTGCATATAACTTCCATCTTTGCCAGCTGAGGTTTAAGCCGTTTTTGAGTCTACCACGAACATGTGGTATTCCAATTGCTCCTTAAAAATGGCACTTTTGAGGCTCAATCTTGATGTTAGTATCAGAAAAGTCATCAGAACACTTGTTCTAAGTGGTCAAGATGTTCCGTGAACGTCTGAGAGAACAAATCAATATTGTTGAGGTAGACTATAACGCATGAAAGCTTCAAGTCACCCAAGATCGTGTCCATAGCCCGCTGGAACATAGCTGGGGCGTCACATAACCCTTGAGGCATACGCATGGGTTGGAACAACCCCTTTGAGGTGATTATAGCACAATCTCCCATTCCGCTGCTGGCAGCTCAATCTTCCAGTACCCCAATATCAAGTCCATAACAGAAAAATATTTAGCACCTCTAAGCATATTTAAAGCTTCATCAATCAGTGGAAGAGGATATGAGACCTTCTTTGTAACGCTATTAAGCTTCCAATATTCAATGACCACCCAATTTATGCCATCTTTTTTCTTAACAACTAGCACTGGAGATGCCCATGAATCTTGGATAGCTCTTATCCCCTGCTCAATCAATTTGTCTACCTCATCATAGAAAACTTTCTCCGAAGATTTTAAGCGCCAAATTGGCTGCAACCAAATGGGGAGTGATCACCCATATCTACCCAATGCACACATAACATGCACAACCCAAATAGTGATCAGTGGATACAAAAATCTCACGGTATTTTTCAAACAGCTCCATCACCCTATCTTTCCGTTCCTCTGACAGCACAGTTAGCGCTTCCAACAGAACCACTGTTATTATGCCAGGAGAGGTTTGTACAGGTAGGCCAAAGTCCTCCCAAGACCTGTGATTGTATATACAATGAGCCTCATCAATAGCATTCAAGTGTTAAAAAGCCACCACTTGGTGCCTTTGGATAGTAATAGACTCCTTCTGTAGGTTTACTTTCAATTCTTTCACTTCTCCATGCCCTGGTTTCAGTCCTTCCAGGAGCCACATGGGGTTTGAGCTGCTATTGCTGGTAGGGCCCTTAATTTTCAATTAGACTTTCTGGGATGGCTATTTTCAGGCTCCATCCCTAATATGACCTGATGCCTCAAAGGTATATTGATGGCGTTTGGAGCCTGTAGCGGAATGCCGTTGTATTCATAGATCTGGTCCTTTGCTTTATCTGCCAAAATTGAACAGAAATTAACCTATTGCTATACGTCAGATTATTTTGACTGGAGCTCATTGGTCCTTTGGGACTCCGCTGGAGGCAAAATGGATGGGGATCTGTTGTCCCAAGATATTAATCGTTTCTTCCGCCATATTGACCAGTGCCATGAATTGCCACATGAATGCGGCTCCAATCAACATGTTGTAATTATTATTGGGAAAAACCACCGCTGTGGCGGAAGCCCTGACTGAACCAAACCTCAGAGGTAACGCTCTGTAAACGCTCTCTGACACATCTCTCTGTGCCTCTGCTGTCCCATACACTACTTGATGTTCCACATCGGGCTTCAGCGGAAGCTTAGCCATGAGATTGGTGGATACTAAATTGATTAGAGCGCCAGTATATATAATAGCTCGGACTTTTTGTATTTTAAACAAAAATATCACAGCAGGTATACTATAAATAAGAAGAACCTTTGGTGTTTATTACATGAACATCCAAGGGATTTTTGTTACCAAGAAAAGTGATAATACTAGCGCCGACATGAGGATACTCCTGTGAAGTCTTCTCTACTGGAGTTGCAACGTTCACCCCACTAGGGCAGCTAGTCCTTTGAGGGTCTTCCTTCGCCTGTGTCATTTCACTCAAGAATTTTCCAGGTTATGTCTTTTGTACATCTTGGCGGAACTCTGAGTCTGTAAGGTTATGATTACTCTCTTTTTTTGGAGGCTGAGATATTTTGGTGGATTACTGATATAATAAGTCGTCAGGGTGAGAAAAGAGACTGACGCAAAGTGACTTGTGAGTATCATCAGGGACAAATAAATTTGGATTAGTGGAGGTAGAGCGTCCTGTCTCTACTCCATTCAACTATTTCCTGTTTGATCAGGGCAGGCGGTACTGCATGAACATGCAGGTTGCCAGGACAGTTAGCCGCTTATTGTCCTCTTTAGCCGCACAAGAAATAAGCATTAATAAACGAATCTCATCTCTGTATCACACCCAAATGTATGAGCCAGAAGTTAAATAAGGATTTGAAATTTGGATGGTGACAAACCGGTTGTGCATGAGTTGGATAGAAAGAACTTGTTAACATATTAATTGGGCAAGTATTGACACATAGATTATAACCAGGTTGTTGTAGTCTATTATTGACGGGGATAAGATGGCGGTAGCAGGGGATTTACATTCCACGTTGAGAGCACCAAAAGTGACAGAGAGACGGCGTAAAGAATTAAATTTTTTTAAAAACTCCACATCTTCTTGAAGAATGTGGGCCATAGCATTATAGAGCTCATGATATGGCTTAACAGCCGCCATCATAGCTATGCCCGCATCCTCGTTGGTTAAGATATCTGCTCACTAACACATGAGCCTCAGCTGTGAAATGTGTCAGGCAGACAGCAAGTTAGAACTAAAATGGCCTGCCAGCTTGAGTACTAAAGCACTCAAACAGCAAACCAGAATTCCTGAGGAACTGCTGCTGATATGATGGTTATGGAACTAGGTAGGAGTTCTAATAATAATTGCCTATGAGCCATAATCTCATATAGACACATAATGAAAACCAGATGAACACGTCCATAAATTTGGGGGGTTTTGGAATACCGGTGGAAAAAGAAGTTTGTTTTCAACATAAAATACTAGAATTGGGGAAAAGATTTTCTATTGGAAATATAAGGAATAAAATTGACTAACATTTTCTCAGTGCCAGGCAACTGATTAAACAATTTTTGATTGTGGTGAGTCCAAGCAGGGATTGGGTCCCTCAAATTTACCTAACATGGCGAATATTCTAGAATTGGGCAGGTAATCTCAAAATAGAACTGAAATCAAAGGATTTGTGGCAGGATGATTCAATGTCAGTTTGACCTCGAATGCCTGAACCAAAGCTTGACTTCCTTTCCATCAGTTAGCATGATGGCATTTGCCCCAATGAGCTGCGGGAAATCCTAAGGCCACCCCACATAGGGGCGGTTCCAATTGGTTTGAAATGGTTTTGAGATGCCCAATCCACCTGCGCCCAGTCACTAGGCCATTCATTCAGTCAAATGAATTTTGTTGGCCACAACTCCCAAATTGCTGGATAAGGGTTTCAAACTGCAGCGATGGTTTCTGAAGATACTATTTGAACTTTGGGTATCATTCCTGACGATTTCATAGGGGGTTGGCATCAATAATCATATTAGAAACTGAGTTAAAACTGTCCACGATTCCAGTTCATAATTTGACATTTGTCTCTCTTTGGCATGCATTTTCTAATCATCCAGCTTTGATCACATAAATCTCAAATTCTTCAACATCAATTTGATGATCTCAGCACAGATTTACTTAATCTGGCTGTTCAGTTTGACTGAGGTGGGCGAGGGTACAAGGGAGGAATCTGAAGAAGGAGAGCTGTTATCAAGTGATCATCTACCATGGGGTGAGATCACACTGGGAAACAAGGGGTACAGCCGCCCTCGTTGGCCCCTTTTTATTCAGAAATGGAAAGAGCGCCTGATCTATGCACAAGGGACGTTTCCCTGGACTTACATTAACCTTTCCTTTTTCCAAAGGGAGGGTGCCACCGCTGGGAAACTGCATGAGGGCCACATTTTTGTGAGCCTTAAGAAATTTGATCACCATTGCAGCCGCAACTTTTTTTGGGGGAATGGTGAGCGTCAGGGTGGGACTGATTAAACACTTCGACTAGTTCCATGCAATTAACGCAATCCTGAGCCTTGACCCAACTGTTCTAATAAGCTGGATACCCCTTCCATGCAATGAGATACTGAACCGACTGTCAGGATTTGCGGGATGCTAAGATAGTTTCCACCTCAGCTTCTTCAGCATCCTCTATTACTATGAGTTTGGTTCAGCTGAAATGATCCCCTTAAACGGAGACAACAGAGACATGTGGAAGACAGGGTTCTGTTTCCAATGTGCTGGAAGTTTTAACCAGAAAGTACCATTGCCCAAGTCTTCCTCCACCAGTGGGGACCCAAACGCTTGCATGCAAACTTCCGGGAAGGCACCTGCATCTGCAGATGGCAAGTATCCAATATAACGTGAGAGCCCACTGCTATATCATGGCCAGGAAGCCTTTTTGATCTGCAAACCATTTATAAGCATCAATGGACTTTTTAAGGTGCTCATGCACCAAGGGCTGGTTAGACTGAATGTGCCAACATGATCTGCAGCAACTGGAACTTCTGGACGCAGACAGGGACCAACTGAGGAAGAGGGGTATAAACAAACCGAACTTCATAGGGGAGAAAACCCCTTAGAAACGTGAGAACCATTATTATAGGCAAATTGGGTGAGAGGGAGTTCATCAGCCCAGGTATCTTGTGCAGCCGACGTGTAACAACGCAAATTATTGTTCCAAAATTTGGTTAACCCACTCAGTTTGTCCATCAGATTGGGGATGGTATGTGGTGGAACATCAGGGATAATTTTTAAGATGGTTAAAAGCTCATTCTAGTACCGCGCTGTAAATTGTGGTCAACGGCCACTAATGATCTCCTGCGGAAGACCAAATATAGAAAACACATGGCATACAAAGAGGCGAGCGGTTTTTTCTGACGTGATTATGGAAGCACAGGGAAAAGTAGGGAAAATTTGCTATAGCAATCGACCGCTATTATCACTGATGTAAACCCATTGGAACAGGGGAGTTTGACAATAAAATCCACAGACACCGATGTCCATGGACCCTCTGCCTGTTGTAAGGGATGTAGGAGGCCATTTCTTCCTGAGCGGTCTAACTTTGGTCAATCACAAGTAATGCAATCGGTATTCCATGCTGGGATTTCCTTAGTTAAACCCACCTAGTTATAAGTCCGCTTGATCACTTTGATACATTTCTTGTTGCCCAGATGGCCAATTGTGGGAGGGTCATGATGCGCTCAAAACAACTCAGTTCTTTAGGGGAGGAGGAACCCATACCCACGATCTAAAATAGATGAGACCCTTCACCAAGGAATACAGGGATTGTTTGTGGATATTAAGGGATAATAGATTATGTAACTTCACTCCTTTGGGGCATGACATCTGAGTTGCCAAAACCCAGGAAATAAGCGGAGCATTTGGGGCTAACTCTACTGAGGTGACCACTTGCGGGACAATCAATAGGATTTGGGTGGTGGGGAACACAGTAATCAAGTCCATTTCCTCTGAATCTGAGTGGCAATGGGCCAAGTTGTGACTAAGGAAGTCAGGAAGCACATTTAATGCAACTTTCACAAATTTGTATTTAAAATAAAAACTGCATAAATCCTGATAGGTATGAGACTGCCAGTGTGCCAAATTTTCGAGGTTTCCAGAAATATAAAAGAGCTTGGTGGTCTTTATGCACAGTTAACTCATTCTTGGCTCCCTGTAATAGAGCCGCTAATGAGTCAATGCCCATTCTACAGCTACCAATAATTTATCATAAATGGCCCATGATTGCTCAGTAGAAGTAAATTTCCAGGAAAATTAGGCAACCGGATGTTCTAAGCCATCACGCTCCTGTATCAGAACTGCCTAACTGCTACTGCTGAAGCATCACAAGCGATGATATATGGTTTGGATGGGTCCGCATGTTTTAAGATAGGGGGTGATAAGAATAATTCTTGAATTGACTCAAGCCTGCTGCCATTTGGAGGTCCATCAGAAATGCACATTCATAAATGTGAGGGGGTGGAGAGAGCAGCTAACTGGGAAAGGGCCGGGAAAAATTTATTTAAGAAAATAATGGTACCTAAGAAACTCCATAATTGTTTCTGGGCTGTTGGAGTCAGCCACTTGTGTATGGCATCTAACTTGTTGGGCGGAATTGCTTAACCATCTTTTAGGACCAGGTTACCAAGAAAAGTAACTTCCTCCTTATAAAACTCTCATTTTGAAGGCTTGACAAACAGGCTCACCTTGTGCAAATCTGACATAACCGCTACTAAGACTTTAGCATTTTGTTTGGGAGTTGGGGGATGAGCCAATATGTCATCAATATATGCAACCGCGCACATAAACCGGAGGTCACCCAGCTCACTATCAATCATTCTAAGGTGGCTGGCGCATTCTTCAGCCTGAAGGGCATTACACAGAACTGAAAATACCTCGTTTGGTCCAAATTGCAGTAAGCCATTCTTTGCCTCCCATTACCCTTATTTAGTTAAAGCATTGATGTGATCAAGCTTAGAGAACATGCGAGACTTTGCAATCGCTTAACTGATTGTCTGCTCAAGGGGTAAAGGATAGGGATCGCTCACTGTATTTTTATTTAGGTGACCATAAGCCACGCAGGGACGGAGAGAACCATTGGCCTTCTTGCAAAAACGATGGGGGAGGCAATTGGTGACGTCTCTTTAAACAATCATCCTTTCTTGAGCATATCATCCAACCAGGCGGTGAGAGCAGCCTCCTCTTCTGCCGTGTGTGGATACAAAGGGTAGTTGATGTTCACCAACTTGCCGGTGTTCAGAATCCCAAACTCAAATTTCGTGTGAGAGGGAAGATGTTACACCTTTTCAGAAACAAAGATACTCTGATAGCACATCAATTCTTCAGGAAAATCAGATGGAAGGCCTGAATGGGAAACGGGGAGGTAATAGCACTGCGGCCTTGTGTTTTCTTAAGGGTATTAACTAAGGGAAATTCTCCCTCCATTTGATCATTGGCAAATGACAATATATTTGACTCCAGATGAATCTTAACATGTTGTTGACATCACCATACAACCCACAAGATAACTGGAAACACCAAGTTTGGCATTGGTGAGAACTAATCACAAAATCTAAACTGATGTACTGATAAAGAAACTTGCCGACAGACTAGATATGAGTCTGGGAGTCTGAAGAAGCAACTATTACTGAGGGACCTACATCCAGATTGAACTCCAATTGTTGGGCTAGTTCGACACTCATATAATTTTCTGCGGCTCCTGTATCCACCAATGCCTCAAAGGAAACATGATGGACCCTGACACTAATCTTCATGGGCAGTAAGAAGTAAGCGAAGTTCTCTTTATTGGCAGCTGTACTTGAATCCGGTAATACAGGAAATATGGATGTAGAATTGGGGGAAACCACTAGGTTCATAGTGGGAGTAAGCCCTTCACAAGTCGCATTGTCAGAACATACTGACATGGGCACAATAGCCGCGGCAACATGCTCAGAGACATATTTCTTCACAATCTGGTTCAGCTGAAAAGAAGGGACCATTGCTATACCAATATATATGAGAATGGCGGAAATGGTTAGGAGTAATGGTTGGTCGAATATTTCAGGCAGACAGCAAGTTAGAATTAGACTGGCCTGCCAGCTTGAGTACCGAAGCACACAAATGGTAAACCAGAATGCCTGAGGCACTGCTGCTGATATGACGGTTATGGAATTAGGTAGGAGTTCCGCCAATAATTGCCTATGAGACGTAATGAAATACCAGATGAACACGGCCATAAAACCTGAGGGGTTTTGGAAAACCAGCGGAAAAGGCGGTTTATTTTCCAACATAAAAGACTAAAAATGAGGAAAGGATTTTTAATTAGAAAGATAAAGAAAATCGACCAACATTTTCTCAGTGCCAGGCAACTGATTAAATAATGTTTGATAGTGGTGAGTCCAAGAAGGGATTGGGTCCCTCAAATTCACCTAACCCAGCGAATTTTTTGGGGAATGGGGCAGATAATCTCAAATAGAACTGACATTGAAGGATTCAGAAGCAGGCTGAGTTGCTGTTGGTTCAACCTCAAATGCCGAACTGAAACTCAACTGCATTTCTGTTGGCCAAAACTCCTGAATTGCTGAATAAGGCTTTGAACTTTCTGAAATGGTTTCTGAAGGTACCATCTGCACTTTGGGGGATCATTCCTGACGATTTCAGGAGGGGGTTGGCGTCAACAATCATATTGGAGACTGAGTCAAAACCATCCGCGATTCCAGCTGATAATTTGGCATTTGTCCCTTTTTTTTGCATGCATTTTCCAATCATCTGGCTTTGATCCCATCAGTCTCAAATTCTTCAACATCGATTCAGTGATTTCGGCACAGACTTCCTTAATCCAGATGACCAGTTCAACTGAGGTGAGCGAGGGTACTGGGGGAGGAATCCAAAGAGGTAGGGCCATTATCCAGCACTCGTCTACCATTTGGGCGAGGTCTCTCTGGGAGACAAGGGGTACAGCCGCCCTCTTTGGCCCCTTTTTATTTGGAAATGGAAAGAGCACCTGATCTAAGCACAGGGGACGTTCCCCTGGACTTACAAACTGCTCCAAGAACACCACCAGGGACTCATTCTTTGAAACTGTATTGTCAGAAATTCAGCTTTGCGCTGTGCCATCTTTGCCACACTCATGAACATATAGAGAACGGTCTCCTTCAACTCTTGATATGTTATGGTACTACTCATAAGGTAACATGTGACCTGGTGGCGCTCTCAACATCCAGAGCGGATAACAACAGTTTAGCTTTTAAACAGTTCAATGCTACTTCCACGAAAAATTAAATTATTGAAATATCCATGCATGTTCCATCTCGTTTAAAAGGTGGCAACTTCTTAATTTAAACAAATTAGACCGGCTCCATGCTTTGGGCTTGGAGAACAGACAAGTTGGTTTAGGTTAGTCAAGGGGAACATCCCCTTGTGGATAAGAATAGGGTTGTAAAGTTGGGTGCAAATCCGCCATAGTTGACTGTGAAGATTGTGGACTGCTAAAGACTGCCGTGACAAACTGGGGGTACTCACTGGCCAAACCATAGTATTCCTCGCCACAATTGCTGCTTGCCGCGCCTTTACCTCCTTATCCAGTATGTTCAGAAAAATGTTCATCTTTTATCTGCTCTTCTTTGACCAAATTAGCAGCGATACCGCCCATCTCTCACCCTTTGCCTAAACTTATCGACTTATTTCTGTAATTTGTGGCAGAATTCTTGCTCTGTGTCTAGGTTACGCTCCATTTCCTAAAGCCATGAGAGGAAATTTTTAAAGCTGCCTTCGTTCTAAAGTTCTGCGATCCAGTTTCATGAGCTTGTTGGTTCACTTCATCTACTTGATGATTAATGTGGTTTGTTCTGTACCAGCTCCTCATTAGACCAACAACAGATTTCCAAGTGCACTCGCATATCATCATAGTCCACCATCTCACCAAATAGAAGAGTGATGGCTCAGCCTTGAGTTGCTTGGCTGGAACTCTCCAGCTGATTGATTGAACTAGCTTTTGCCCATATTTGGAGGTCGTCACCAAAGAGCTTTTCAAATGGTCAACAGCCTGCTGATTACTCCACTCATCTTGAAGTTGGATAAATTTGATTGGCACTGCATTTGCATGATTAATCACCAGCTGCTCTAAAATGTAACCCAGCCCCTTGTCTGAGCCAATGCCATGTCAATTCCTTCCACACATTCAGACAGTTCCACCATACAGCACTTTGTGTTACTACCTGTTGGTATTTTTGCCCATATTCCCATCCTGCTAGATTACCTGACATCGGCAGGGGAAAATTCCCTAAGGCGAAGTGAATTGGAAACCGGTTGGCCTAAGTTTCAAAGTAACCACGTTTGGGGGATTTTGGGATATTCTCCTAGTCATATATGTCAGGGATCAATCCGGACAAAAACTTAAGATCTCATTGGGCGGAGTTACTGACAAAATAGGGGCATCTGATAGTGATTAACTATCAGGTATACCAATTGGGATCAGTCAGGTTTCATCAACAACTGATTGGGAATGAATAGCAAGTTGTGAGGCGAGTGATGCCGCCTCCAATTAGCAAATCAAGCGGTTGGTGTGCAACCTGTCTTAATGGGTAATAAGTCCCATTACCTAAGCAGGTCGCTAGCCAAATATGGTTGGTTCACTTGGATTAAGAGGAAAACGTTAGGGACACGTTTTCTGACTCTTTCCGTATTAGGTCTCAAGGCTGTCCAATGATGGAATCCTAGCCAGGATGGGGAAGACCATTGCTGTTAAGACAAGGATGGGTGATTCAGTGGCAGCGGCTGCCGTTTCATCAAAGAGGTGTCAACTGAGGGTTAGACGACTGAATCCCGACTACCTATTCCCTAGTGTTCACTATAATAAAAAATAGATAATTAGATATTACAGATATTTAGTTCCAGGTTGTTCTTTTGGGATATAGTTTAAAGAGTAAACTAATATCAGCTTCCATTGTGCTGTTCTATCTCAAGGATATTATTTCTGTGTGTAATAATTGGAAAGACTCTTAGATAAAAGAGTAAAGATCTGAGCGGGGATCTAGAGAAGAAGTAGTCACAATTGGGTAAAGATGCCGACTGTGTGTTAGACTGAAGAGACTGTCACCAGGGTATCTCACTGAAGATTGGGTTGGACAGAACGAAGGAAAGAATCCCTATGAGTACAACATCATGAGTATTTAATTGGTAAAACTGGCCGAGTGTTGGGCTGATATAATTTATACTCAACTATGGATAATAGTCATCATACTATTATTGAACAATAATCTACTATACAATGCGACGGAGTTCATGAGGAAACTGAACCTGTGCAGTAAAAAGGTTACTAGTGTTGCTTGCTAAAAGAATTATCAGTAAATTTTTACACTACCCAGAGTCATGACATCCCATACTCATTCACCCAAAATTCCCACGCCGGTCTAACAATTTCCTATTACTTAGGGCAACTCATGATTAAGCGTAAGACTATTTGGTCCAAATGGGTGTGGAAATCCACTCACAACTGCCTACTCTCACTAGTGCCCCTGTATTTCAAAGGAAGAGTGGTCAAGGAATATAAGCAAGAGGTGCATGGCATTCTGTTGCGCTTGGACAAAACGCATGACATCGCTAATATTAATGTTATGTCAGATTAACACACATAGTAGTTGGCAGGTCAAAGGCTGAATGTACGCAACCAGGAATTCCTCAACTTCCTGGAAGCCGATCTGGTGAGACAACCCCAGTTGGTAGCATCAAGATAAGACATATACAATTCATAACGAGCTTCTTGCTCTCATAAATTATGAAATAGACTCAGGGCATGTTCACTCACATCTCCTTTGTAATGGCAGTAATCTCACAAGAGCCATTCTATTATACCCCCCAATGTTGCTGAGGGGTTACTTTGGTGGATCTTCACTGTTGGTCTGACTCAAACGTGGGGCAAGCTGCTAACTGCAAATCCATTTTGGTTTCTTTGTATCTGGTTCCATCATTAAAAATAGTGTCAGTTCCTCATTAGATGTCTCCATTGGCTCCTCAGAGTATTGGTCATGTAGCCCTATTAGATTCTGACATAAATATTGAGGGCTTTTTGTGTATCCCTATTTGCCGTTGTACTACAGTTGACTAATGGCCCATGTAGTGAGCACCAATGTTAACTTTTGGTGGTATTGATCAGATCCGTTAAGCTGGTTGCACAGGTTTAACACCACTTAACAGACAGACAATATGAAGATTGCTAAGCTTTGGTAAGTGTTTTTTGTTTAACCAAGGCAAGCTGACCGGGGGATGGACAATACCAATGTATGTGTGGAAATGGGAGGAGAGTGAAGACTAGCGAGGACTTGAGAGGATTGGGCACCCCTGGGTACACAGGTTACCCCTGTTGCCAGCTGGAACCTCCAGGTATGGGGGGATTGGTGCGCTACTCTGAGGGGGTTACCCCACTATAGAGCAGGTGTGAAGGGAGGGGTCTGTGTGAAGAGAACCAGAGTGGGAACCATGACTTTAAGAGTCTCTGCTGCCTTGGCTTCATATACCCTTAGAGCTAGGCTTGGAAGTGCTCCAGTAAGTGGACGTGGAACCTATTGATAACCCCATGGATGGTAGGGGCTAGGATCTTGAGCGCATCCAAGGCAATAGTGTGGATTGTCCACATTGCAATGGGTATCAATAGGGAGCGCAGGGTAGATGGGATTGGGGACACAAGATGGAGCGTGAGAAGGCTCCTTGAGATAGAGAAATCCTGGTCGTCTTGGATCTTGAGCCGGCGCATGACTTCTCGCCATATGGCTCTGGATGGGGGGCAGGTTTCTAAGCGGTGGTGTAGGGAGCCCTCTCCTCCACATACTGCACAGGTTGCGTGAAGGGCGTGGGTGTGGTCCACCGATATATAGGTCTTTCTTAGGCAGCGCCAGGCGTTGGCTCTTACCCTCGGCTGGAAGAGTGGATGGTGCGTCATCCTCCATATTGCCTTTTGTGTGGCTAGGTTGTAGGGGATGTCCAAAGCATCTAGGTAGTCGATTCTGGATATGGTTGGGGTCATGGCAAGAATGTCTTGGTGGGGGTGATCTACTGGCTTTCGCATCATGAAGTGGGATCTGGGTAGTCCCCTTCCCTGCACAGTGCTAGTGGTAGCAACGGTCCATCCCATGTGGCGGATGGTTCAGAGGAGGCGTTTAAAGTGAGGGGGGTTCCATGTGGGCCTGTTGCATTGGGGCGGTTAGCGAGGTACGTTAGTAAGCTGGAAGGATGGTGTGGATTAAATATTTTGAGTACCTGCACAAAGTTGGCCCTCGCTGCCCTGGACTAGTGCTGTTGCAGGGGGTCTGGGGTTAGCACTTTTTTCTATCCAGGTGCCCAGGCTGTGGTTGGTTCTCAAAATATATCAGGCCCATGCCTCTGCTTTAGTGTGGACCATAAAGCGTTTCCACCCAGACAGGTGGGCAGGATCTAGGCCACAGCCAGCCCTGGATGAGCACATGGATCAACATTATATCTGTTGGCAAGAAGGGGATCGCATGTTCAGGGAACCACAGCATTGGGATGATGAGCGAGTTGGCAACTGCCACTCACCCCGTTAGCCCAGGGGGTCTACCATTGAGTGAGGCGATTCTGTTGGATATTCGTTGAAGCAGGTTATTTTCAATCATCTCATTTTCATACCACCCTGTTTCCAGCCAAATCCAAAGATGGCGGACAGGGGTGGTAGGGGTAATGCAAAGGGTAGGTCGAGTGAGTTTTTGAATCTTGGGTTGTGTGTAGTGGGGGATGTGATCCAGTTGGTGACGTTTTTTCCAGGGAGGATTATTTTGGTTTTCTGTTTGTTAAGCGATTCATTCCTCACCGTGGAGTATTCCTATGGGGTGCGTTCCAACTGTCAGGCATCACTGCTGTCAGCTATACCTGTCACACAGTTGTCAGCAAAGGCTAGTATCTTGACTGGGGCTGGGCTTGTGCAGTTATGCCCCTGAGGCGTTCATCAGCAACTGCGGAGGAGTGAATCAAAGCTGAAGTTTTAGAGTAGTGGGCTGAGGGGGTCCCCTTGCTTGAGCCCTCTTCATGGGGTGATCCTGTCAGTCAGGAAGCCTGGGCCACATACAGCCATAGAAGCGGATTCTGTGAGGAGCATCACCCAGTTGATGAGCCTGGGTGGGAGGTTGAAGGCGTGTAGGCACTCTTTTAAGTATGGCCAGCTAATGCAGTCGTATGCCTTCTCCTGGTCGAGGAATACCAGGGCTCCCATCACTTTGGACTGGCATACATTGGCGATGGAGTATATGTACGACTAGATGGAGCGCCCTGGTGTAAAACCAAATTGGTTAGGTGATAGGGCTTTAGAAGCTAGTGCGCCCAGTCTGGTAGCTAGAATTTTTGTAAGTAGTTTTGTGTCAGTGTTTGAGAGTGCTATTGGGTGCCAGCTGGCCAGGTCCAGTCTGTCACCCTTTTTAAATATGGTAATGACATAGGAGTCCTGGCCTCCTGGCAGGAGACGGTTCTCCAGCAAGCACTGGTTCATAGACGCTAGGAGGAGGGGGGCGATTTGTTTAAATTATGTTTTATGAAATTCGTAGGGTATCCCATCAGGGCCTGGGCATTTCCTACGCGGTGCACTGTGGACTGTATTCCAGAGCTCCTCCTGCGTTATCAGGTTTAGGAGACTACAGTCTGGTGGTGCACTCTGTATTCCAGTGGAGTGTATGTTTTTATTTTTGGGGGTCAGGTGGGGTGTTATGGTAAAGTTTGGTGTAATAGCGGTGCATTTCCATCTTGACTTCCATTGGGTCAGTTTCCATGGTTCCTTCAGCTTTTCAGACCTGTGCGCACTGGGGCAATTTGCCTCAGGAGTGGTATTGGCAGAAGAAAAACACCGAACAGGTTTCACCTTCTTTTGTGCTTACCTTTCCATGATACTTTGAGCCTGTGTTGGTGTTCATGGATGAGAGCGTTTAGGCAGGTGGAAATTTCCGCCCATTTGCACCCCCAGTTAGGGCTGTATCCAGATTTTAGGGGTATTGAGTTCTAGGTGGTCAAGTTCCTCCAGGGTGCATCTGATTGTGGTATTGTCCACAGTATATTTGCACGATGCAAGATGGCTAGTTTTGTTTTTAGTTTGGATTTTAATTTTTCCCAAGGTTTGATGGTATCCGATGCAAAATGTGGTTGTAAATTTTGGGTTCAAAGCTTTGTGCTCAACCCAGTCAGAAATCTTGGGAAGTTTTATATTCTTCAGGTAAAGCTTTCTTCAGGGTGACGTCCTCATTTGAGTCCTGGTTGGCGTGAGCTGCACTAGAACTCGATGGTGGTCAGAGAAATTGATTTTTTAGCAGTGAAGTTAGTAATATACGAATGGCATGATTTTGGTACAAGGATGTAGTCGATGCAGCTCATTGAGAAGAGCATTCCCTCGCGTATGCTGGGGCAGGTCATGTGGGGAAGGAGTGGAGACCCAGGGGGGAGGGTGTCATATAGGCCAAGGGATGCCTTCATCATGAAAAACTTGACATGTCCTGGTGGGTATTCCCTGGGGTTGGGTCATTGGTCTGTAGTGGTGTTATCCCAACAGTTAAAGTCGCCCATCAGGATGGTATCAGGAGGGAGGTTGAGCTTCAGGATGGATTCAAGAAATTTTTTTATCTCAGATGTGGTACACAGTGCGTAGATACAGGCTATCAATATTGTGGCCTCTTAGTTTGTGATCCTTGTGGTTAGGACGCGGCCATCTAAATGTGAGGAGGATTTGACAATTTTTAGTTTTTTATTATTATTACAGAAAACCACCACACAATGGGATGTCCATATCAACTGGGAAGGTGAGACCCTGGACGCCCAGGATACCTCTTCCCCCTGTAGACAGTGGGTCTCTTGGATGGCCAAGATGTCTACAGGGGGTTTTCACAGGAAGCCCAGCTTTTTGGCTTGGGACGCTTGAGCCCTGGCTCCTGCGATGTTTAGCATCCCTATTGACACTGAGGTGCCCGTGGCACCTCAGGAGCGGTTGGGTGGGCCTTCTGGCCCTAGTCCCCCGCTCATTGCCTTGGACTTGCTCCATGTGATTGGGCCAGTCTGCTTTGAGGCGTTTTCTGGCTCCTTACCTTGTGATAATTTGTGCAGGTTTTGTTAGATTTGGGGATTGTATTAAGCTTTTCCGCACGTGATTTTGTTTGAGTCAAATTAGTGCTCTGATTGGTTTCTGATGTTTTGGGGTTTGATTTTGAAGCTTTGGGACCTGTTGGCTCATCCATAGTGGAGTTGAATTGTCCTAATAATTCTATTTTATTGAGATCACATGGTGATTTTGTCAGCTTATTGAGAAAATTTTCTGCATGGTTTGTCCAATCCAACTGTTTGGCTTGGATAATATCCTCCATGGTTGCTCTGGCTTAAGAATTCTGTTCTGATTGGCTGGTTCACAGATTTCCTCTCTGTCCATCTGGATTTGGTTCAGGTTGATGGAGGAGGTCACAAGTGATGTAGCCTTAGCCGCTGCCTGCTTGCGGGCCTTCTGCACCTATTTGTGTAACTTGGGGAGATTGGGTCTATGAGGACATAGTGTCCATCCTCTCCTCAGAGGAAAGTGTGGTTGGCGTCGACCATTCTTCTTAAGGTCTCCTCATCTTCATCCGTAGTATTGTTGCAAAAGTCTGGGGCCATGATGCCCTCCTTCATGGGGCATGCATGTTCCTTGTTCCCCAGTGTGGTGCAATGGTAGCAGATGGATGGTGCGTGACCAGTGAGATGCAGAAAGGTTTTGACACTCCTTCATCTGGGAGGTGAAATACCACAGTGTATGGGATTTTGGTTAATTTTGCAGCCACGTCGGGGACCAGCTCAATTACAGCAATTGCCTTTCCTGTGCACAGGTTTGGCATCAGGTGGAATCACTGTAATTCTAGTTGTTTTATCTCTCCATAGCTCTGAAGGCCAAATTGGAGTTCTTCCTCAATTAGCTTATGGGGAAGGTTGGTGGGAAGTGAGTTGAATGAGATGAACAAAGTGTTTGCTTTATTCCATCAGATGCACATGGGCTGCATAATTCATTTTCCCTTTTGGAAGGCTATTTTGACATATACTTTTGTGCGGCGTCTGCATCTTCTTCAGTTTTGAAACCCATATTAATATAGCCGCGGTGGATGGTGTGGGTGGTAATGTATACTGCATGGGAAAAGAGGGAGGCCTGTGCCTCGCCTACCTTTGCCCACAGGGTTGGGGATTCTACCCCTAGGAAAATTCAGAGCCCGTGTTCCACTTTTAATAGGGGCTGTGCTTACTATACTTCCATATAATGGTTCTGTTTTGTGGTAAATTCCACAAACCCAAGCAGTGTTTGAGTTTGGGGTTTTTTGGTGGCGTTGGCTCCAGTCCCCCTCCTGGGCGTTTTTTTCCCTTGGGTGCACCATTTTGGCTATTTCCTTATACAACTTTCGCCAGTTTAGTTAGGATTTTTTAATTCGCTCATCTCACCTGTGTGATTATCAACATTATATGCTCAAATAAAATCTTAGTAACTGATGTTATTGTTACTGGAAAGAAAAGGCCTTGGTAAATGTTTTAAATTTATTTGAGGTAAGCTGACCAGGGGACAGACAGTAATGATACAAAATAATAACCAACAACACAAACCAAACGCCCTAAATGAGTGGCAAAACACCAAAACAAAAGGAAAACCTAGCCAACCAGGTGTACCAGTTGTGAAGTGCTTATCCCACCATGGCGGAGGGGGAGAGGGAGGGGGTATCAGACAGATTATCAATTTCTTCTTCACTAATGAAGAGACAGACTAAATCTGAGAGAAAAGGGGTTGGGGCATCCGCAGGATGCAGGTTGAGGAAAAATGGAAAAGGGTTAAGCTTTTTGTTAACAAGCTGGGCCTGGAGCACAGCCTCCAGGAATTTGGCATCATGGTGTTCAGCTTGTATGCGTGCATTGGGAAGCTGGGAAAATTTAGTTACGTTGGCTCTGGTGATGCGCGTGGTGGGGGTAATTCTTCCAGTGCAACAACTTGCTTGACAGCAGAGGTGGCGGTATCCCTTAATCGTTCAATTTCCACCTTTGCAACCTCAGGGAAATCTGCAGGGAAATTGATTTTATGTAGTCCCTCATAAAATTGAGTGATAGATTTTTCCATGGCTTTGCGGAAATGGCGGCTATCAGGAGAGGCCACAGCGGCTTCAGAAAGTTAATGGTCACTTAAGAATGGGGTAGTGGTGGGTTTGAGGATATATTTATTAGGTGGTAATGGGGCATCAAAATATGAAGATAGTATGGTTCCAAGTTAATTGGAAAGTCGGGAGGTGGTGCAGTTTTCCCCAGATTTAGTTATTTCATCCTTTAGGTCCTAGGGATTTTGATTGAGCGTGATTGATTCAGAGGAACGAGGTTTTGGTTGGGTAAGTTTTGGGGCGTTAAATTATTTGGACTGAATATGGATCCAAACCTGCACCTGATTGGGTATTTTGTTAAAAATTAAGACGACTTGGGCTTTGGTTGCAAGGTTTTGTTGATTTTTGTGCGTTCAGCTGGAGGGGGTGGGTGCAGCCAAAATCTCCACTTATACGCTGTTTGTACGGCCTCATGTGTGTGCTTGGCGGATTCTGCTTGTTTTAAATTGTAGCTACAGTATTTTTTGAAATGATCCAACTCATGGCAGTGGGGACAAACGGTGCGGCCATTGTCAATACAAGCCCAAAAAAAGTGATCTGGTGCAGATGGGATATGGGCACATGGTGGGATGTGCTGGGATACAGTTGGCTGTTGGTGGATAATTTTGGCCGTTGCCCATAGTGCTGCTAACCGCTTAGCTCCGCTTGGGACCAAAAAGTGGAGGATGGGGTTTGTACCATATTTGGATAGCCCAATCATCATTTCTTCATTGTGTTTGAGGTGGAAGGTGCGAAGGAAGGTTTTCAAAGGTCACCACCATTGTGGTGTCACTGGGGAGGCATGTACGGGTTATGTAATAGGTGTGTTTTTATATATCAAGGGCATAGTTGCATCAGCAGCCTCGTCCTCTTCAGTGGGAAAACCAATATCAAAATAGCCCTTATATGGGCGGAAGCCAATAAACCTGCTGGGGAAAATGTGGATGTTGCCAGCTCAATTATTGCTTCATTAGCATATAGGAAGAGATTCCTGTATTTGACTCAGAAGCAAAAGTAAATATTGGATCAGGGTAGGGCACTTGGGTGGGGGCGGGTTGGGTGGACTTGCGCTAAATGTAATGATAAGTCCCTTTGAGGGACAAATCGGCCTGATGCATTAGGTGGACTGGATGAGCCAGTTTGCACACATTTGCCTGCAGGGCGGAAAATGCTAGCAGGTGGCAGATTTGCTGGCATAAAATGAAAACTGATATGGTGGAGGTGCCTTGGTAAATGTTAATGATATATAAAATTGAAGCTATTGATCCAGCAGAAGTAACCTTATAATATATAAACTGCAGACTACTTATGCTAATGTTCCCTTTCTTCCTACTTTGAAAACCTCCATCTTTACATTCTATCATTAAATTCTTTTTCTTCAATCTTCTCAGTCAATATTGACCCATCATCATAGTGATTCTCTATTCACTACAATTTTATGAAAAAATCCCATCATTTGAGACTTCTGTGGAATTCCCTATATTTGGTGAACTATTGTCAATTTGATCAATTAATTTACAGTCAACATAATTTACCACCCAAAACTTGAGCTCACCTCAACTGATAAGATACAATCTGCCAAATCTATGGCTTATTGTCCAGTCTTACCAATTTCACAACAAGCACCAAGCAAGCGCCCTCTAAAAGCTGATTTCTACAACTATAGTAATTGTTTTGACAAGAGGAGAAAAATATCAATTTGACAAATTTTAGCCTATCAAGTTATGGTATAGGTAAATCCCCATTTCCTTTATTTGATATTTTCTTCAATGTTAAAATAATCGTGATAAATTCTTTATAATATAAGAGAAGCCCAAATGATTCCTTTGCATTTAGTACTTGTTAAACCAAAGTGAATAAACCAAGTCCAAACCCATGTGTATAAGTGCACTTCCATTTTATGATTTCTATAAGAATTGAATATTGAATGAATCAGATAAAGAACAACTCAGTCAAAAAGGAAATAAAATGAACAGGATTGATAATAAAAAAATTTTGTGATGTATCTCATCCGTCAAAAAAAGGGTTAAATCTTTAAAATCTGTCAAGGGAAAAAAATTAAGATTAGAAGCAACACTTGTAATAATACCGCTTAGTTTTTGGAATTTGCATTGAAAGCACAATTTGCCTTTAAGTTCTTAACTCTTGAGCATAGCAAAATCCTTGGTGTGTAACGTTAGACATTTGCTTATGCACCAATAGTCTATTATATCGAGAGTAAATTATTAGACATTTTTCCGCCAAAAGGCTTATTGACCTTTCTCCACTAAAAAGCTTTTGACCTACTACCACAACAAAACTTTAATTTCATAAGTGTAACGAGATATATTCTAACTTATAACATGTAAAGTAAAATCATAAAGAGATTGCAAAGATATGGCAAGCCAATGACTATTTACAGACAATTTTTGTATATTTACAATGGAGAAACTGATTTAAATAAAGATATGCAAAAATATAAGAATTATTTAGGATTTTTTATGTAAAATCTGTAGTAGCGTTATATAATTGATATGCTTTAAATAAAAAAGGCTTTTTTATAAACTAATTCTATTAATCAAAAGAATTAACATTTTTATTTTATTATTAGAATCTACATTCAAAATATGGTAACTTTTTTTTACATTTAAGCATTTATAACAAATTCAATTTACAAATATATAGGTAGGTTAGGTCAGGTTTGGGTAGGTTAGGGTAAGTAGGTTAGGGTAGGTAGGTTAAGTTTAGGTAATCAAAAATTAAATTGACTACAATATATTTTATTTTTTTGCTCAGTAGTAAATAAACAAAGGCTTTTTTAGCGGAAAAAGTGGATCAGCTTAGATAAACTCTCTTGGTGTATGGTGTTAGACCTTTTGTTTATGCACCAATAGTCTTATGATACAGAGAGTTTTTTTAATCTGATGGTAAAGTTGTACTTTTCTGACCCTTAAGCGCGTATTTCCCCAACATGCAATTATGACTAAACAACTATTTAAGCATTTAGTCATTCATAAAAAACTCCATCCTTGAATCAGATATATATTTTTTGTCCACATTTTGAGACACAATTTCTCAGATAAACTTCTTGCTTGCCTAACTTGACTTTTGCTTCTGTCAGCTTTGCAGAGCCCATCCTAATATAAAGATGATGCAGCGGGTTTTGGTCCATTACATTACTCAAAGATCTTGTGTATTGCCCCCTGCAGAAGTGCCACTTCCAAAGTTGCATACCAAAAAAGTATCCTCTGCACTCCCATCTAAAGTCCTGCCTTTAGTTGAGCCACACACACTCATAATTTCATAAACCTCTAGTGCCCCAAAATGTGTGCCCTTTATTGTGCCTCAATTTGTCCACTTTTTCATTAACTGCCATGTCCATAAGCAACCACTTCAGGTAAATTACCTTCTGTTGACCAACTGTTGCAAAAGTAAGCCATGTCAGTGTCCCCTTGGCCTGCAGAGAATGCGTAAGTGCCAGAAAGTGGACACATTGTGCCATTGCCCATCATGCTGCCATTCCACATCCCCACATATCTGCTACACTGACGCCTTTATCTTGTGAGAAGTTAATATCATGATTTTCCCAACATCAATCATGCCACACACATTAAAACGCAACTTGCCTTTGTGCTTTTACTCTCCTGAGCTCAGTGGAGCTCCTTTTAATGAAAAAACGCAAACCTTTTTGTAAATAAAGATAGTTTATCACACTAAAAGTTCCATGATCTGTTGTTGCACTAGTTTTCCACTTACTCTTAGGCGTGTTTCTCCACATCATACACCTGATTTCGACAACTTTTGGTATACAAGCGTATCCCAATTCATTGAAAACTCAGCTTTGATATTAGATAGTTTTTTAGGCTGCCTTTTAGGCCTTTTATACTCAAATATTCTTCTCATTTATCCTAACTTGATCTTTTTCTTATGTAGGCCTTTTAGTCCATCCTGATTTAGAAGTAAATTAGAGAATTTTAGCGCATAAAAACCCTTAAAGGTCTCTAAATATAACCAATAAGTTACCTCATTAAAGAGATAAAACACAGTAAAATGAATTCTAAGAACAGAAAATATAAATTAACTCAACTGTTGCAAGTTGACCAATCACTCATAGATGAGAAACTATCTAAGAGTCTTCAGCGCACATAAACTATGCAACTAATGGATTGTGTCCCTCATATCCTTCTAGGCCCAAAATTTTGACTTGATGTTAGGTATCCATTCCATCCTAATAAATCTTCCACTATTGATTACAAAAATCTTGTAATTCAAACTAGGGGCCTATTATTCTCATGCTTTAGTGTCATATTACCTGTTGAAATTTCTCTTTCAGAAGTAACAACTGCTTATCTCTTATCCACTACTTTGGATAGGTCATTCATGAACCTAAAAAGAGTAATTTTCATCTTTCTACTAAAATATTATAACACATTTATGATATGTAAGAACATAAATACAAACTGTTTTTCTTTCCCTTAACAATAACATTAGGTGCTACAATTTGATTTGAACAGCAATTTTTGATAATCACACAGGATAGATGGGCGATACTAACAAATTTCAATTAAACTAGGCGTAAGCCATATTAGGCAATGGACAAAAAAGTGTGACGAAGGGCGAAAAACGCACTGGAGGGGGATCAGGAACCATTGCCACCAAGAACTACAAACTCACAACACCGTCTGGGTTTGTGGAGCTCACCATGAAACAAAATTTATACATGGAAATCCAGTATGCACAACCCCTTATAAAAGGTAGAGAACGGGCTCCAACTTTTCCTAGGGGTTGATTCTCCAACTCTATGGGAGAAAATGGGCGAGGCACAGGACTCTTTTTTCTCCCACGTGGTTTACGTTGCCACCTATACCATCCACCACAGCTGGATTGATAGGGCTTTGAAACTGAAGAAGATGCAGATGCTGCCGCAAAAGTCTGCATCAAAATTGCCCTCCCCAAGGGTAAACGAATTGTGCACACTGTGCACACCAGATGAAACAAAGCAAACACTTTTTTCATCTCCTTCAACTGCCCTCTACCAACTTTTTCCACAAGGTAATCAAGGGGGAGCTCTGACTTGGACTTAAAATTTATGGAGAAATTAAACAACTTGAACTACAGCGGTTTCACCTGATGCTGAACCTGTGCACAGGAAAGGCAATCGCTGTGATCAACATGATCCTCAAGTTGATCACAGACCTCACAAAAACCCACACACAGCAGTTTTTACCCTCCCAGATGGGGGAGTGTCAAAGCCATTATGCATCACACCATAATGCACTCTGTCTATCTGCAACCACTGCAACGCATTGGGGCACAAGGAACATTCATACCCCGTGAAGGAGGGCATTTTAGCCCCAGACTTCTGCATTGATGCCATGGATGAAGATGATGAAGACTTCAGTAAAATAACTGACGCCAACCACCACTTCCTCTGGGGAGAGGATGGGAAATACTTCCTCATAGACCCAGTATCACCCAAACTATGCAAAATATTATAGAAGACCCACAATTGGGCAGCGGCCAAGGATGCATCACTTGCGGCTTTTCCTTTGACCCCAGTCAAATTAAGGATGACATAGAGGAAATCAACTGAGCCAACCAATCAGAACAGAATGCCCAAGCTAAGGAGATGTAGGAAATTGACTGAGATACTTAATCAGAGCAGAATTCCCAAGCTGAAAATTATCTCAACAATTTGACTGAATCACCAAATGGTATAAATCAAACAAACTTATCAGGATGATTCAGCTTCACTATGTGCAAAAAATGCGGGAATCAATTCTTCAAATTGAACCCTGCAACCACATAAGCCAATCAGCAAACTGCACCAAACCACCATGAGTCATGAGTGGAAAAATTGATGAAAACCCTAAAAACTTCAAAAAACTTACACAAAATTGATACAGGTTAAGGAACTGGACAATGACACAGAGTGATCTGGCCCAGTAACATGGAGCAAGTCCACAGTAATGAGTGGTTAGTTAGGGCTGGATGGCTCTTAACTGTTCCTGAGGCGCTGCGGGCACCTCAGTGATAATAGGGATGCTAAACATCATGGGAGCCAGGGCTCAAGCGTCCCAAGCCAAAAAGCTGGACTTCCTGCAAAAACCTCCTGTAGATATCTTGGCCATTCAAGAAACCCACTGTCTACAAGGGGAAGAGGGATCCTGGTCAGTCAGGGTCTCAACATTCCTATTGGTATGGATGTCGCACTGTGGGGTGAGCATCCAAAATAACAAAAAATTAAAATCACTAAATCCTCTTAATATCTGCAAGGCCACGTCCTAGCAGCAATGATTGCAAGCCAAGAGGAAAAAATCTTGATAAATGCATCTTTGCACTGTGAACTGAAGCTTAGAGAAAACAATTTTTCAAAGCTGTCCCAACACTCACCCTCCCACCAGAACTATCCTGTTGGGCGACTTCACCTGCTGGTATAACCCCAACATGGACCAATGGCCTAACCCCAGTGGGTATTAAGCGGGTCACATAGAATTCCATGCGATGAAGGCATCCCTTGGCCTACATGATACCCTCCTCGCCAGGTCACCACTCCTTCCCCACATGAACTTACCAACATACGTAAGGGAACTCTCATCTCAATAAGCCACATTGACTACATCCTCACCCTGAAAACCCACCGCCCAAACATTTCCAACTTCTTAACAAAAAAGACTAAATTCTATAAATACTGACTCATTTTGGTGAAGCTCTCACCAACCCAAACTCCCACACAGTGTCAACCTGGAGGAAGCTACACCCAGAAAACATAAAATTGCCTAAAAATCCAATCAGGTCGAACATGAGGAAACAATTTAAAATTGCAACCCTATTCGTATCAGGTCCCATCAAAACCTGGGTAAATTTCAAAGCCAAACTTAATAAAACTCACTATCTCGCCTCACATAAATACACCGCTGACACAGCCACAATTAGGCGCACCTTGGCAGAACTAGAACACCTAGCGCTCAATACCCTGAAGTCTGGCTATATCCCAACTGGGGGCGCAAATGGGTGAAAATATCCGCCTGCCTAAATGCCCTCATCTTCAAACACCAGCACAGAATCAAAATATTGAAAAAGTAAGTTTATAAAAGAAGGCAAAACCTAATTGGCGTACTTCTTCCACCAAACCCACTCCTTTGGCAACCAGCCCACATGCACACAGGTCTTCAAAGATGCTGGCACCGTGGCAACTGACCCAGTGGAGGTCAAGGCGGAAGTACACCGCTAAAACACTGAATATACCATGACACCCTAACTGACCCCCAAAAATCAAATATTTTATACACACCGCCAGAATAAAAAGTTCACCGCTGGACTATAACAAACTAAACCTAATCACACAAGAGGATCTTTGGGACACAGTCCGCGGTGCACCACGTAGTAAATGCCCATGGCCTGATGGATACCCTACTAATATTAAAAAAATACTTCAAGCAAATCGACCCCCTCCTCTTGACATCAATGAACCAGTGCCTGCTGGAGACACGCCTCCTGCCTGGTCGCTAGGACTCCTATGTCATAACCCTGTTTATGAAGGGCGACAAACTGGACCTGGCCAACTGGCGCACAATTGAACTCTCTAACTCTGATACAATTTTACTTAAAAAAATTTTAGCAGCCAGATTAGGTACATTAGCCTCCAAAGTCCTGTCACCCAATCAGTTTGGGTTCATACCTGGGCGTTCAATCTGAAGCAAAATATGCACTCCTTCGCCAAAATATGTCAGTCCAAAGCAACTGGACCCCTGGTATTTCTAGACCTGGAGAATTTTATGATTACATTGGTCTGCCGTACCTGAAGAAATGCCTAAGTGCCTTCAAACTCCCACCCAGATTCATAAACTGAGAGATGCTCCATATAAAATCCGCATCCATGGCTATATGCAGCCCTGGCTTCCTAACTAACAAGATCACACCACATAGAGGGCTCAAACAAGGGGTCCCCCTCAGCCCACTGCTGTATAATTTCAATTATGATCCACGCCTTTGGGTTGCTGACTCACGGCTCATAGTTATAACCGCACAATGTCAAACAATAATTAAGAGACTAGCCTTTGTGGAATGACTGCATGATAGGTATAGCTAACAACAATGATTCTTGACAGCCGGAACGCACCCTAGAGGAATATTCCATCGTGAGCAACGCGTCGCTCAACAAAAGGAAAATGGAAATCTCTAGGAAAGTACACTAACAACTGGGCTACAACACCCAAATCTCACACCCCCCCACGATGGAAAAACTCACTCATCCTACCCTTTGCATCATCACCTACAACCAAACCTATCCGCTACCTTGGGTTATGTCTGGAAACAGGGGTGCATGACAATGAGACAATTGAGAACAATCTACTTTAGCAGGGGTCCAACCATGTCGCCTCCCTCAAGGGAAGATCCCCCAGGACAAATGGGGTGACTAAAAGTTGCCAACTCACTCATCCTCCTGATGCTGTGGTTCCCTGCACACGCAATCTCCTTCTCACATAGATCATCTCCTCAATCCGCGCACTTATCCAAGAATGGCTGTGGCCTGGGTACTGGTCACCTGTATGGGTGGAAACACTCTTCAGCCCACGCTCCAGCGGAGGCATGGGCCTAATAGACTTTGAGGTCCACGCCAACCGAATATTGAGCGCCTGGATAAAGTAATTCCTAGCCCCTGACCTCCCACATCAACACTGGTTAGAGCGGCGAGGGCCAACTTTGCTTTAGCGCTCAAGCTATCCAACCACCACAAACCTTCAAGCCTTCTCATATACCTTGTAGACTGCCCCAACACAGCGGGCCCACATGAAACCCCCTCACTTTAATTGTCTCCTCTGCACCATTCGGCACTTGGTGTAGACCGTTACTCTCACAGGCACTAGTTAGGGGAGGGGAAGGCCCAGAGCTCACTTCATGCTAAGGAAACCATAGGACCACCCCCAGAGGAACACACACGACATGAACCATTAATCACAAGAATCAACTACCTAGATGCTTTAGACATCCCATATGATCTCACAACACAGGCAATATAGAGGCTAACACCTTTCCGCTCCTCCAGTCAAGGGTAAGAGCTAATACCTGACGTTGCCTCAGAAGAACCACAGAACAGCAGATCAATCTAACTCTCTCCATATAGCGTGAGCATCATGTTAAGGGGATGGCACCCTGCAATACCGCCATGAAGAATGCCCCTTCTAGAGCCATATGGCGGGAAGTTGCGCATCTGTTAAAAATCCAAAATTACCAGGAGCTTCCAATCTCCAAAAGCCTCCTCACACTCCAACTTAAATCCCTGATACCACCCACACTCCGCTCCCTGATAGTAGCCTCTGCAATGTGAACAATCCACACCGTAACAATGGATGCCTTCAAGGGAACTGTACCCACCATTTGTGGAACAATCAGCAGATTTCACTTACGCCTATTGGAACACTTTCAAGCCTGGATATACAGATTTATGAGGCTGAAGCAACAACAACTTGTTGAATCATGGTTCCCAGTCTGGTTTCTGCATGCGGACCCCTTCCTCCACACCTGCTTTAAAACAGGGGAAACACCTTTGTAGTAAGTCATTCAACCTCCCTATACCTGGAGGTACCAGCTGGCAACAGGGGTAGCTCGTCTACTTTGGGGTGCCTAAATCTTGCTATACCTCACCTCCCCCTATCTCATTACATATATCAGTATTGTCCGTCGCCTGGTCGGCTTACCTCAGTTTAAAAAACATAAATACAAACTATTTTTGATAACATATAATGTAAAAAATATAGTTATATCTAAAAGAACTTAATACAGAAACTTTTTAAGGATAGGTACATATTTACATTTTTTGAAAATCTAGTTAAAGCTATTAGTCTAGACTAAAACATATACCTATTTAAAACAAAGTGGAGTTCTAGCCATTGGTTCTCATTGCAGCACATTATATGTTTGAGCCACACACTAGTTAATCCATAAGTGGCATCTATCCTTTTCACAATCCCTATTAATATATATCATAGATTAGGGAATCTCCATTGTCAAAATTAAAAAGATAAATCTCTCATTTAAAAGATACATATTTTAGTAAATTAATAATAAACTTAATATTGACACAATTTTTTTCAACTAACTTAAGCCAACCAGGAAAAAGGCATGATTGAGGGTTCAAAAATGAGACAAATAAGATTGAAATGGAAAAAGTGCTTAAAATAAGTATAACAGTCATGAAATCAAAATGAAATAACAATTAGGTGAGCAATGGCAAACTGCAATCTAACCAAAGCAGAGGGGAAGAGGGTGATCAGGGGCGCTTCTTCTGATTCTTCTTTTTTAAGCAAGATGTGGGACAATGTGGAATGTGAGGGTGCATGGCATATCAGTTTGGGGTTCAAAATCACCCAAGAGTGATGTATAGTAAATTTGGTGTGCCACAGTGGTGATGACAATATAGTTTTCATTTTTTGTGCTCAGTTTGGAAAAGATTTAAGCTTGAAAAAGGTAAAATGATTCAGCGGGTAATTTAGCTTTTAGGTACATGCCACGCAATGACATTTAGTATAAATTGTGGGCTTTTTTGTGGAATTTAAGGAAGTAACGCTCACTTTCAGGGATAATAGTTATAAAAGTTGGGGAGATCTAAACCCTCAGCAAACATAATAATATATTGGCTGCAGCTTTTTTATAAATAATGCCAGTTGGGAGAGACAGCCACTTCAACAGAGAGCTGATTATTGGTTTAGGATGGTTCAGCATTTTATTTGTAGAATATAATAGGAAATTGGGAGTCATAATTAGTACTAAACAATTCAAGGTAAAAGTTAAACAGTTCAATAAAACATATAATAAAAAACTTCAGCCAATATGACCAGGAATTTGTTTATATTAGACTTTAGAATATGCATATGGATGAGGTTTTAATGGACGAATGGGATGGTTAATTGAAGCAAATAAAGTTTTAAGCCTGATCTTAATTTTCTGATTCAATTTCAGATTAGTGAGTGAGGTTGGAGGGTTGAGGAAGGGTGAATCTTTCGCGCCAGCCCTTCAAGATAATAGGCAGAATGGGAGTTAGCAGCTACACCCAACTTGGTAGATGTTAATGCATCTTCAGAGTTATTATCAGAATTGGTGCTGTTAGAAGTTAGGCAACAAAAAATTACTCAATGATCCATGTTAAACAGATGTGAAAAGATGGCATATATTATTGATGCACTCCCAAAAAGATGCAATCTTGCACTGCAGTAATGAAATCACACGAGGAAGTCATTTTAGTGATGGGAGGATGGTGAGGATTGATGGTTACAGTTGTGCAAGGGACAGCGAGGCGCTATGCACTAGAAGAGACAGTGAAGTGGAGAATGGGGTCATTGCTATAGGCCAAAATCCCAAGTAAATTCTTTATATATATCTTTCAGCGGGAATTTTGGTGTTAAGTTTGTTAAATGAGATAAATAGTGTTCTATTAGTAGGAAGGTGAGTACAAGTGGTGGGTACAGAGTGTTTCTAAAAATATAAGAGGCTCTTGTAGCCTCAGAAGCGTCATCCTTGGAGGAGAGCTAATCTCAAAATAGCTCTTATATGGGCATAATCATTTAACCTACCAGCATAAAGGTGAGAGTTGATAGCTCAATGATTGCTTTGTTGGCATATAGAAAGTAAGCACCTATGGTTGACATAAAAGCAGCATTGGATAGAAGATTGTGGAAGAGCTCTGTGGTGGGGGTGAGTTTAGATGTATAAGTAAGGTTTAAAATAAAGATCCATATAAGGATGACATGATCCAAGGGATTGGGAGTACTGGACAAACCAGTATGAATGCATTCTCCACCTTATTAGAAAACGCCAGGGGGAATTTTACCGCTACCCCATATTTAGCATCAGGAGATGGATCTGAGGACATTAAGGTTGAACTGTGTTATGGCATTTGGTAGTTGTAAATTTAGTTTTAAAAGTAAAATTATTTGAAAGTATTTTTTAACAAAAAGAAAAGTCAGAGTTATATGTTAAAAAATAATCTATAAAATTTTTATTAGCTTTCAGTAAGAATAGATGGTAATTTAAGACAAAAAAGGTGTACATTCTAAAAAGTAATAAATGAATGGGGAAAATGATTAACACCTTGAAAGACCAAAAGGGTACAACTCCATAAGTAAAAAGATACTAAATAGACTTTACAATATGTAAACCTTACAACATAACGTTGGAAAGAGTTAACAATATGACAAGAAAAGAATTAGGAAAACTGAAACCATCAAGTTGCCATAGAAAACGTGCTACAATTCAAAATAAAGAAATATCAAAAATTAAAATCATGATAAGATATATATTAAGGATCAGTCTAATAGCAAATTTTCTTTTTTATCTTCGTAATAAAAATTATACTGTTATGCCTAGCTTCTTTACTGAGTCCAATCAAAGTAGAATTTAAATTAGGGCTTATGGAAGGTTCTTGACACATAAAAGTGGTAATATAACCATATACATAGTAGTGTCAATAAAAGCACTTCAGTGGGGCTTGTGGAAGTTGAAAGCTATAAACGTTATAAACCACAGCATAATGAAGGTCCAAAGAAGTTATTAAACAATAACTATTATTAAAAACCTGCCATAAATGGAGTTTAACACAAGGATTTTAAGAGGATATGGTAAAAGATTATAGTGAAGCATGTTGGATTTTTTTTCTAGAAAAAAGCTTTCTGGTGCTTTTTGCCTCAAATCCAACAATATATTTGAGGGGGTTTGTCTAACCAGCTAAATGAAAACAACAAAAAAATTAAATACTAAAGATGGTTTAGTTTTATGGATTTTAATTGTGTGCTGCATGGGGGTAAAAGAGAAAAAATACGTTTACTAAATTAATAATAGTATTTAAAATGTCGAGGCTCAAAATCCAAATAGCTTAGTAAAGTCCAAGTGAGGTAATATGGGATTTTAGCCTATCAAAGCTCAGAAAGCTTGCTTCCCTTTGGCTGAACGATGGAGGGGGATAATTTTTGGCTAAGGTGTAACTATGGGTAACAATTTAATTTGTTTTAGCCAATCCCCATTTGATATAAATTATTGCAACTTGGGGGAAACCTACCAAGCCTATAAAAGGGGTGGTCCCTGTGTAGGTGCTTTAATGGACCTGGTCATGGCTGGATGAGTACCGTCCAATGGACGCCCCAGGGTCTACTTTGTGGTAAGAGTATCCAACTGCTTGATTTTGTGTTAATTACCCACAAAGTATTTGAAATTTTTATTACCCCAATTTAAGAGGTTCCACTGAGAATTGGCCAAGGTCTTTTGGCTGATAAATTGGTATTTGTATATAAAGAATTTTATTATTATCAAGGACTTGTGAATGTCTAACATACCCCTTTTCAGATGATTTTGCCCCAAAACATTCTTACCATGAATCCTGGAGGGCAAATGTCTGACAAAGAAATTACTAGATGGCATAGATCCAATTGACACATTTTTTATCCATATAAAAAAGGTTATGTGAGATTGGATTTACCTTGAGTATATGTTTATGAGCTTGAAGAACCTAATGCTTATTTGTGGCATAAGATCGTTTTTTGAAGGTTTAGTTGATATAGTTACCAATAAAGATCCTTGTGATGTGAATTTGGGGATCATTTTAATTAGTACTTTTTATTACCTGTCCCAAATTAATGATTATAAAAACGTCAGGTCAATTTTACCTTGAGAATGATGCATTTAAATGGGTGCCTAATTGTATATAATATAGTCTAGTGTTTCTTTAAAATTAAAATTTTTACGTATATAGCACAACTTATTTAGCTCTTTGGAAGCTCTTTCTTAAAACTTATGGCCTTGAGATGATCTAAAATTTGACAAAGTTAGTTTTTCATCATTGAGCTTTCATTATTTTTGTGATAAGTTTTCATGACCAAAAGATATTAACAAGTACTTCTCATCTGCATTGTGATATCTAGATTGTTATACAAGAATCACATGCCTGTAAAACTGAGAAAATAGGAATTAATCTATTCATCTGCCAAAGTAGCAAAACAAGTCTTAAAGGTTCCATCAAAATTTAAACTAGACTTCTCTAGAAAAAAGAGGATGTGATTAACAATAGCTGTTGGCTTGACATGACCTTTTAAAGAAAAACTTAAGATTAGTTTAAAAATCTTGAAACCTCATGTACGCTTAGGTAAGCCACCTTTGAACTACTCATATAGGTTCACTCTCACCAAGTCTACTTTGTCGCAGGTGCTCAGTATAAATAGCTGTTGTTTAGCAATAAAGATCATATACAATCCTTAATAAGTATCAAAGATCTTAGGGACATTGCTTAAGACTATTGTTTTGATAATTTTACCATAATGGATTTACATACCTATCATTTCAAATATTATTTGGATTGTGTACAGATTAATTCTAATGATCTGACATAAGCATATATTTAAACCTAACATAATCTAAGTTTGATACTTCTGGTTTATTGGGCTTGAAAATATAACCTGGTGACCATCTTTGAAAGCCACATCTAAAGCTATACATGAAGGAGTACTTTAGGTGAATATAAAAAAAAAAGCTTTCAGAAGAATGTGTTGTTAATGGTGCTTTCCAAGTGACTCATGTTTTTATGAAAATATGATATTGATGTGAAAGCAGATCAGGTGATTTTTAGGTCACTAATTAAAAGTTAAATAGGGTGCCACAGGATTAACAATTTGGTGATTGACAACTCAGGATGAAGTCTATAGCTTGAAAACTCCTATAAAGATGGTGTGGTATAAAATACTAATCAGGAATTTGTTTTCACCAGATATCAAAAGTGCAATAAAAACTCTCATTTTATTTTCTGTGTTTTTCAAACTTTTTGTTTCAGAAACTTAACAAATTATTAGATAATAATAATGCTTTGGACCTGAGCAAATAGAGAGTAATAAAAGACCAATGTTGTAGAATCAGATCTATTAGAGGCTTCTAGAATATATAGATAGACGGCTTTAGATCTGGATAAAATTTGGATAAGTTGCAGAAAGGAGAAGCCGCTCATATTGAAAAACTTCTCAAGAAAGGGGGAAGCAAGAATATTATGAGCAACTGTCAAGATTATGATATGACTGGATGATAAGCCCTGAAGAGTTATGCCGGAATGGTGAGAATATGCCAACTAGGATTTTATTTAAGAGTATTTGAGCACCTTGAGATGAGGCGATATTGGTTTATACCAGGTTGTTATTAGATTACCTCCAAATAAGGTGATAAGGCGATGTCAACACATTTGACAAATATAATTTAGATCGCCTCAAATTAGGGCAACATAGAGTTATAGAATAGCATTGAAACCAATAGAATCGGTGGAATAGAATAGCTTATGTATGAGAATGGTATCATCCAAAGTTGCTGATCTATATGTGAGATGGGCGATTGAAAGAAAAGGATGGTTAGTAGTAGAGAAAGAGCAGAACAGCAAAGAGTCACTGTATTTACAAATTATAAATAAAAGTGTTGTCAGGGCAATTGCTACTAATTTCTTATGTTTTCAGTCTATTCAGAGGACTGATGACCCACATATTGTCTGTCCGTTGCTCAGTGGGTTTTACCTGTGTGACTCTTATGGTGGATCCCAATGTTACCACCTAAAATTATAACAGTGGTGTTCACTACAGTGGGCCCATTGATCAACCACTAAAATCAAAAAACACCAGCCATTGGCTATGTCTCATAAAGCCTGTATTGCTGGGGAATCTTCACGAAACACTGCACCAGCTGATTATTAGAAATTCAAACTCGCTTTAAATGCAGTGCTCAATAAACAGGATGAACTTCTTCAATAATGGAATGCTGTTATGTACTAGCTTGATAGCACGTTTAGTCAAATGCAAATTCTGGGACAACAAAACAAGGAACTTGCCAATTGATTGGATAACGCCACTGAATGACTGCATTTCATGGAGCAGAAATTGACCAGTACCTCCCAGCCCTCTCATTGGAAAGAGGAAGGATAACAAGGGGGTACAATACAATGAGGAATATGACGCTGGTTAGAGCTACTACACCCAGGATGGTAGCTCAGGATATTAGTATGAGTCGGAGCGCCAACTCTTTCAAGTGATGGCAGTGCTACCCATGACAGAAGGCCACGCTACCTCTGAAGCAGCGGACATTCCAAATTCTGCTGGACCATCTTCTCATCTAGAAACTGTTTTTGGATCTCAAACCATTCTTTAGTATGCTTAAAAAGTCTCGATTATGAATGGGACAAGGAGGTCAATATGAAGAAACTGCCTCCGTTTGATCAAAATGAGAATATCCATGGCTTCTTCAAATGGTTTGAATTTTTTCAGAAGGCGCATCCAATTGATGGAAAGCAAAACTGTTGATATCTTCCTTTTATTGGGAGTGCCAATCAAATCACCTGCTACCTCCCAAGCAGCTCCATTACCTACCAGGATGTAAAAGATACCATGCTTTGATTGTTTGGGGGTACCTCAAAGATGTCACAGCAAAAGGCAGAATTCTTGACAATTTGATCCCCCATAATGAAACCCTCATGTAGTTCTCTGATTGATTTATGATGGAAGCAAATGAGCTGATTGGGGCAGGATACTTAGCAGAAGCAGATGCGTGCATCGCAATGACCTCCACAGTGAAGCCATACCATGAGCTTCACAATGTCATCTCGCTGATTCTGGATGATGACGTTCCCCTTCTCAAGATTGTACAGTTCTTACACTGCATATCCCCTAACTTTCCACTGTCAAATATGTAATGTAAAAGTATTACCTATGCTGTACCCTCTTTTTGGGGAATAAACTCATCCGGCCAACGTTCCACCTAGCAACCCCTTAGCCTTACTATATTTCCGCGCCTCATCCTCAGCTGAATTATTCTCAACAGTTTGACTACTGCCCCAGGGCTGTTCAAAAAAATCTTCAGCAACCTAACTACCAAACCAGACCTAGTTGTGCCAAACGCCAGCAATCATCTTACTGACCTGGCCCTAGTTCCACTGAACGTCCCCAAACTTTCCAACCTAGACCCACTTATGAAAATCAAGGAAGCAGCTCTTATGGGGTTAGTTGCTATAAATGCAGTCACCCTGGCCACTTGGCACAAAGCTTCCCTAACCTTCATGTGCATCAAGTGCAACAAGATCAATACTACCAGGGAAAAAATGGAGCAGTGTAGAGATGGGACTCTCTATCTTCGCAATCCCAACCCTAAAAATCCCTGAATTAATAGTAGTATATCCTGTGGAAGTCCCTCAGTATGATAGAATTCTATACCAGCAGCTAGTTGGAGGAGAGAATGTAGTGACACAAGCTCAAGCCAAGGCCACGGTGGATGAAGGATCTCCAGAGCAACCAAAGCTGTATGCCTGCCAAATACTTGATTAAGCATCCTTGGACAAGCTGGATTCCGCCACAGGTGTGCCAACTCTCAAAGGAGTAAACATTGCCCTTCTGGTAGACGCCATTGTTAAAGAATACCCCAAAGTTGGTGAATGTATAATGATTTTCTTGAAAAAAAAGAGATCCCATAAAGGTTATGTATTAAACAAATATCTCTTCTTATTCTGAGTGTACATACTGTGATATTTTTTAGCAAAAATAGAGTTCACACTATAATATATACAGGTGCTCCAGTCAATATAGTTTCCATTAAGTTGAAGCAAAGTTGACGTTAAAGCCTGATTTAAACCACCAAATGGCATACGGGATTTTGGGAGCAGAAAGCACCATCTCTGAGGGAGCGTACAATGCGCTACCTTTGCGGTTTGGGTCCATTGTTGTAGATCTGGTGATTGTGCTACCAAATAGAGATTACGACTTCTAATTAAAAACTTCTTTCCTATGACATTTCAGGGCTGCTGTTGATATGACGGAGGAGACCTTTTCAATTTTGGAAAGCGGATCCCAATTTACTTTACCTCTAGTGAGTGCCAAAGGATCCAGTGCACATGGGCCATATCAACCTTAGATATAGTGATGAGGTGATTCCAGTTTGCTATCATTGACTAAAAAGCATTACTTGGCCTTTCCCCAGCAGATATATGAATACCAAGGGCTACCCCTCCGAGATGCAGGGCCTATATATATTCTTTCTGGACACTAAGTCCTAGTGAACACTGAGTTAGAGGTATAAGTGCCTGTTGGGCTTTGTGGGGAGGTCATTGGGCCCTATCAGCAAATGCAGCTTGAGCCTCATATGACTCCAGGGATTATACTCCCTGGGCATGGAGAGATCAAGATTTTATTAGTGAATATCCAGAGCAAGTCAATACAAATCTGCTGACACCAAATAGTAGCATATTTCCCTTGACCCAATTGAGGAGGTCCTTTGGGTTCATGAGTTTGGTTGGTAGATAAATTTGGTTTAACTGTTGAGTCTACGCCTGGCATAATGACAGTGGTACTGTGGGAGAACTTAATAGGGCTATCAGAAGAACAAAAAGACCATGCAATAGCTTCATTTCAGAAGTATAAGTTGATTTTCAAAATCAATAACATGATTTAGGGTGTGCTTGGGGGTGGTCAAATGATTGGACACAGGCGATAATTCCCCTATAAGGCCTTGGCCAATCTGTCAATTGATGGCAGCGGAAGATGTTTTCACTGAAGAAATTCACAAGTTACTGGAGCAAGGGATGCTCAACCGTCCAAGAAGTCTGTGGGCTTTGCCTATTTTGATTGTTAAAAAGAAGAATAGAACCAACTGTGTGGTAATAGACTACCAGAAGCTCAATAGTATCACAAAAATGGACTCATACCCCTTATCACATATTGATGATGCTTTGTATTGGTTAGGGGGAGCTTGTTACTTCTCAGAGATGGACTTGATATCAGGTTACTGGCAAATTGAGCTGCCCATGGAGGATCAGGAGAAATGTGCCATAATCACATACAAAGGCATTTTCCAACTGATTCATATGCCCCAAGGGCTGTGTAATGCCACGGCTACATTCCAACGAGCCATGGACACTATCCTTGGCGACCTGAAGCTGTCATGTGTCCTTGTATACCTCGATAATATCAATGACTTCTCTTGAACCTTTTCTGAGAACCTTGATCATCTAGAAGCAGTATTCCGCCAGCTTGCTTAGGAGAACATCAAAATTAAACCTCAAAATGTAACTTCTTTAAAGATCAGTTGGAATACCTAGGGTTTGTAGCAGACTCCAAGGAGCTGTGACGCCGGCCAAGGTGAAGGCCACCTTAAAAAGACTACACCTAATGGTAATCGTGACATACAGGTATTTTTTGAAATGGTAAGTTACTACTGACTCTTTATCCTCAACTTCAGATGCATTGGGGGACCGTTTTTTGACTTGATAAAGAAGGATGCTGCATTCAAATGGATGGAACGTCATAAATATGCCAATGATACACTTTAGGCGGCGCTGATCAGTGCGCTGGTGCTATGCTATCCAAACTTTGATAGGGAGTTTATCATTCAGATGGATGCGTCCCTTTCTGATGTTGGGGCGGTACTTTCTCAGAAAGATGATGAGGAAGAGGAGCATACCGTTGCATACTGCAGTTGAAGACTAAGCTGCCATTCATTGTAATTATACTGTGAGTAAGCAGGAATGCTTAGCGGTGATCTACGCGCATTTGTAATTTTGAGTCTACTTGCATGGGGTAAAGTTTAAAGTCATAGTGGATCAAGCATTATTACGTTGGTTGCAGAACCTCAAAGAGCTAAAGGGCGTTTAGCTCAAAGGGCTCTTAAGCTGCAGGCATATGACTTTGAGATCCTTCACCAACAAGGAGCTAAGCATCAGAACGCCAACTGTTTATCTTGATTGCTGATCATTGCCGTGATGGTGGATATCAGCGATGTGATTTATGAGAAGATGCTCAATGGAAAATATGACAACAAACCGCTCTCAAGTAATCAAAACGTTAAACAAGATGCGAGTGAATACCTTCCAATGGAAGGGGAAACTATACAATTGAATTGGTGATTCTATGTTTTTCTGTGACCCTCAGCATGGCCTGGGATTGTCGGGATTCTCCCTGGATTAGGTGAAAGCCTTGTCCAGGGGGAATGTCGATATATTTATATAAAGGGCACATTTTTCCTATTACCAATACTTTTGAGAATAAAGTTCAATTTTATGTTTTCAACTGGAATACCAAATTCAGGGCTTTGCCTGAATTATGCCGAATTCTGAAAATATTTACATTTCCAATTTGCCATCTAAACTCTATCAACACTTTTATCTATTCCCACCTATCCTAGTATTGGGACTTTCCTACAGGTCAAAATCCACCAGGGTATACGCTGGTCATTCCTTATATCCCTTATCTTATCCTTTCTCTTCTTAGAACTATTTAAGGTGCTGAATATTTAATTAATAAAATTAACCTTTACACTTCTACCTTTAATTAGACTCTTTGTAAAGTTTACTCTCTTGTTTTTGGGATTCTGAACCAGTGTGGTTGAGTCCCTAACTAGTAACTTTTGGGACCTCTGAACCTGCCTAGGTAAGTCCCTACTACTAACTATAAGGACCTCTGAACCTGTTATTAAGGTTAAGTCCTCCTCTCACCTGTCCACCTCAGCAAGCTTTGGAGGACACGCCTTCAGACTTCCCTCATTCCCAACAAACTGGTGCTCCATGCCAGGTCCCTTCTGATCTGCACCCAGAGCTTAATACGCCCTCATAGGACAACAACCAATATGAAAGAAATTAATCAACCTCCCGTGAGTAAAGAATCCCAAATGAAGGATTCCATCTACAAGTTAGAGGTGACTGACCATTTCACCGAGTATGAGCAAGCGTACACCAGACTGGATTCATATGGAAAAATAATTAACGTAACTCAAGTTCTGCTCAATAAGCGCACCAGGAGTACAATTCTACCATGTTAAAAGTTTATCAAATTTATCTGATCCCAAATACCACGCCTACTCCAAAAATACTTTGCATTTGCCCAGACCATCAGGATCTGCAATCATGCTAGAATCTCCTCCCATTACATCATGGTTAACAATTATAAAACGGTTGGTGACCTTGAAATTGTTACACTAGAAAGAAACAAGATAATGTAAAAAGTTGATGCACTCTTAGTTAAATATAAGACCACCATCACTGAGATTTACCTTCAGGAGATGCTTATCCTTCAGTCAAAGAGCGAAGATCAAACAAATGTGAATGCTCAGAATTTATGAACAAATGATTTTAATAATAACAATAATATTTATTTATGCAAACAATACCCAATTTTCGGCAATGATGTCATTTTCCACTCTGATTTAGTGAAAGAAATTAGAACAAATTTTATTGAGCGTTTGGAGTTAAAAGTGCTGATATTACATTTGGACGAGAATCATCTGAGAAATTGGACCAATTAAGTTGGGCCAATAAATCAAGAACTAGCTTCCAAATTTGATGAAGACAGCAAATCGCAGGAATTTTGGGAAGCCCCAAAAGCAATTGGTGTGATGATGCAATTCAAAAGCCAGGCAAAATACCTGAGACTTACTTTTTCACCGTTTGGGATGAGCTCAATGACTCCTTTTCTGAAAACACTAACACTTTTTGACTTTGACAGCTCCCCTCCCAAGATTGGGCCATATATTACTACAACAAAATGTCAAGATTACCCAATTCAGTTCACAGATTGGGATAACGCTGATCCCAACAAAAACTGCTGGCATTTTGGCCCATCCTATCAGCTGCTGCCCAAGTCAGGTAATGCAAATCATCTGTTTTAGGCGCGATGAGCTTTGCCATGAGGTGCTCAAAGACAGGTTTGCGCCACATCTGATGTGGGTTAGCAAGGAGAACCTACACGAGAGTGAGGAGGATCACTTTGAGCTCAACTTCAACCTCGAAGCCAACAAGCACACCATCGCCCTCCTGGAGTCCATCGCCAAGCAGATTTCCAAGATGGCGCCTGAGGAGCTGGCTGCCTTTTGTCTGCCATCTGGACTCAGCGGGTGCTCTACGAACATCTGTAGGCGTGCCTCTTATAAGCTTTATGATACTGGGGTGGACAAGGTGTTTGAGCTGCACCATCTGAGCCCCACCAAAGCCATCCCCGTCATCTTGTGGCGCCTCAAACAGAAGGACCTGGAGTGGCATGAGCATAAGAAAAATGGAACAAGACTGTGCTGTTCAAGCGCAACAACCACAAATACCTTACACCATGCTACCTTGCCACCAAGATTGAAGCCATCAAACATGAATGTGAGCAAGGCATCGCTGGAGACACTCCTAAGTTTGGGCATCCACACCTCACCTTCGCCATGCCCAAAAACCCTTTTATTCATGCTTTTGTCACCAGTTCCAATATCGCCCTCACTGGCGATCTCCATTTCAGCCCCTACACCTACACTCAGCACATCGTGACAGATGCGCTCAGCAAGGCGCTGCTTGGGCTTGACTTTGGTGCCCTCAGTGACAACAGCCATAAATTTTTCAAAGCGTACCGCAGGGTCACCAACGCCTACCTCAGAATACCCTGCCTTGACTCTCCTAACAAACTGTTCCGCATTTCCATGTACTGCGACCTCAACTACATTGAGGCGTTCCTCACCAACTCCATCTAGCATCACTGCGAAAACCTAGACATTGCAGCCACTGTTATCTTCAGCCTCATGATCCTCTCCAAATCAAACCACTCCTTAGCCGACCATATCAAGTTCTACTTCCACAACTTCTGCACTGGCATCACCAACCTGGTCTGAATCAGGCACAAGGCTCCATACATCCCTGAGCTTGAGTCTTCTGTCTACCTTAACCCTCAGGTCACAACTTAATCCCTAGGACAAGGCTTGGGGAGGCCATTGTTGGGATTCTCCCTAAAGTAGGTGAAAGCCTTATCCGGGGAAAAGTCGATATATTCATACAAAGGGCACATTTTTCAAATAGCTCAATAATTTTAAAAAGGAGTTTGAATTTATGTTTTCAACTGGAATACCAAATTTGGGGCTTTGCCTGAATTATGCCAAATTTGGTGAATATTTACATTTCCGATTTGTTATCTAATCTCTATCCACACTTTTGTCTAAACCCTCCTATCCCAGTATCAGGACTTTCCTACAGGTCCGAATTCCACCAGGGTATATGCCGATCATTCCTTATATCCCTTATCTTATCTTTTCTCTTCTTAGCACTAGTTAAGGTGCTGATTATTTTTAAAAATTAACTTTTACATTTCTACCTTTAATTAGGCTCTTTGTAAAGTTCGCTCTCTTGTTTTTGGGACCTCTGAACCAGTGTGGTTGAGTCTCTAACTATTAACTTTTGGGACCTCTGAACCTGCCTAGGTTAGGTCTCTAACTATTAACTATTAGGACCTCTGAACCTGTTACTAAGGTTAAGTTTTCCTCTCGCCTGTCCACCTTAGCAAGCAGCGAAGGACCCGCCTTCAGACCTCCCTCAGTCCCAACAGGGTTTACCATGAGCTCCCACAAGGCAGTTAGACATGTGGTGTGCATAAGACAATGGAGCTGTTGCGCCCTTAGTATTATTGGGAAAGCATGAACTTTGACTTGCTTGAAACCATTTCCTGTTGCCACCAGTGCCAAGTGGAAAAGCCATTCTTCCAGAAGACCTCGTACCAGTTAGTGAAACCACATTTTGCTTGACATACGGTTTCCCTGGATGTCATCAGGCCTTTGCCAATGGGAGCCAACTGGTGTAAGTACATTCTAATGGCTATCAACCACTTGAAAAGGTGGGTTAAAGCTTGGCCAATACAGGATCTGGGTGCAGTCGCAGTGTCCAAGTTCATAATGAAATGTATTATCCAGCGATATGTTTCCCTCAGTTCATTCTTGCCAATAACAGAACTAACTTCACTCATACATCCTCACTAGATTGAATGAGTTCATTGAAAACTGAAGGGTTCTGATGACTCCATATCACCCTGAATCCAACGGAATGATCAAATGGTTAATGAGAAGCTGGTGAACATCTTTAGTAAGCTGGTAACCTATAGACCCTCTGATTAGAGTTCCCTCCTGTCTACTGCTGCCTTTTCTTACAATATCAGCTACCATTCTGCTACAGAGAAGGGCCCCTTTCAACTGTTATTAGATGGCACCACGCTCTTCCGGCATTGCTTTATTCATGTTTAGAAGTTACCAGCGGAATGGATCCCCACTGTTACTTGACGAGATTAGATGACACATTATCAAGTTACAAATGAAAGCGTACTCATTTAGAAGGACCAAGAAGATTAGAAATTGGGCTGCCAATCAGGTACAATGTAGTGGGTTGACCCAATTTCAAGATGGTAAGATGGTTTTGTTCCATGACCAGATCAGGTTGGGTGGAAACACAAGCTGGTCAGCATCTGGGTTGGTCTATTTGAAATAATCGAGAAAGCTGGTGTTGATGCATATACCATCAAGGACCCAGCAAGTAGTTGAATCATTAATTGTACACACAAAGTTTCTTCAAAAGATAGAAACAATAGGAGGCTTATTGTCCAGTTAAAGGGGTTAATGCTGAGATTCCAATATAACTGGATGATAAGCCCTGAAGAGTTATGACGGAATGGTGAGAATATGCAACTAGGATAATATTTAAGAGTATTTGAGTGTTTTAAGATGAGGCAATATTGGTTTATACCAGGTTGTTAATGGATCGCCTCCAAATAAGGTGATAAGGTGATGTCAACATTTTACAAATCTAATTTAGATTGCCTTAAAATAGGCCAATAGAGGGACTTTTCTTTCTCGTTGCAATCACTATTGCAACCTATTCAATTCAAGACTGAATCTAGTTTGATAATATCAAAGAAGAGATTAGTCTGCGCCCATGTCAGGGAGCAGTTGGGCAAGCAAGGTAAGAGGAGCAGGTGGAAGGCCCGCGGCCTCCAACGTTCGAAAACGCCCCAGAGAATCCAGCGGAATTGACAAAATTACTAAGAAACTGGCGGTCACTATTTCCCCAGAGATACTCGCATGGCAAGCACGATACAACCAGTACATCAACACGCCACACTCCCAGCCATTTTCGTCGGTGAAATTTAGAGTCCGCGTGTTTCTGGACATCCAAAAAATGGCCTTATGAGAAAAATTTTGTGAAGATGTGCACACAATTTTCCCAACCGCGGTGTATGTTGCACCTCACTCCATGTCACGCAGTTGGCTGGACCTAGGTTTCAAAAGCAAAATGGCAGCAGATGAGGCTGCAGTGGTGCGCGTAGTGGTCAACCTCCCCAAAGGGCAATGGGTCGTCAAAACTAAATGCACCAGATGGACAAAATCAAACCAAGTTTTTCTCACGTTTGACTTTTTGCCTACTATGGTAAAATGTGACAATTTGGAACAACACCTGAAAGATGGTCTCGCCATATATGGCGAAATACAATCTTTCAAAATGCAATGCTTCACGCTGATGCCACACCTGTGCATCGGCAAAGCCATTGCAGTTCTGACTCTAACTGAGGAGATCACGAAGGACCTAACCCAGATCCCGCACTCCACTTTTATTGATATCGCAGGGCATACCACCCACCCATTCCAGGTGACTGTGGACAGTGCGCCCCCCATTTGCACCCACTGTGACGCGTTTGGCCATAAGGCACATGCATGCCCCATCAAGGAGGGCATCACATTCCAAGAGCACCCCTTGTCAGCCATGGCCAGCGGAGAGGCGCACTACAAACCAACCGCAAGCACCAAGGAGGCCTTCCCATGGGGAGCACAAGGCTGCTACCTACTAGTAAAGCCTATCTCCCCACAAGAATGGAAGAAGGCCAAGCAAGCCCACATGGCTACAGCCAAGGAAGCGGCCAAAGCCACCACCGCTATCCCACATTCACAATGCCAGGAGGACATGGAGACCTTCACGGTGGAAGCAACTTGGGAATCCATCAACCAATCAGATTGGGAAGCCCCTGCCAAATGGGACACTCAATCCGAGGATCCAATGGGAGATTCGATATCACCCAATTGTCACACTCAAGCTCCGGTTGAAACCAACTTGGGACCCATCCCAACTGAAAATTTTTTTTGACCCGCTCAACGGTGCACCAAACTCACCTGCACCGCAAAAAATTCATCTGACATTGGAAAACAAAAAGCAAAGGCTAAAGCCAATGCAACTCTTTCCGCAAAATCAACAAAAACTCTAATAGCGTTGCTGCTAACACCTGCACTGCTGTGAAGGCCCGCGGGGATCTAGAAGAGGATGGTGGGCCCAGGTGCCCACCCCCTCACACCTAAGGTGCGATGGGGAAACCTTCACTCTAGGGACGTTGAATATCACTGGACTCAAGGCCTCCCCATCCCAGGCTAGGAAACTGAGTTTTTACAGCACAATTTACCCATGGATATCCTGGCCATCCAGGAGTCCCACTGTCCACAAGGTTCCGAGGAAGCTTGGAAAACAATGCTCCTCCCATCCCTATCCTTTTGGTCAATGCACTGTGGGGTGCTAATTCAGAAAAATAATTTTTTCAAATTTTTATCCTCAGAAACATTCCTAAATGGCCAAGTGCTTATTGTCACTTTCTCATGGGCTAATGTAGCACACGCAATTGTCAACATCTATGCCCCAAACGGTGCACACAAGCGTCAAGGATTTTTCTCATTGGTCAAATTCCTCCCACTACCCCCAGACTCCTTCCTAGTCAGTGACATGAACTGTTGGCTAACTACACCAATGGACCGATGGCCTTCCTCACCCCACGCCCCCCAGGGTCACGTAGAACTACGCGTTCTAAAGGCCACCCTCAGGTTGATGGATGTGCTGCTGCAACATGCCCCGCTGCTCAAAAACATGATGCGTCCCCACGTCCATAATGGCCAATTAAGGTCCATGACCCGCATAGACCTTATTTTAACGCCAGCGAAATTCCAACCCCACAATTCCCACTTCAAGACAACAAAATTGGAATTCTCCAACCATCAACTGGTCTCGCTAACCTACCACCTACCTGTCACAGCTGCTAAGGCCCCACTTTGGTACAAAATCCGCCCCCCCAAGCTCAGGTCGACAGGATTTTCCACGTGGGTAGAAGAGGCAACTTTGGCAAAAAAGTTTGTTGCACCATTTTGCGTGGACCCCATTTCCACTTGGTCAACTTTCAAAGATGACACCATCCGCCACTCTCGCCATCTCTCCTCCAGATGCTCACGAGCCACATCAGCAGTTATCTCGCGCGCTCTGGCAGAATTGGCACACTTGGAGTCCAACATCCCAGTTACAGGATACAGCTCTGCATGGGGATGGAAGTGGGCGGAGGCAGCTGCCCACCTCAACGCACTCAAAAGATAACACAAACATCAGGTTTGTGTTCAGTACAGTGCCACACGCATCACAAAAGGCGACAAGTGCACCGCACATTTCTTTAAAAAATTTGCACCACTCCAGAGCGTGGCCTACACACAGGTGCAAAGATCGGATAATTCTATTGCGGATATACTGGCCAAAGTGGCAATCAAAACGCAACAGAATTACATCAAGTTGTACCAATCCTACCCAATTCAGCCAGCTGAAGTGGTGGAATTTCTCAACCAAGCCCACATCTGCTCCATTTTCTGATGCCCAGAAATAATTAATTTGATTACTCCGAACAAATTATGGACAGCCATTCGCGGTGCACCAAACCGAAAATGCCCACGCCCAGATGGCATTCCATATAAGTTCTACAAAAAATATTTCAAATATATATCCCCATTGCTGCTCGCCTCACTTAATCAAAGCCTGATGGAAACGCGCCTCCTATTAGGAGGACATGAGGCCTTCACTGTCTCACTCTTCAAGAAAGGGGATAAGTTAGACTTAGCCAACTGGCGCCCCATTTCTCTAACAAACACAGACACCAAAATTTTAACAAAAATCATGGCTAACCTTTTAGGGACTGTAGCATCTGCCACCATCTCCCCAGAACAATTCAGTTTCATCCCCAGAAGGTCGATTTGGGATAACGTGCACTCTGTGGCTAATGTATGTTAGTCCACAGCCTCTGGGGCACTTGTATTCTTGGACCAACAAAAGGCCTATGATAGAGTAAACTGGGAATACCTCAGGGCCTGCCTCCATCAATTCCGCCTACCCCCTCGCTTCATCAACTGGGTAATGCTGCTCATGGAATCTGCAACAATGGCAGTCGTGGCCCTGGCTTCCTAACGGAAGTAGTCCGCCCTCAAAGGGGCTTGCGACAAGAAGACCCCCTCAGCCCACTCTTATACAACTTCAACCTTGACCCACTACTGCAAATTGTGAATGCCCAACTCACTGGGGTCCATGTGCCAGGCCAAGCCCCAGTCAAGATAATGGCGTTTGCAGATGATTGTGTGGTTGGGGTGTCTAATAAGCAAGATGCATGCACGACTGAAGCTCTCATCCAAGTGTATTCCCGGGTAAGCAACGCGGCACTGAACGCTTCCAAAACTGAAATCATCCTCCTTGGTCGGTTTCAGAACTGCTGGACCCCAGCAATTAGTTCCCAACCTGGCCCATCTGCTCGCCCACGTCCTCGCCCTACTAATTCAAAACACACCGCTCCACTGGTGCTCCCCTTCGTGCCACGTCCTACCATAGGACCAGTACGCCATCTGGGCGTGTGGATGGAGGCAGATGGATACGCGTCAGCAGTAATGGAGTGCCGTATTCTGGATAACGTGATGAAGCGAATCGCCTCTCTCAGTGCCCACCCTACTTCCCTTACTGGCAGGGTAGTCTTAGCCAACTCTATGCTCCTCTCCAAAGTCTGGTTTGGAGCCCATGCCATCCCCTTCTCCCCAAGCTTCTACAAATCCTTGTACGCCTTGCTGCAAGGATGGCTTTGATCAGGCCACCTTCCACCAGTGCGGCAAGAGGTCATGTTTGGCCCTCAACATCAAGGTGGCATGGGCCTGCTTGAATTCAAAGCCATGCCGCCAAGATCCTGGGCACCAAATTGCGGCTGTTACCACCCCTACACTCCCCTCTCAACACTGGTCCCGCGCAGCCCGCTCCAACTTCTCCTACACCTTGGGCCTCAACAATCCATCAAACCCCCACTCCCTGATGAAATACCTCGCATCACACACATCGGCCACAGGTCCTCACGGGACTAAAACCCACTACAAACGAATCCTACTCTCCATGCGGAGCGCTGAGTGGAGAATTCATATTAGCGGAAATACAACCCAAAGAGGCCACCCTTCTCCTCAGTTCACACAAGAGGTACAGGGGCTACCCATCCATGATGGCGTGATCCCCGTTCGGCCCCATGTCCTATCCAGGGTGGATTACCTGGACATGGACATCCCTTACTCCATTAAGACCCAAAAAAATATCTGGAAATATGTACACCATCCTCTGTTGCAACCTCAAGTCCGATCCCATGTGTGGCGCTGCCTGAGGCAGGTGTATCATACAGCTGAGCGCTCTAACGCTTTACACTCATCCTGTGTCGTGTGTGGCCAGTATGGAACGCTGTTTCACCGCCTGGAGAAGTGCCCTACCACTAAAGTGATATGGCGCGAAGTTCAACGTCTGCTGGGCCAGGATCAAACGCATCCCTTCAGTCTGTCAAGATATATGTTTGCTCTATCAATGGCCTCCCCCTTCTGCCCTCCCTTCATGCTTTGGTGGTTGCAATCGCCATGTGGACCATCCACAAGATTGTCTTAGATGCCATCGCAGGCTCCACCCACACCCTCCCAGAAGCGGTCCACAGATTTTAGACTCATTTGGTGGACCACTTTCAAGCGTGGATGTTTGGATACCTCCCACCACGTCGCCAACAGCTGGTCTCCTCTTGGTTCCCAGTCTGGTTCATCAAATCAGACCCCTTCCTCCAAACGTGCTCAACTGTGGCTATGGCCCCTTCCCACGTTTCCTCCCCCTCCCCATAAGTGGCATTCCCGCTGGCAACAAGAGATAGCATCGCTTCTCTGGGGTGCCTCCCCTGGTACTAAGTTTTGTCTCTTCTGAGTCATATTCAGAAGTGTCCGTCCCATGGTCAGCCTTCACCGCAATAAATTTTTATTTAAAAATAGGCCGATAGAGAGTTGAAGTATAACAGCTGAAACCAATGAGAATTGTAGGAATAGAATAGCCTAAGCTATGAGAATGGTATCATCCAAAGTTGCTGACATATAAATGAGATAGGCGATTGAAAGAAGAGGTTGGTTAGTTTTAGAAAAAGAGTGGAACAGAAAAGAGTCGCTGTATTTATAATGACTAAATATAAGTGTTATTGGGGCAATTTCTACTGTTATTATATTTTTAATCTCTTTGGAGGACCAACAATCCACATATCATCTGTCCGTTGCTCAGTGGGTTTGACCTGTTCAACCCTTATGGCAGATACCAACAATACCGCCCAAAATTATAACAGCAACATCAATAACATTATAATATAGTAGTAGTAAAAGCGCTAATTAAGATTAAAACAATCAGCACACATTCTACTTCATGATATTGTATGGAAATATTGTGAGAGGGACATTAATGACATTGACAATTAGCTCATGACCGCTTAATGAAATCTTGATGAGAGCTCCTTTTTCACAAAGTGGTAAAATTAGCAATTTAAGAGATAGTAAATCTAATTAATAATAAAATTAATTCATTCTTTTCCCCTCAAAATCAAACAGTAATAACATTAATATAGATTCTTCTATGTTTAAGCTTAAAGTAATCTAAGATTTATGCATATATCAACTTAAAATTTTTGACCAATATTCTGGTTGAAATTTATTACATGGACTATTTAGTTTGATGTTGCTCCACTTTGACTCATTCCAGCCCATTTAATTCTATCAAAAAGATGAATGACATGATCAGTTTTAAAATGTGAAGCCCAACTTATCTAAGCTGAATCCTTAACAACACCCCAATACCATTCCTTAATCTCTAATCCGCCCTTTAAAGTACTTCACTATTAACAAGTACCATCGGCAACTTTCTGTCAAAGCAACAGGTGCCTTGACCAGCACCTTACTATGACAGGCCATCCACATGGAAATGGAGCCCCTTTAATAAAAGATATTCCCCTTCCTAATTTCCCATATGAATTTCTTGACAAAGCCAAATTTAATATCACGGAACTTGCATGTGCCAAAAGTTGCACAAGCATTGAGTTGAACACTTTGATTTTTTGAGCCTGTTACTCACAAGCTTGAAAAACTATAAAGATTTGCTTGTATGCAAGACTTAATTCTATATACAGAAATTTAGCTTTACTAATGTGATTAAGCAATTCAATTTCATGAGTCTGTGACAGGTCCAATATCTCTCTCTATAATTATCTCTATCAAACTACTGAATCCCTTACCCCTATTTTGTCCTCCCTTGCTCATTATCTTAGTAAACCAGCATTAGATGAAAACCCCATTACCCCACTCCTCTTTTGATATGGCTGATTAGCTCAACGCTGTGACAATATTTAAGTTTTCTCAAATTTATTAGGCACCTAAAAAAGCGCGAAAGCTCCTCCATGGGTAAGCCTCATTATCAATATTAATTTGGTTTATAATACCATTGCTCATTTTTTCTTCCCAGGCTAGTTAATATTAACTATGTCATACCTTCTGAAATCAACCTCAGCTATTCTTTGGGTGTGACTCTTTTTTTTGACACAGCAGCAATAGAGTAGTTAATAAGGTAAGTGTTACTTTCATGGCTACAGATAAAGTTACTTCATTGGACTCATTTCCTTAAAGAAACTATCTGTGGAAGGCCTCAATAAGGTCCTAACATAAAAACAATCACAATCGGTGATCAACTGCTTATCAAGGCATAAACCTTAACATGATAGAAGGTATCTAGCAGTTATTTATACTTGAAAAAGGCAAATTTCTTTAACATCACAATTAAAACTCCCATCAATTGAGTAGACTCTGACGCTTCAGGTATGGGACTGTTATAGGGGGTCAAGAGACTTAATGGAAGGTGGATACCAGTTATATTAGTGTTATCCATCTGGTAAGCAGCGTGCCCATTTTTTTAATATGCAATAGGGACAATGCGCTTTGACCAGGTTTTTGACTTTTCTATTTATATATGGTGCGCGTTGAACATCATAAAGTCTCTCTTATTATAATAAGGGCCCACTTTACGCTTTTAAACAACATCTTTACTTATTGTTTTAATGCTATGTACATTTTGTTTCTATCTCTTATTGAATGGATTTTTTTAACTTCATATTATGTCAGCTTCTTTGGCTATATTTAATCTTTAGTCCAAGTAAAACTGGATTAAGCCCATAATTTTCTTAACAGGGAATAGCCTCTAATTGTAAAATGATGTTATAGCTGGAATGTGATAGGTAATATTGTAATGGAATTTTGAAATTACCTCAAAACAATGTATAAAGCTTCTATAAGCACTTGTTAATTTTTCAGTATGACCATCATATTGAGAATAAAAAGACTGTTGAGTTACAAGGTCAATTTTTTAAGTCCTGTTCACCCTTCTTAGAAGCGACAAAGCAATTTTGTGGCTGTGGGAAACCAGATGATTTTCGCTCACTGGTGCTTCACGCCGGCTGGTTTCCACAAATGTTTTTAATGAATTTAAATTTAAAAAATAAAGCGCTATAAAAATTGGTTTTTTATTGGTTTATTATGAGCGTGATAAGGAGAAAAACGATACTCCTCAACCTCCAACTATCTAGTATTTAAAGTATTTCAAAGGCCAAGGGGGAATTTGGGAACATGTTCTGAATAGCCTGAATGAGTTTGAATTAGGAAACATGCAGGAATAGCATATCATAGCTCAGGAACTTGTGTCAGGGCAGTGGAGTGAAGGAAGAGGAATTCTGATTGCCCAAATGTACCTGTGAGGTAACATCTTTATAAACTTGAGCCAATCACCACCCAAGAAAATTCTTGCACCTTGGGGACCCCTACCAAGCCTATAAAGGGGGGTCCCCATGCAGGTGCATTGAAGGACTTCGCGGGGATCAGGGAGTGCCTTCCATTGATTCACTTAAGGTCCATGGTGCGGTTGGAAAATCTGACCTGCTGATTTTATTAATGTCTGTTTGGGTTTTGAGCTGGTGATTCCCCAATTAATGAGGTTCCACCAAGAATCAGCCAGGGACTTTTGGCCGAATTCCTCGACATTTTTATTAGTAATTTTATTAAATGAGCTCTTGATGACATCAGAATATCGCAAATGGCCAACATTTCCCTTTTTCAGTAGAACTTGACTAACAGCAATTTTATCTTTAGTCTTAAAAGGCAAATTTCTGACAGTGGCCACAAATAAGGATAATTTCATCTAGTACTCCATTTTATAAGGATAATATGAGGCAAACAGCTTAACCACATGATTTGCATCAATTGTAGTGAGAAAAAATATAAAGTATACATTTTAAGTACTGGTCAACTATAAATCAACTTTTCTTTCTCGTTGCAATCACTTTTGCAACCTATTCAATTCAAGACTAAATCTAGTTTGATAATCTCACAGAGGAGAATAGTCTGCGCCCATGTCAGGGAGCAGTTGGGGAAAACAAGGTAAGAGGAGCAGGTGGAAGGCCTGCGGCCTCCAACGTTCAAAAACGCCCCAGAAAATCCGGCGGAATAGACAAAAATCTTAAAAAACTGGCAGTCACAATTTCCCCAGAGATAATCGCATGGCAAGCATGATGCAACCAGTACATCAACACGCCACACTCCCAGCCACTTTCATCGGTGGAATTTGGAGTCCGCGTGTATCTGGACATCCAAAAAACGACCTTATGGGAAAAATTTTGTGAAGATATGCACACAATTTTCCCAACTGCAGTATACATTGCACCTCACTCCATGTCACGCAGTTGGCTGGACCTAGGTTTTTTAAGCAAAATGGCAGCAGATGAAGCTGCAGTGGTGCACATAGTGGTTGACCTCCCCAAAGGGCAACAGGTCATCGAAACTAAATGCACCAGATGGACAAAATCAAACCAAATTTTCCTCACGTTATTTTTTGCCTACTACGGCAAAATGTGACATTTTAGAACAACACCTGAAAGATGGTCTCGCCGTATATGGCGAAATACAATATTTCAAAATGCAACGCTTCACGCTGATGCCACACCTGTGCACCAGCAAAGCCATCACAGTTCTGACCTCAACTGATGAGATCACAAAGGACCTAACCCAAAACCCACACTCCCTTTATAGATATTGCAGGGCATACCACCCACCCATTCTGGGTGACCGTGGACAACGTGCCCCCCATTTGCACCCACTGTGATGCATTCAGCCATAAGGCACATGCATGCCCCATCAAGGAGGGCGTCACATTCCAAGAGCACCCCTCAGCGACCATGGCCAATGGAGAGGCGCACTACAAACCAACTGAAAGCACTAAGGAGGCTTTCCCGTGGGGAGCACAAGGCTGCTACCTATTGGTAAAGCCTATCTCCCCGCAGGAGTGGAAGAAGGCCAAGCAGGCCCATAGGGCCACAGCCAAGGAAGCGGCCAAGGCCACCACCGCTATCCCACACTCACAACACCAGGAGGACATGGAGACCTTCGCGGTGGAAGCAACTTGGGAATCCATCATCCAATCAGATTTGGAAGCCCATGCCGAGAGGGCCACTCAATCTGAGGATCTGATGGGAGATTCATTCTCACCCAATTGTTGCACACAAGCTCCAGTTGAAACTGACTTGGGACCTATCCCAACTGAAAAAAAATTTTGACCTGCTTGATGGTGCACCAAACTCATCCGCACCGCAAAATTCGTCTGACATCAGGAAAACAAAAAGTGAAGGCCAAAGCCAACATGACTCTTTCCGTAAAAATCAACAAAAACTCCGATAGCGTTGCTGCTAACACCCACGCTGCTGTGAAAGCCCATGGGGACCTAGAAGAGGCTGGTGGGCCCGGGGGCCCACCCCTCGCACCTAAGGTGTGATGGGGGAAACCTTCACTCTAGGGACATTGAATATCGCCGGACTCAAGGCCTCCCCATCCTGGGCTAGGAAACTGAGTTTTTTACAACACAATTTACCCGTGGATATCCTGGCCATCCAGGAGTCCCACTGTCCACAAGGTTCCGAGGAAGCTTGGAAAACAATGCTCCTCCCATCCCTATCCTTTTGGTTGAAGCACTATGGGGTGCTAATTCAGAAAAATAATTTTTTCAAATTCACATCCTCAGAAATATTCCTAAATAGCTGAGTACTCGTCATCACTTTCTTGTGGGCTGATGTAGCACATGCAATTGTCAACATCTATGCCCCAAACAGTGCACACGAGCGTCAGGAATTTTTCTCATCAGTTAAATCCCTCCCACTACCCCTGATTCTTTCCTAGTCGGCGACATGAACTGTTGGCTAACCTCACCAATGGACCAGTGGCCTCCCTCACCCCACGCCCCACAGGGTCATGTAGAACTACGCGTTCTAAAGGCCACCCTTGGGTTAATGGATGCACTGCCGCAACATGCCCCGCTGCTCAAAAACATGATGCATCCCCACGTCCACAACGGCCAATTAAGGTCCATGACCCGCATCAACCTTATTCTAATGCCAGCGAAATTCCAACCCCACATCTCCCACTTCAAAACAACAAAAATGGAATTCTCCGACCACTGACTGGTCTCACTAACCTACCACCTATCTGTCACAGCTGCTAAGGCCCCACAATAATACAAAATCCGCCCCCCCAAGCTCAGGTCGCCAGGATTTTCCATGCGGGTAGAAGAGGCAACTTTGGCAAAAAAGTTTGTTGCACCATTTTGCGTGGACCCCATTTCCACATGGGCAACTTTCAAAGATGACACCATCCGCCACTCTCGTCATCTCTCCTCCAGACACTCATGAGCCACATCGGCAGTTATCTCGCGTGCTCTGGCAGAATTGGCACACTTGAAGTCCAACATTCCAGCTACAGGATACAGCCCTGCATGGTGCCAGAAGTGGGCAGAGGCAGCTGCCCACCTCAACGCACTCGAAAGGCAACACAAACATCAGGTTTGTGTTCAATACAGGGCCACACGCATCACAAAAGATGACAAGTGCACCACATATTTCTTTAAAAAAATTTTCGCACCATGCCAGAGCATGGCCTGCACACAGGTGTGAAGATCGGATAATTCCATTGCGGACACACCGTTTGAAGTGGCAATCAAAATGCAAAAATATTACTCTGAGTTATACTGAGCCAAACCAATTCAGCTGGCCGAAGTGGCAGAATTTCTCAACCAAGCTCATATCTGCACTGTTTTCCAATACCCGGAAATAATGAATTTAATTACTCCAAACAAATTATGGACAGCCATTCGCGGTGCGCCAAACTGAAAATGCCCAGGCCCAGATGGCATTCCATATGAGTTCTACAAAAAATAATTCAAATATATATCCCCATTGCTGCTCGCCTCACTTAACCAAAGCCTGTTGGAAACGCGCCTCCTACCAGGAGGACATGAGTCCTTTACTGTCACTTCTTCAAGAAAGGGGATAAGCTTGACTTAGCCAACTGGCACCCCATTTCTCTAACAAACACAGACACCAAAATTTTAACAAAAATCATGACTAACCTTTTAGGGACTGTAGCATCTGCCACCATCTCCCCAGAACAATTCAGTTTCATCCCCAGAAGGTCGATTTGGGATAACGTGCACTACGTGGCTAATGCATGTCAGTCCACAGCCTCTGGGGCACTGGTATTCTTGGACCAACAAAAGGCCTATGATAGAGTAAACTGGGAATACCTCAGGGCCTGCCTCCATCAATTCCGCCTACCCCCCGCTTCATCAACTGGGTGATGATGCTCACGGAGTCTGCAACAATGGCAGTGCGTGGCCCAGGCTTCCTAATGGAAGTAGTCCGCCCTCAAAGGGGCTTGCAACAAGGGGACCCCCTCAGCCCACTCTTTATACAACTTCAGCCTTGACCCACTACTGCAAAATGTGAATGCCCAACTCACTGGGGTCCATGTGCCAGGCCAAACCCCAGTCAAGATGATGGCATTTGCATATGACTGCGTGGTGGGGGTGTCTAATAATAAAGATGCACGCGCGCTTGAAGCCCTCATCCAGGAATATTCCCAGGTAAGCAACGTGGCACTGAACGCCTCCACAACCGAAATCATTCTCCTTGGTCAGTTATAGAACTGCTGGGCACCAGCATTTAGTTCCCAACCCGGCCCATCTGCTCGCCCACGTCCACGCCTTACTAACTCAACACACACCGCTCCACTGGTGCTCCCCTTCATGCCACGTCCTACCATAGGACCGGTGCGCCATCTGGGCATGTGGATGGAGGCAGGCGGATACGCGTCAGCAGTAATGGAGTGCCGTATACTGGACAACGTGATGAAGCGAATCGCCTCTCTCAGAGCCCACCCTACTACCCTTACTGGCAGGGTTGTTCTAGCTAACTCTATGCTCCTATCCAAAGTCTGGTTCGGAGCCCACGCCATCCCCTTCTCCCCAAGCTTCTTCAAATCCCTGTATGCCTTGCTGCAAGGATGGCTTTGGTCAGGCCGCCCTCCACCAGTATGGCTAGAGGTCATGTTTGGCCCTCATTATTAAGGTGGCATGGGCCTGCTTGACTTCAAAACCGCATGCTGCCAAGATCCTGGGCACCTGGATCGCAGCTGTCACTGCTCCTACACTCCCATCCCAACACTGGTCCCACGCGGCCCACTCCAACTTCTCCTGAGCCTTGGGCCTCAACAATCCATCAAACCCCCACTCCCTGATGAAATACCTCGCATCACACACATCGGCCACAGGTCCTCACGGGACTAAAACCCACTACAAACGAATCCTACTCTCCATGCGAAGCGCAGAGTGGAGAATTTGTATTAGCGGACATACAACCTGAAGAGGCCGCCCCTCTCCTCAGTTCACACAAGAGGTACAGGGGCTACCCATCCATGATGGCGTGATCCCCATTCAGCCCCATGTCCTATCCAGGGTGGCCTACCTGGACATGATGGACTTCCCTTACTCCATGGAAACCCAAAACTATCTGGAAATATGCACACCATCCTCTGTTGCAGCCTCAAGTCCGCTCTCATGTGTGGCGCTGCCTGAGGCAGGTGTATCTTACAGCTGAGCGCTCTAACGCTTTACACTCATTCAGCATCGTGCGTGGCCAGTATGGAACGCTGTTCCACCGCCTGGAGAAGTGCCCTACCACTAAAGTGATATGGCGCGAAGTTCAACGTCTGCTGGGCCAGGATCAAACGCATCCCTTCAGTCTGTCAAGAGATATGTTTGCTCTATTAATGGCCTCCTCCCTTCCACCCTCCCTCCATGCTCTGGTGGTTGCAATCGCCATGTGGACTATCCACACGATTGTCTTAGATGCCATCGCAGGCTCCACCCCCACCCTCCCAGAAACTGTCCACAGATTCTGGTCTCATTTGGTGGACCACTTTCAAGAATGGATGTTTGGATACCTCCCACCGCGTCGCTGACAGCTGGTCTCCTCCTAGTTCCCAGTCTGGTTCATCAAATCAGACCCCTTCCTCCACACGTGCTCAATAGTGGCTACGGCCCCTTCACACGTTCCCTCCCCCTCCCCATAAGTGGCGTTCCCGCTGGCAACAAGAGATAGCATCGCTTCTCTGGGGTGCCTCCCCTGGTACTAAGTTTTGTCTCTTCTGAGTCATATTCGGAAGTGTCCATCCCATGGTCGGCCTTCCCCGCAATAAATAAAATAAAGTACTGGTCAACTATAATCATTATAATATCAATCCCTCACAGACTTGAAGATACAAAAGGATATAATAACGGGCCATGGGCTATAATTTCTCTGAAAAGGTACTAGTAGACCTGTGGTGGGGATTTAATTTGGTTCTTAATAGAATTTAAACATATACATTAATTAAGCTACTTAGGTCTCCACTCTCCTAAGTTTTAAATTAATCACATGTGCTTCAAGATTTTAGTTTTATCTATGTGACCAATAGCTAAGGCATATTGATAAGTTTTACTGCCTCTAGCATTAGAGGAAATTGTAACTCAAAGATGTCCCTGGAAGATAATAGTACATTAACATTGTGGCGCACTTTGTCAGATCTTCTTTGTAACTATGGTATTTTTTTAGTACTAGATGGTCCCAACCTGAGGGGGATTCATCGATGTTTATTAAATTACGCCTGGGCTCCTAAGAGCCTGAGGTGAGGGAAGGGGAGGGCTTAGGCATCGAGAAAGAGAGGGGAGTTTGCGCTCCAGAGCCATGCTGTAGTGACAACTGAGCGGGGGAGGGTTGGCGACATAGTGTAGACCTTCAGGGCCATCTCAAAGTGTACCTGAAAGTGGGCGATTATGTGTGGAAGGGTCCACACCTGCTGGTCAAAGGCAGCATGAAGGAAGGAGTTATGGATGGTCCAGATGGCTGTGGCATAGGCGAGGACACGGAGGTGTTGGTGACAACCAGGCAACATCTGCTCAAACATGAGGTCTTGCACAGGGTGTCCAGACTAGGGATGAGCATGGAGGAGCGCGGTCCTTTGGCCAAAATGTGGCGACACCTTGACAGGTGAAAAAACGATGGAGGTGGGAGTCAATAGGCTCCGTACAGCGGGGGCAGCCTCAGTGCTGGAAGGTAGGGCCAGTCCGGTCCCCTGTCCTGTATGAACAGTGGAGCATCCTCCATAAGGTGTTGGACACCTTTGCTGACAGGATGGGGTGATAGACGTCCTTCCACAATTCCTTTAGGTCAAATCTCACGGAGGGAGGGAGGAGCTCAAAGAGTCTTGGGCGGATGGGAGGACGATCTTGGGGGTTGAGGCGAGTTGTGACAACTTGTCCATTATGTACAATTGCATGGCGACGGGGGCTGAGGCCAGGGCCATCCCTTCTGTATGGGAAGGCATGGTGGATCTGCGCGCCTACTCGTTTCAGGGCAAGGAGAGCCTAGTTCCAGTAGAGGGATGAGGATGGTTTCAGGCGATGGCCTGGGTGGTTTGTGAGCCACTCCCTAATGAGGCCAGAGATGCTCTAGGAAGACCCAGAGCTGCTGACACTGACTGGCGGAGGGCGGGCGCCCATTGGGGCATGGGGGTCGCTTCCCAGCAGACAATCTACCATAGGAACATCAGGAAGATTGTGGTGGCGTGGGATCACGTATCCAGAAGCCCTAGGCCCCCTTCATTGCAGGGTCAGGCAATGGTTGAGAGGGCCATTGGTGGATGGTTTGAGCCCCAGACTAACAGCGGAGGAGTACATTGAGCCGCGTATAAAGGGCATCTGTGAATGGGCAGACGTGCGCTAGGAACCAGACTTTGGAGAGGAGGAACACATTGGCCATCAGAGCTCAACCCTGGGGTGATGCGCCACCGGTTCCAGCTGGCAATCCTGGAGTTAACTGCTGTGAGGAGCAAGTCCTCATTGGTTTTTAGCGCAACTCCTTGTTGGTTGGTAAGAACGCCCAGGTGACGGAAGGTACCGCGCACAGGTTCAATACCAAATGGTGGGGGGAAGGTGGGGGAGCCGACCTGTACAACTGTTGTCTTGGAGGTGTTGACCATGGCGTTGGACGCCTTGGTGTACCTCTCAATGGTCACAGTGGCAAGGGCAACATCCCCAGGGCAGCCAAATGCAATGGCAGTGTCATCTGCAAATGCCATGGTGAGGGTGGGGGCTTTACCTGGGACCAGAATCCCTGTTAGCTTGTCCTGTAAGGAGGCCAAAAGGGGGTCGAGGATGATATTTAAAAGGATAGGGCTCAGGGGTCCCCTTGCCGGAGACCTTGTCCAACTGGTACTGCCACTGTAAAACCCATTGGCGCCAGGACTCTGGTGTGGAGCTGGTCATAGAGCGCTGATATCCAGCGCCTAGCTGCGAGGGGGAGATGGAAGCGGGCCAGGGAAGCATCAATATACTTCCAGGCCACCCAATCATATGCTTTCTCCATATCCAAAAGAGCCAAAAAGCCATTCACCTTACGAGAGTTAGCAGTCAAAGTCACGTAAAGTTCATTATAGTTGTCCCACAACGACCTCCCCGGAATAAAACTGTGCCGGGATGGTGAGAGGCGAGGTGACACCCATTTGGTGATGCGGTTGGCCAGAAGCTTCGTGAAGAGCTTTTGGTCTGTGTTGATCAACGCTATGGGGCGCCAGTTCGCCAGGTTCTCATGGTCTGAATTCTTGTGAATGAGGGTCTTGATTGAGCCTCTAGAGTCGGGGAGGACCTCGCCATTCACCAAGAGTGCAGCGAAGAGGTCGCGGAGGGTTCTGGCTATCACCGCAGGTTCCAGAAGGTACACCTCAAAGGGTATTCCGTCTGGGCCTGGGGCTTTAAGCCGTGGGGATTTCAGAAGGGTTTTCCATCAACTCCTGTATGGAAATAGGCGCCAGTAGAGTCTCATCAGCCCATGGGTCAATGGGCGGCTCTGGAGCCCGCCACAGGAAGTCTTGGATGTCTGACGGGTCCACCTGGGTGGCATGGAAGAGGCTGGAGTAGAAGCGGTGTAGATCCTGCGTGATTTCCTCCTTATCCGAAGTGGTTGTAGTGCCAATCTTCAGTGCAGTGATATCCTGCACTTTTGACCGGGCTTTCTGTTTCTGAAAGAAGAAGTGGGTGGGGAGTTCCCATTGAGCATAGTAACGAGATGTTGTAAAGTTTGCTGCCCGTTCTTACTGCAATGTGAGCTCCAAGCGGAGTGCTTCCTGCGCCGCTTCCCAGTCTGACAACCAACTAGGAGAGGTTGAAGGCTGGCAGTTTCGCTCCAGATGTCTGATTCTGACTTCCGCCCTTTTGACTCTGGTGCGAGCTGCGGTCATCTGGGCTTTGTCACAGTTGTAAGCAACGCGGGTGATGCCCTCCTTGGTCACCGCCCATCTAGCCTTGTGGTCAAGCAGGTGGGGTGGGGGGAGGTGAGAGTCTCCCGGATGGTCATAGACAGCTTCTCCTTAGTGAAGGGGTTGTTAAGAAGAGCTGGGGCAACCCTAGGCCAGAACCTACGCGACAGTCTAAGCGTGGTGGTGAGGACAACGGTGAGTGACCTGTGATCACTCAGATAGTTGTCACGGGAGATGGGAGAGGAGACGCGGCCAATTAGTAGGGGGCCAATCAGTGCCATATCTATGCGTGACGCTGACTGGAAAGCTCCTCCATCATACTGGATCCTAGTCATGCAACCTAGGCCAGATGCGGAGGGTGGAAGCGCATCCATAAAGCCACTCAGGCGAAGGAAATCCTGGAGGCGACTTGATCCAGGGCGTTCCTTTGCTGCAGGGGGGTAAGAGTCATGGACGCGACTTATGATTGTGTTGAAATCTCCCAAGAGGACTGTATTTCGTGGGAGATTGAGTTGGATGAGCTCTTCCAAGAGCCGGTTTTGCTTTTGACCTGCATTAGGCAGGTAGATGCTTGCAGCGAAGAAAGAGAAGTCAGGAGTGGTGAGTTTGGCCAGTATGAGGCGGCCAACTAGATATTGTGAAAAAGAATGGGTTTTAACCCGGGGATTCAAAACAATAAGGGCGGCATGGTTTGTCCAGAAGGATTTGCCTCCAAACTGTTCATTCCATGCAGATTGTTCGTGGGGGAGGATATGGGGCTCCTGGATAGCAGCAATGTCAATTTGTTCTGACCTGAAGTTGTGGAGGAGGTGGGCTCTCCGCTTAAAGTCCCGCAACCCATTCACGTTGATGGATTGCAGGGCCAGGGTGCTGCCGTGGGGACTCATAGCTGTTCCCCTCCATGTCCTGGGGGGTTGCCAGCGCTTAAACCTGCTGCTGTGAGGCGTCTAGTTTTATGTCCTTTAGCTTGACTATCAGTTGCAATTTGTGAGGAACGTCGAGGGTTCTGAGGGGAAGGAGAGGGTGGGGGGCGGAGGACCCAGTAAGCCAGCCTAGAATGCTGCCCCCACTCCATTGCAGGGGAAGGACCTGAGGGTGCTCAATGGCGACCTCCGCGGTGTCCCCATTTGATGGGTCTGAGTCCATATTCACTTCCTCCAACACTGCAAAGGAGCCGCGAGAAATGGACTGTGGGGTTGGGGTAGGACTCTTTGAGGTGGCACTTCTACCGCAGGCTGCGGGTTGCCAGTCCATGCTGGTGGGCATAGCTCCATTGGGAGCTGAGGGTTGATGCGATAAATCGCTGGTGGATGGTGGTGGGGGTGCCGCGGAGCCCTGAGTGGGGGTGGCTGACGAGGGGCACCCTGTGGGAGATGCCTTGCGCTTGGTGAGAGAGGGAGTTGACTCTGGGAGATTGAGGGGGTGCCCACTGGAAGGGGGCATGAGCGCGAAAGTATCCCATACCAATAGTGGGGTTAGCTGTTTCAACTGCTAGGTGTAAGGCCTCAGGGAACAGGTCTTGAATGGGAACCCATTGTGTGGGTTGTGGAATTGCTGCTGTGGCCACGAGGGTTCATTTTTGGCCTGGTTTAGGCTCCTGGGCGGTGGCTAAGAGGGCTTGTTTTCGAGCTGTGCAGCCACTATACAGGTGTTCAAGGGCGTTACACCATGAACACCGGGGGGCGCCTGATCAGGGATAACAAAAAAGATCTCAGGGCATGCCCCAACTACCACCACACGAGGATTAACCTCAATGTTGCGGGATACAGTGGGGGAGGGGATGAACGACGCCCTAGCAGTGCAAGCTCTTTGGGCGGGAGCATAGTAAGAGGTGACGCTAAAGTCCACTAAGGAACAGACCCAAACTCCATTAAACCATGATGGAGCGCCAGTTTAAGAGACTCAGGATCAACAGTCGTTGGTAGGTTGGAAAAAGTAACCCATGAAATTTTCTCCAGGTGAGAGCGTGTGTGGGAGATGCAAAGAGATCCACGCGGAATAATGACCTGGAGGGTGGCAGCATGGTCAGCAAGGGCAGCTTCAGTGAAGCCCACATCGATGTAGTGGCCCTCCACTGATTCATGAATGGTGGTGTTAATTGGGAATGTCTCCGCGATCGCTGCAAAATATGAGAAGTAATTCTTCATATAGAATTCAACAGGGTTATGCCCATAATAAAGGCAAATTGAATGGGAGAGGGTTGAGTGAGGTAGAGCTTTTTGCGCTCTAGTTTCGGCCCAATTCTTCTTAACATCAGCAATAAACGCCACTTCACGGGGATCAGCTTTGGGTAGCGTAGGTGCCAGAGGTTTTTGCCACGCCCCAGTGGCTCCTTTGGTATGTTTTTGTTTGCTTTGAGCTGCAATTGCGGGTTGAATGCGAGCTGGTGGTTTGGACAAGTTTGCGGAGATCCCCTGTTGCTGGAATGTTTGAGCAGTTGCTGGCGGCATATTGAATTGAGGGGCGGATTGTTGGGACTCGCTAAATTGGGGAGGCCCATCCAGATTGAAATTAACTCCAGCCAATTGGGAGGAGGGCGATGTTTCATCACCATCCCAATCTATTTGGGTAAATTCAGCTCAGTATTTGCTGTGATTTTGTGGGCAAAACTCACTGGCTGATTGGTGAATTGATCGTTTTCAGCATATGGAGATAAAGTGCCAACTTGAGAAGTGCCAATTATGGGGTTTAAATGGGACGGGTGAGATTGGAACTGGTGTGAAGTTCCAAAATCCGAATATTTGAATCCCCATTTGGAAGAGTATATTGTCCCAATTTGGTGCTTAGTGAACCAGAATGTGCAGCTAATCCAACCTTACATCCGAGGGTTCGGGGGCCAGGTAGCTGGGTATCGCCCCTCATGGGGGGATCAAGAAACACGGCGTCAGCAATAATAGATGGTGCTGAATTAGCTGACACAATGGGGAGGTGAATGCCTAGATGGGCTGAGTTGCATTCAACTGAGCAGACGCCATTAAAACAGCATGGGTGATGGCCTCCTTGGTTGGAGGGGGCCCAACGGGTTGGTGGGAGGTAGCGCACGCAGAGCTGTTGAGCGTGCTGGTTGCAGAAGTGCGATCAGGTGAACTGGCTCTAGTTTAAGTAGCTCCAGATTGGGGGTGGTGCCTGCTTTCACAGCCACTGCTTGAGAGCAGGTGATTCTGGTTGACCCTGAGGTGGGTAACTGGGGGTTGCTTCATTTGGGGGTGGTGCTGGCTCGTTTGGCCGAGCCCACGGGATCTTTTGTGGGGTTTCCCGCCATAACTGCTAATAGTTTTCATAAATCTCTTTAGTGGAGCTAAATTTCAAGGCTGAATTGATTTTTGAAAAGTGATTCTTAGTAGATAAAAGATAGACTATTGGGAAGAAAAGTTTTTGAATGTGTTATCAAGCAGAAAGTTTGTTACTATGGTATTGTAAGATAGTAAAAGATAAACTAATGATTTTCTTGTTTTGAAACTGCTTTTTTAAACGCTTTATTACTATAGAAAATTTAAATTTAAATTTATTGTGGGAAGCCGACCATGGGATGGACACTTCCAAATATGACTCAGGAAAGACAAACTTAGTACCAGGGGAGGCACCCCAGAGAAGCGATGCTATCTCTTGTTGCCAGCGGGAACGCCACTTATGGGGAAGGGGAGGTAACGTGTGAAGGGGCCGTAGCCACTATTGAGCACGTGTGGAGGAAGGGGTCTGATTTGATGAACCAGACTGGGAACCAGGAGGAGACCAGCTGTCGGCAATGTGGTGGGAGGTATCCAAACATCCATGCTTGGAAGTGGTCCACCAAATGAGACCAGAATCTGTGGACAGTTTCTGGGAGGGTGGGGGTGGAGCCTGCGATGGCATCTAAGACAATCGTGTGGATGGTCCACATGGCGATTGCAACCACCAGAGCATGGAGGGAGGGTGGAAGGGAGGAGGCCATTAATAGAGCAAACATATCTCTTGACAGACTGAAGGGATGCTTTTGATCCTGGCCCAGCAGACGTTGAACTTCGCACCATATCACTTTAGAGGTAGGGCACTTCTCCAGGCGGTGGAACAGCGTTCCATACTGGCCACACACGACACAGGATGAGTGTAAAGCGTTAGAGCGCTCAGCTGTAAGATACACCCGCCTCAGGCAGCGCCACACATGGGAGCGGACTTGAGGCTGCAACAGAGGATGGTGTGCGTTTTTCCAGATAGTTTTGGGTTTCAATGGAATAAGGGATGTCCATCATGTCCAGGTAGTCCACCCTGGATAGGACATGGGGCTGAATGGGGATTACGCCATCATGGATGGGTAGCCCCTGTGCCTCTTGTGTGAACTGAGGAGAGGGGCGGCCTCTTCAGGTTGTATGTCCGCTAATACAAATTCTCCACTCTGCGCTTCGCATGGAGAGTAGGATTCGTTTGTAGTGGGTTTTAGTCCCGTGAGGACCTGTGGCCGATGTGTGTGATGAGGTATTTCATCAGGGAGTGGGGGTTTGATGGATTGTTGAGGCCCAAGGCTCAGGAGAAGTTGGAGTGGGCCGCGTGGGACCAGTGTTGGGATGGGAGTGTAGGAGCAGTGACAGCTGCGATCCAGGTGCCCAGGATCTTGGCAGCATGCGCTTTGAAGTCAAGCAGGCCCATGCCACCTTAATAATGAGGGCCAAACATGACCTCTAGCCATACTGGTGGAGGGCGGCCTGACCAAAGCCATCCTTGCAGCAAGGCATACAGGGATTTGAAGAAGCTTGGGGAGAAGGGGATGGCGTGGGCTCCGGAACCAAACTTTGGATAGGAGCATAGAGTTAGCTAGAACAACCCTGCCAGTAAGGGTAGTAGGGTGGGATCTGAGAGAGGTGATTCGCTTCATCACGTTGTCCAGTATACGGCACTCCATTCTTGCTGACATGTATCCGCCTGCCTCCATCCACATGCCCAGATGGCGCACCGGTCCTATGGTAGGACGTGGCATGAAGGGGAGCACCAGTGGAGCGTGTGTGTTGAGTTAGTAAGGCGTGGACGTGGGCGAGCAGATGGGCCGGGTTGGGAACTAAATGCTGGTGCCCAGCAGTTCTATAACTGACCAAGGAGAATGATTTCGGTTGTGGAGGCGTTCAGTGCCACGTTGCTTACCTGGGAATATTCCTGGATGAGGGCTTCAAGCGCGCGTGCATCTTTATTATTGACACCCCCACCACGCAGTCATATGCAAATGCCATCATCTTGACTGGGGTTTGGCCTGGCACATGGACCCCAGTGAGTTGGGCATTCACATTTTGCAGTAGTGGGTCAAGGCTGAAGTTGTATAAAGAGTGGGCTGAGGGGGTCCCCTTGTTGCAAGCCCCTTTGAGGGCGGACTACTTCCATTAGGAAGCCTGGGCCACGCACTGCCATTGTTGCAGACTCCGTGAGCATCATCACCCAGTTGATGAAGCGGGGGTAGGCGGAATTGATGGAGGCAGGCCCTGAGGTATTCCCAGTTTACTCTATCATAGGCCTTTTGTTGGTCCAAGAATACCAGTGCCCCAAAGGCTGTGGACTGACATGCATTAGCCACGTAGTGCACGTTATCCCAAATCGACCTTCTGGGGATGAAACTGAATTGTTCTGGGGAGATGGTGGCAGATGCTACAGTCCCTAAAAGGTTAGCCATGATTTTTGTTAAAAATTTTGGTGTCTGTGTTTGTTAGAGAAATGGGGTGCCAGTTGGCTAAGTCAAGCTTATCCCCTTTCTTGAAGAGTGTGACAGAAAAGGACTCATGTCCTCCTGGTAGGAGGCGCGATTCCAACAGGCTTTGGTTAAGTGAGGCGAGCAGCAATGGGGATATATATTTAAGATTATTTTTTAGAACACATATGGAATGCTATCTGGGCCTGGGCATTTTCAGTTTGGCGCACCACGAATGGCTGTCCATAATTTGTTTGGAGTAATTAAATTCATTATTTTTGGGTATTGGAAAACAGTGCAGATATGAGCTTGGTCGAGAAATTCTGCCACTTTGGCCAGCTGAATTAGTTTGGCTTGGTATAACTCAAAGTAATATTTTTGCATTTTGATTGCCACTTTAAATGGTGTGTCCGCAATGGAATTATCCAATCTTCGCACCTTTGTGCAGGCCACGCTCTGGCGTGGTGCAAAAAAAATTTTAAAGAAATATGTGGTGCACTTGTCGCCTTTTGTGATGCGTGTGGCCCTGTATTGAACACAAACCCGATGTTTATGTTGCCTTTCAAGTGGGTTGAGGTGGGAAGCTGCTTCCGCTTACTTCTGGCCCCCTGCAGGGCTGTTCCTGTAGCTGGAATGTTGGACTCCAATTGTTCCAATTCTGCCAGAGCGTGCGAGATAACTGTCAATGTGGCTCGTGGGCATTTGGAGGAGAGATGGCAAGAGTGGCGGATGGTGTCCTCTTTGAAAGTTGCCCATGTGGAAATAAGGTCCGCGCAAAATGGTACAACAAACAATTTTTCCAAAGTTGCCTCTTCCACCCACATGGAAAATCCTGACTACGCGAGCTCAGGGGGCAGATTTTGCACCAATGTGGGGCCTTAGTAACTGTGACAGGTAGGTGGTAGGTTATCGATACCAGTCAGTGTCAGGGAATTCCATTTTCGTTGTTTTGAAGTGGGAGATGTGGGGCTGGAATTTCGCCAGCGTTAGAATAAGGTTGATGTGGGTCATGGACCTTAATTGGCCGTTGTGGATGTGGGGACGCATCATGTTTTCGAGCAGCAGGGCATTTCATGGCAGCGCATCCATTAACCCAAGGGTGGCCTTTAGAAAGTGTAGTTCTACATGACCCTGTGGGGCGTGGGATGAGGGAGGCCACCGGTCCATTGGTGAGGTTAGCTAACAGTTCATGTCGCCGACTAGGAAAGAATCAGGGGGTAGCGGGAGGGATTTAACTGATGAGAAAAATTCCTGACGCTTGTGTGCACTGTTTGGGGCATAGATGTTGACAATTACATGCACTACGTCAGCCCACGAGAAAGTGATGACGAGCACTCAGCTATTTAGGAATGTTTCTGAGGATGTGAATTTGAAAAATTATTTTTCTGAATTAGCACCCCATAGTGCTTCAACCAAAAGGATAGGGATGGGAGGAGCATTGTTTTCCAAGCTTCCTTTGGAACCTCGTGGACAGTGGGACTCCTGGATGGCCAGGATATCCATGGGTAAATTGTGTTGTAAAAACTCAGTTTCCTAGCCCGGGCTGAGGAGGCCTTGAGTCTGGCGATATTCAACGTCCCTAGAGTGAAGGTTTCCCCCATCGCACCTTAGGTGTGAGGGGTGGGCACCCAGGCCCACCAGCCTCTTCTATGTCCCCACGGGCTTTCACAGCAGCGCGGGTGTTAGCAGCAACGCTATTGGAGTTTTTATTGATTTTTGAGGAAAGAGTCATGTTGGCTTTGGCCTTCACTTTTTGTTTTCCTGACGTCGGACGAATTTTTTGCGGTGCGGATGAGTTCGGTGCACCGTCGAGCAGTTCAAAAAAAATTTCAGTTGGGATAGGTCCCAAGTCAGTTTCAACTGGAGCTTGGGTGCAACAATTGGGTGAGATTGAATCTCCCATCGGATCCTCAGATTGAGTGGCCGCTCGGCATGGGCTTCTCCAATCTGATTGGATGATGGATTCCTGAGTTGCTTCCACCGCGAAGATCTCCATGTCCTCCTGGCGTTGTGAGTGTGGGATAGTGGTGGTGGCCTTGGCTGCTTCCTTGGCCATAGCCCTACAGGCCTGCTTGGCATTCTTCCACTCCTGCGGGGAGATAGGCTTTACCAATAGATAGCAGCCTTGTGCTTCCCATGGGAAAGCCTCCTTGGTGCTTGCAGTTGGTTCGTAGTGCGCCTCTCCATTGGCCATGGCTGCTGAGGGGTGCTCTTGGAATGTGACGCACTCCTTGATGGGACATGCATGCGCCTTATGGCCAAACGCATCACAGTGGGTGTAAATGGGGGGTTCACTGTCCACTGTCACCCAGAATGGGTGGGTGGTATGCCCTGCGATATCAATAAAAGTGGAGTGCAGGATCTGGGTTAGGTCCTTCGCGATCTCCTCAGTTGGGGTCAGAACTGTGATGGCTTTGCCTGTGCACAGGTGTGGCATCAGCATGAAGCGTTGTATTTCAAAAGATTGTATTTCGCCATATATGGTGAGACCATCTTTCATGTGTTGTTCAAAAATGTCATGTTTTACCGTAGTAGGCAAAAAGGTAAACGTGAGGAAAATTTGGTTTATTTTGTCCATCTGGTGCATTTGGTTTCGATGACCCATTGCCCTTCAAAGAGGTCAACCACTATGCGCACCGCTGCAGCCTCGTCTGCTGCTTTTTTGCTTTTGAAACCTAGGTCCAGCCAACCGCACAACATGGAGTGAGGTGCAATGTACACCACAGTTGGGAAAACTTTGTGTACATCCTCACAAAATTTTTCCCATAAGGCCATTTTTTGGATGTCCAGATACACATGGACTCCAAATTCCACCGACAAAAGTGGCTGGGAGTGTGGCGTGTTGATATACTGGTTGCATCGTGCTTGCCACACAAGTATCTCCAGGGAAATTGTGACCACCAGTTTTTTAAGATTTTTGTCTATTCCGCCAGATTCTCCGGGGCGTTTTTGGCATTGGAGGCCACGGGTCTTCCACCTGCTCCTCTTACCTTGCTTGCCCAACTGCTCCCTGACATGGGCGCAGACTAATCTCCTCTGTGAGATTATCAAACTAGATTCAGTCTTGAATTGAATAGGTTGCAAAAGTGATTGCAACGAGAAAGAAAAGTTTTTACTATAAAAAATTTATATCTCAAAGATAAGGCTTTTTTGAGTTCCTTTGAGGTAAATGTCTGGCGTCCTTGTATGGAGTGATTAGTGTTTTAATATTAGAAAACATAATTTAAAAAGAAATTAGAGACTATTTCTTTCTACTCAACATCACTTTTGAGCGATTTTGATAGCAAAATCAGCCTTTTAATTTCCACTGCCACCTATACTGCATCAGGTTTCCCTTTATGTCTGCAGATTCACCACCTGCTGCCCCAGTGTGGTGCAGCGGTGCTCCACCTGCTAGCCATTACCTCCCAGCAGGCAAACACATGATGACAGGCTCATCCAGTCCATTTAATACAACTGGATAATTTTTCTCTCCAAGGGACTTAGCACTGCACCTCACATGAGTCCACTTAACCTGCTCCCACCCCCTAGCCCTAACTCAATCCAATATCTGCTTTTTCCTCCACTTCAAATATGGACGTTTCTTCCCATATGCTGACAAAGTGATTATTAAGATGTCAACGGCCACCTTCACTCCAGAGGTTTTATCAACTTCCACCCAATATGGGCTCTTTTGACATTGACTTCCCCATGTAAGAGGACGCAGCATCTGCAGCAGTAACGCCATTAATTTACAAAGACACACCCATTACCACCATCCTAACATGCCTCCCAGATGATATCACACTCGCAGTGACCTTTACTAACCTTACTTCCCACCTTCCCCCTCAAACTCTATATGAGGAGTTGATGTCAGGGCTGTCCACTTATGGCACAAATCTCATCCCCCAATTCTTTGTCCCAAGTGGTTCTGAGCGCCTAGTAGCACCTTGGGTAATGGCTACCATTACACCCCACCAGCTCAACATGGCCCAGTACAACCCTCCGCATGCCTATATCCCATCTGCACCTGATCTTTACTTTTGGGCTCACACTGACAATGGTTGCACAATTTTCCCCCTATGCCACAAATTGGACCATATGAAAAAAGTAGGTCATTACAATTTGAACGATGCAAACAGTGCCAACTCCACCCAGGAGACCACACCAATAGCGTTTGAGTGGGGATTTTGGCTGCCCCCTCAGGTAATGCACTCAACAAACCAGCAAAATCTTACAACCCAAGTCTAAGCCAGCTAAATTCCACCCATGCCAACCAATTGGGAGCAGGTTTGGACCCAAATTCAATCCAAAAAATTCCCCGCCCCAAAACTTACCCAACCACACCCACCTATCACCAAATCAATCCAAGTCAACCAAAATCCCTGTGACTTATTGGATGAAGTGACCAAATCAGGTGAAATTGTCCCACCTTCAGCTAAATCAATCGATTTGCTACCTTTTATGAATTTAGACTTTGATACCCCACTCCCACCTAAACAATATGTCTCCAAACCCAATGCTATCCCATACCAAAGCGACCATCAGCTTGCTGAGGCTGTGGTGGCCTCACCTGAAAATCGCCATCTTTGTGAAGCTGTAGCAAAATCTATTGCTGAATTAACAAAGGGCTACATCCCCCTTATTCCTATCTAATTTCCTCCTACTGCAAAAGGAAATCAAATGCCTCCATGAAACTGCCACCATCGCTGTCAAACGTGTCATTTACCTGACAGATTTTCCCCATCTACACATATCACCAGAGCAAACATTGCAAAAGTAGCTCAATTTCCTGACACCCACATCCAAGCTGAACATCATGTTGCTGAACCCATGGAGGCTTTCATCTAAGCCCAATTTTCAAGCTCAACTGCTATCTACCTCACCTCGACCCTCACCTGCAGATGCCCCACCCCCTTACTATCAGCATTGATCCGCTTTTTCAATGCTAATCCTGAGGAAGATGATGATGATCCGCATGATCCCCCTCCCCTCCGCCATGGTGGGATAGCGGCTTGCCGCTGTGCCACCTGGTTTTTTTTCATTACTTTTGTGTTTCCCACTGCTCATTTAGGGCAGTTGGTTCAAGTTTTTGGTTTGTTTAGTTTTTGAGTTTCTGTTTTGGTATTGTCCATCCCCTGGTCAGTGTGCCTCAGTTATAATAAAAAAATGAGATAGAAACTAGAGCTATTTATGGCTCAAAAAATCTTATAGTCCATCATACCTCTTTTTTAACACAAATGTGATTAAAAAATGTGTGAGGCCTTTGTAAGAAAGTATGTAAAAGATCAAAACTCTTAGGGACTAGTAATATGAGAAGTTGGTGGTCAATATGCATTCAGAAAAATTAAAAGCTATTAAAGTAATGGTGCCAAAATGATAGAGATTCTATCACCACCATAAGATCTTTATCATAATCAGCATAATTTAGCTCCTCAAAGTTTATATTCTGGGAAAAACATCCAACATAGTAATTTCCTTCATCATCGTCTACTTGTAAAAATGCATATGCAATGGTAAATTAAGTGCATCAAGAGAGAATATAAGCTTATATCCTTAAATACTACCAAGTAATAAATGGTGTAATTAGAAATGCACCTTACTTTATTAAGATGCTCTTTCAAATTATGGAGTGTAAATCAGAAATAGAGCTTTGCTAGCTTTATAATAGGTACAGAAACTTCTGATAGACTGAAATTAATGTTAACTGGCTCGCTCACACAAGGGATGCTTATTGATAAGACGGTTTAGCTGCAACAATTTGTTGTTCACACGGTGATTTAATGAGCAAAAATTGGAAAGCCTCATTTTTAGTAGTATTGGACTTTTAAGCATGTTTCTATTAGCGAATAACATGTTAAGCCTTAGATTATATTTTATTATGGCTTTTCATGAGCATATAAACTCTTACAAACCTCTTCATATACAATCAAGAAAATTAAAACCTTCTAAAGTAACCTTTTGAAATTATACTAGTATTTATTTGAACTAAAAAACCAGATATTGTTAAAGAAGATTATATACCATAAAGTTACAAGAAATTATATATAATAATTGGGCAAACTCATGGTTTTTAAATTTATTGCGGGGAAGGCCAACCATGGGATGGACACTTCCAAATATGACTCAGAAGAGACAAAACCTAGTACCAGGGGAGGCACCCCAGAGAAGCGATGCTATCTCTTGTTGCCAGCGGGAACGCCACTTATGGGGAAGGGGAGGTAACGTGTGAAGGGGCCTTAGCCATATTTGAGCACGTGTGGAGGAAGGGGTCTGATTTGATGAATCAGACTGGGAACCAGGAGGAGACCAGCTGTCGGCGATGCGGTGGGAGGTTCCAAACATCCATGCTTGAAAGTGGTCCACCAAATGAGACTGGAATCTGTGGACCGCTTCTGGGAGGGTGGGGGTGGAGCCTGCGATGGCATCTAAGACAATCGTGTGGATGGTCCACATGGCGATTGCAACCACCAAAGCATGAAGGGAGGGCAGAAGGGGGAGGCCATTGATAGAGCAAACATATCTCTTGACAGACTGAAGGGATGCGTTTGATCCTAGCCCAGAAGATGTTGAACTTCGCGCCATATCACTTTAGAGGCAGGGCACTTCTCCAGGCGGTGGAACAGCGTTCCATACTGGCCACACACGACACAGGATGAGTGTAAAGCATTAGAGCGCTCAGCTGTACGATATACCTGCCTCATGCAGTGCCACAGATGGAAGCGGACTTGAGGCTGCAACAGAAGATGGTGTACGTATTTCCAGATAGTTTTTTGGGTCTCAATGGAGTAAGGGATGTCCATCATGTCCAGGTAGTCCACCCTGGATAGGACATGGGGCCGAATGGGGATCACGACATCATGGATGGGTAGCCCCTGTACCTCTTGTGTGAATTGAGGAGAGGGGCGGCCTCTTTGGGTTGTATGTCCGCTAATATGAATTCTCCACTCAGCGCTCCACATGGAGAGTAGGATTTGTTTGTAGTGGGTTTTAGTCCCGTGAGGACCTGTGGCCAATGTGTGTGATGCGAGGTATTTCATCAGGGAGTGGGGGTTCAATGGATTGTTGAGGCCCAAGGCGCGGGAGAAGTTGGAGCGGGCTGCATGGGACCAGTGTTGGGAGGGGAGTGTAGGGGCGGTGACGGCCGCAATCCAGGTGCCCAGGATCTTGGCAGCATGGGCTTTGAAGTCAAGCAGGCCCATGCCACCATGATGATGAGGGCCAAACATGACCTCTAGCCGCACTGGTGGAGGGCGGCCTGACCAAAGCCATCCTTGCAGCAAGGCGTACAAGGATTTGTAGAAGCTTGGGGAGAAGGGGATGGCATGGGCTCCAAACCAGACTTTGGAGAGGAGCATAGAGTTGGCTAAGACTACCCTGCCAGTAAGGGAAGTAGGGTGGGCTCTGAGGGAGGCGATTCGCTTCGTCACGTTGTCCAGTATACGGCACTCCATTACTGCTGACGTGTATCCGCCTGCCTTTATCCACACGCCCAGATGGCGTACTGGTCCTATGGTAGGTCGTGGCGTGAAGGGGAGCATCAGTGGAGCGGTGTGGATTGAGTTAGTAGGGCGAGGACGTGGGCGAGCAGATGGGCCGTGTTGGGGAACTGATTGCTGGGGCCCAGCAGTTCTGAAACTGACCAAGGAGGATGATTTCGTTTTTGGATACATTCAGTGCCGCGTTGCTTACCTGGGAATACTCCTGGATGAGAGCTTTCAGCGCGCGTGCATCTTTATTAAGAGACCCTAACCACACAATCATCTGCAAATGCCATTATCTTGACTGGGGCTTGGCCTGGCACATGGACCCCAGTGAGTTGGGCGTTCACATTTCGCAGTAGTGGGTCAAGGCTGAAGTTGTATAAGAGTGGGCTGAGGGGATCCCCTTGTTGCAAGCCCCTTTGATGGCGGACTACTTCCATTATAAAGCCTGGGCCACGCACTGCCATTGTTGCAGATTTCGTGAGCAGCATTACCCAGTTGATGAAGTGAGGGGTAGGCGGAATTGATGTAGGCAGGCCCTTAGGTTTTCCCAGTTTACTCTATCATAGGCCTTTTGTTGGTCCAAGAATACCAGTGCCCCAGAGGCTGTGGACTGACATGCATTAGCCACAGAGTGCATTTTATCCAAAATCGACCTTCTGGGGATGAAACCGAATTGTTCTGGGGAGATGGTGGCAGATGCTACAGTCCCTAAATGGTTAGCCGTGATTTTTGTTAAAATTTTGGTGTCTGTGTTTGTTAGAGAAATGGGGCGCCAGTTGGCTAAGTCTAGTTTATCCCCTTTCTTGAGGAGTGTGATGGTAAAGGCCTCATGTCCTCCTGGTAGGAGACGTGTTTCCAACAGGCTTTGGTTAAGTGAGGCGAGCAGCAATGGGGGTATATATTTGAAATATTTTTTATAAAACTCATATGGAATGCCATCTGGGCCTGGGCATTTTTGGTTTGGCACACCACGAATGGCTGTCCATAATTCATTTGGAGTAATCAAATTCTTTATTTCTGGGCATCGGAAAATGGTGCGGATGTGGGCTTGATTGAGAAATTCTGCCACCTCGGCCAGCTGAATTGGATCAGATTGGTACAACTTGGAGTAATACCTTTGCATTTTGATTGCCACTTCAGCCGGTGTATCCACAATGGAATTATCTGATCTTCGCACCTGTGTGCAGGCCATGCTCTGGCGTGGTGCGAAAAAATTTTAAAGAAATGTGCGGTGCACTTGTCACTTTTTGTGATGCATGTGGCCCTGTACTGAACCCAAACCCAATGTTTATGTTATCTTTCAAGTGCGTTGAGGTGGGCGGCTGCCTCCGCCCACTTCCGGCCCCATGCAGAGCTGTATCCTGTAACTGGGATGTTGGACTCCAAATGTGCCAATTCTACCAGAGCGCGCGAGATAACCAACAATGTGGCTCATGAGCATCTGGAGGAGAGATGGTGATAGTGGCGGATGGTGTCATCTTTGAAAGTTGCCCATGTAGAAATGGGGTCCACACAAAATGGTGCAACAAACTTTTTTTCCAAAGTTGCCTCTTCCACCCACATGGAAAATCCTGGCGACGCGAGCTTGGGGTGGCGGATTTTGCACCAATGTGGGGCATTAGCAGCTGTGACAGGTAGGTGGTAGGTTAGTGAGACCAGCCAATGATTGGAGAATTCCATTTTTGTTGTTTTGAAGTGGGAGATGTGGGGTTGGAATTTCGCCAGCATTAGTTTAAGGTCAATGCGGGTCATGGACCTTAATTGGCCATTGTGGACGTGGGGACGCATCATGTTTTTGAGCAGCAGGGCATGTTGCAGCAGTGCATCCATTAACCTGAGGGTGGCCTTTAGAATGCGTAGTTCTACGTGACCCTGGGGGGCATGGGGTGAGGAAGGCCACCGGTCCATTGGTGTTTTTAGCCAACAGTTCATGTCACCAACTAGGAAAGAGTCTGGGGGTATTGGGAGGGATTTGACCGATGAAAAAAATTCCTGATGCTCGCATGCACTGTTTGGGGCATAGATGTTGATGATTGCGTGCACTATGTCAGCCCACAAGAAAGTGACAACAAGCACTCGGCCATTTAGGAATGTTTCTGAGGATAAAAATTTGAAAAAGTTATTTTTATGAAGTAGCACCCCACAGTGCTTCAACCAAAAGGATAAGGATGAAAGAAGCATTGTTTTTAAGTTTTCTCGGAAATTCATGGACAGTGGGACTCCTGGATGGCTAGGATGTCCACGGGTAAATTGTGTTGTAAAAAACTCAGTTTCCTAGCCAGGGATGGGGAGGCCTTGAGTCCGGCAATATTCAATGTCCCTAAAGTGAAGGTTTCCCCCATTGCACCTTAGGTGCGGGGGTGGGCACCCAGGCCCACCAGCCTCTTCTATGTCCCCACGGGCTTTCACAGCAGCGCGGGTGTTAGCAGCAACACTATCAGAGTTTTTGTTGATTTTTGCGGAAAGAGTCATATTGGCTTTAGCCTTCACTTTTGTTTTCCCAACATCGGACAAATTTTTTGCAGTGCAGATGAGTTTGGTGCACCGTTGAGCGGGTCAAAAAAAATTTTTAGCTGGGATGGGTCCCAAGTCAGTTTTGACTGGAGCTTGGGTGCAACAATTGGGTGAGATCGAATCACCCATCAGATCCTTGGATTGAGTGGCCTGCTCAGCATTGGCTTCCCAAATTGATTGGTTGATGGATTCCCAAGTTGCTTCTGCTGTGAAAGTTTCCATGTCCTCCTGGCGTTGTGAGTGTGGGATAGTGGTGGTAGCTTTGGCCACTTCCTTGGCCGTAGCCCTACAGGCCTGCTTGGCCTTCTTCCATTCTTGCGGGTAGATAGGCTTTACCAGTAGGTAGCAGCCTTGTGCTCCCCACGGGAAAGCCTCCTTGGTGCTTGCAGTTGGTTCGTAGTGCGCCTCTCCACTGGCCATGGCTGCTGAGGGGTGCTCTTGGAATGTGATGCCCTCCTTGATGGGGCATGCATGCGCCTTGTGGCTGAATGTGTCACAGTGGGTGCAGATGGGGGGCGCTGTCCACTGTCACCCAGAATGGGTGGGTGGTATGCCCTGCAATATCAATAAAAGTGGAGTGAGGGATCTGGGTAGGTCCTTCACGATCTCCTCAGTTGGGGTCAGAACTGCAATGGCTTTGTCGGTGCACAGGTGTGGCATCAGTGTGAAGCGTTGCATTTTGAAAGATTGTATTTCGCCGTACATGGCGAGACCATCTTTCAGGTGTTGTTCTAAAATGTCACGTTTTACCGTAGTAGGCAAAAATTTGAACGTGAGGAAAATTTGGTTTGATTTTGTCCATCTGGTGCATTTAGTTTTGATGACCCGTTGCCCTTTGGGGAGGTCAACCACTATGCGCACCGCTGCAGCCTCATCTGCTGCCGTTTTGCTTTTGAAACAAGGTCCAGCCAACCGTGTGACATGGAGTGAGGTGCAACGTATACTGCAGTTGGGAAAATTGTGTGCACATCTTCACAAAATCTTTTCTCATAAAGCCATTTTATGGATGTCCAGAAACACGCGGACTCCAAATTCCACCAATGAAAGTGGCTGGGAGTGTGGCGTGTTGATGTACTGGTTGCATCATGCTTGCCATACGAGTATCTCAGGGGAAATAGTGACCGCCAGTTTTTTAGAAATTTTTGTCAATTCCGCCAGATTCTTTGGGGCATTTTTGAACGTTGGAGGCCGCGGGTCTTCCAACTGCTCCTCTTACCTTGCTTGCCCAACTGCTCCCTGACATGGGCGCAGACTATTCTCCTCTGTGAGATACTCAAACTAGATTCAGTCTTTTTTTTAGTACTAGATGGTCCCAACCCAAGGGGGAAACTAGATTCAGTCTTGAATTGAATAGGTTGCAAAAGTGATTGCAACGAGAAAGAAAAGTTTTCAAACTCATTGTTTTTATATTAAATTAAAATGTTAATAACTCAGTCTTTTAGCAAAAGGTGGTTATAAAGTTTAGACTTAATTTTAGGGTCAGCAGAGTCTAAATCTCTGATTATTTTAATCTTATTGCGTTTTCTTTTTAAAAAATGTCTGTATAGCCCCTGTTACTTTATAGATGTAGTCTTGTTATTTTTGAGCTTGTACTATACTTCTGTGGCAATTGTGGTTGTTGTAGCTGTCCTTGTGGCTGCTATGTGCTACAAAATTGCTTTAGTGAAATTAATTAATTGCCCAAATTGTGATTCTTTAATTAGATGGAGTTAATCAAATGGGGAAACTTGATTTTGGGTGGAGTAATTGTATCTTGACTGTCATTGGTGGTTAAAATTAAGGTATATGTGAAGCTCTTCTAGGGGGCATTTTCAACGTCATCCTAATGTTTTAGCCATTATATTACTATAGAGCGCTCTAATACATGATACCAATCTGCAAATTATTTCAATTTCATGGGGTATAAAAGCCTCCTCTGCTAAAAAACTTTTATAGATCTGAGCTTATAGACGAATCTTCCAGATTTTAAACTTTAATTTGATTGTTGGAGGTGTTAGAAGCGATCTGATTATTGTCCTGGCTGGATATCTGATTAGTATCAGTATTAATATTATTATTTTAGGAATTTTTGGTTGGAGATATTCCATATGGCGAGAAATTATTCCTTTTGTTGAGCTTTTTCACAACATTGTTCTCCCTAAGACAGATCTAGGGAAAGACTTTAAGTGATGAGCATGGACTAGGCTATATTAACATGGATTGTATCATCCTAAAGAAATTGTTTTGGATCTTTTACTTAGGATAACATCTAGAGGTCACCTCCAGACTATTGTAACATTTCAGGTTATCATCCCCCCATATAGTAGAACATAACTTTCTGTCACACCTTAATATAGACAGCTTATGTCTCTTATCACTTTCCTTGGTAATCTCCTAGAGTGACTTCGTATTGTTGCTTCTTAAATGGATGTAACTTTAGCTATCTTCTATGCTAATTCATCTTGTTATCTTTTAGGAAAAATTGCTCTATAATTGTCTATTGCTGGAGCTAAAAATCATATTAACAATGCTTATCTTCCATATAAATCCAAGAATATTGACATGCTAATAATATCATAGCAGCTCAACCTATATGTTAACATGGTCAATAATAACATGATGTCCCTATTTGAACCATGGTTAATTGTAATCTATTATCAGATTAAAGAGTGGGTACCGCTCACTCTTTCTCACTTCCATTGCTTGAGAATGTGTATGGAATGGTAAACTGTTGATTGACTCCCACTAAGACTATAAAGTCTCTCACAGCAATTAAATAGTTTTGTCTATTATTAGGAAGTAGTACCTGATGACATATATAGCGATTGATAACCTGATTGTACAAGAATATCATAGTAAAACTGGAGGTGATATACCTAACTGAAATCGCTCTTACCCACTTGGTGAAGTGTTCTATTTTAACATTTATGAACTGGTTTCACTAAATGATTCTCAAAATGGCACTACATTGACAATAGAGACGTTTTGAAAAAATGCGCTTGGAAAACAGATGAAATGAAAATTTCTTTGGTAGTTTCTTGAATTGGGCGCATTAAAATAGGGCTTCAGAACCTGACTGATGTCGTTCAACATTGTCTCCCAGTAGAATCTATTTTTTAGATGTAGATATATGTTCTAGAGCTTTAGTGGCCTACTTGATTGTGTCCTTCCATTATTGTCACCATCCATTTTTTTAGATTCACATATGGTAATCATTTTTATGTACTATATTCTTATACTGTCCTACTTAGAAACATATTGCATTTTTCTAAATCTTCAAAGTTTTCCTTACTTCTTCATCCTCTTCTTCCCACAAATCCTCTGATTTTTTAAATTGTTATTAGATCTTATTGTTTTTATGTGATTACAAGTAGTAAAAAGTAATGGAGACAAGCCATCCGCATTCAGGTGCTTCTCTCCACCTGATTCAGGATCCTAAATTCATAACCACGCAGAATAAAGGCCCATCTTTCAAGTTTTTTATATTTATCCTTCATATTTATTATACATCTTAAGGAGTCATGAGTTATAATTGTCTTGAAGTTCATAGCATAAGCGTAAGGTCAAAATTGTTTACTAAACTTATTTTAGATAATCACTCTCACTCTGTAATTGTATAGTTGTGTTCAGCTCTTGTAAATGTCTTTGAATAAACTTATAGGGAGATCCAGTAACCTTTATCCAACTGAGATAAGTTATCGCCCATATCAATGTCGCTGGCGTTGGTGAAAACTTAGAAGTTAAAGTGAAGTCCAGGTATGTCTATGAATTGATGCTTTTACACTTTGATTGATTTTATCAAGGGAATCTCTTGCTATTGTTCTTATATAAACAGTACTCCTTTTTTAGCAGGTGTATGTGGCTCAGAAATGGTTTTAAAGTTTGGTACAAATCTTAAATATTAGCTACCATGCCTAGAATACTTGTTCATCTCTCAAGCATCTAAGGTAACTCATCTAGGTGAATGTTTATGACCTTTCCTTGTTTGGTCTCAATTTTTTTTGGCTTAATTTGAGGCCAAATATTTCTAAATAATCATTAAAACTAACCTTTGCCTTTAATTCAATACTATGCTCTTTCAGGCGAGTAAAGACAACCATTAGGCTTTCCAAATGTTCCTTGCATGTTTTGCTGAACACTGTGATATTTCCTATGTAAATGAGTACACTAAACATCTACAGATCTCCAATGTCTGTTCTATAACTCTCTAAAACATAGCTGGGGCGTTGCATAAGCCCTGAAGATACGTGTTGGTTCATATAACATCTGGATGATTATCAGCGCGCACTCTTCTAATCTTTTGGATATGACCCCTTCTGCAAGTATCCGCTAGCCATGTTTATCATGGTGAAGTATTACAGACTCTTAGACATTAAAAAACGTCTTTGATGCATAGTAATGGGATGAAATTTTTCTTGGCCAGGCCATTAGGTCTTCTATAATCAATAAGTAGATTGGGTATCATCTTATTAAGTGCTAGAAGTAAGTGTGGCGCCAAAGGACACTTGGATGGGTGTACCGCCCTGCATCCTTATGTATTATAAGCTTTTAGATATAATTTTCTTCACTCTTAGTTAGCAGTAAGGCTTTAATTAGATGATTATGACACTCCTAATGTTATCTTATGAAACCTCCCTTGCATAGACTATAGTTGTGAGGTCCATTTCTGAAAATGTCTAAGTATTGCTCTAGCAGTTCACTAATTTCTCATTTTCTTGCATAATTGGCTCTTGTAGCTCATTTTTGTCAATGTTGTCAATAGGGTGAACTAAAACAACGTCAGTATAGTGATGAATTTCTATTTGAGTATATCTTGGCCCCTCTTAATATGAACAGAGCACTTCACAATTTTCCCAACTAGGACTTTATCCTCTCCTTGTTATGCTAAAATTGTAGATATCCATGCAACACTCTGCGTTCCTTATCCCAAACTCCATCATGACAATGGACCTTAGGCATCATTTTTCTGGTAATGATACTGATGTTGGGCGCCATAATTTTATGTTCTCTAGCTATTAAGTTTATCTCCTAACTAGCTTATGGGCTAAAAGCAGACTTAACCTTTAAAGTTAGTGGTAACTGATTTGTTCCTTTCTTCTTCTCTTCTTTAATGTATAGCACGTCAAGTGAGCGAAATGATTGATATTGACCATAAACAATTATTTTTCCACTTTTTCTTCTACTCATATTAAAACACAAATAGCTAAAATTTTAGACTGACTAAAAATTTATTAGAGTAAATGATTACTAAAACTCAACTTGCAACAGCGTTACTATAAGAAATATAGTGCGTTCCCATACATACCACATCCCAAAAAACAGACCAATGCATTTTAAATAGTTAGGGTAATGCAGAATATGCACTAGTACTTAGTTGACTCAGGAATTTGTTCTAAACTCACCTGATAATCAATGTCCGGTGCAAGTTTATTTCTCTTACTGAGCCTAGAAATGTCATGAAGCGTAGGTATCCAATACTTCTAACACTTTGACCTTGTTTATGTTAGCTTCTACTTTCATAATACTCTTGCCAAAAGACATGCCAGTATTAAGAATTGAAATGACTGTTTGAATAATTAATATAACTCTTCAGTATGAGGGACTCCTTGCAAGCTTTGGGTGACTCACAGTCTTTTTGTTAATCTTAACGTAGTTTCACTGAATCTTTGCCATCTAAATATACTGTATACAATATGTGTGAGATCAGAATCTTTTACCAAGAAAGAATGATCTGATGGCTCAAAATTTTCTTGGTTTTGTATTAGGTAGGCAGTCTCAACCACTAAATTTTGGAGATTCGACGACATAATGTCCTTAATCAACTCTTAACCAGGATTATCCTCAATGATTCCCTTAGTTTCTTGATGACCCAATTTGACAAATATAGCAAAATCCCCTCTTAGGTTCTTCCTTATTTTTATTCCTTTATCTCAGGAATTTTTTATACAGAATTTCCCTTCTTGTTGCAGTTGTTTCACATAAACTTAGCGGGATTTGTGCAATTTTGGTCAACTTGTTAATAAAATTCTCTATAGTTTTATCCTCGTGGCTCATAGCAAAGTAAACAGCCTTTTATTTATAGTGACGTTACTGGTGATTAGATGTCTTGAATATGTTCTAAACGCGACTTTGATGTCAATCATGGTTTCTCTAATGGCTTTCAGGATATTGGAATGCTTTAGGGCTAAGGTTATTTGCATAAGGATTAAAAGGTGTGATTTGAGAGATCTAAGAAAAAAGTCTTTACAATGACTATATCTAAGGATCCAGTGATATAAAACTGATGGTCTTTGAGATAATACCGTGTTATTTAGTCCACAACTGACTCCGTCTACCTTATTCTTATAATGAGGAACTCTTGCTTTATTTTTGGGCAAAATTACGAAACTCCAAAATTGATAACTAGAGTTTTCTAGACTTTGTCACAGGTGTAGTGGGGTCAAGAGTGGATTAAAAGATCCTGTGAATCTCTACTATTGCATCCCTAACATAAAGAGCTTTCTACAAGTCGCTTGCCCCATATTAATCTTGCACAACTGAAAAGATGGCTATAAATCCTTACTAGGAGTGAATAATATTGAAGTAGGAGTGAAATTTTGATTATCACTCAAATTCAAGCTTACATGCAGGTTTTTAAACCATTTCTGATGTTATGGTGCTGTTAGTGCGCTCTAAAAAAACTATTAGAAGTCTGTGGGGAGGAAAACGCTTAAATTAAATAATCTCCATATCTTTTTCTAAGTGAATAAAAGGGTCATCATGGCATCCTAGCCTGGTAAAGATATGCTCAAGACTAGTATAGTTGCGCCATTCTCTTTCTTCAAAATCCACTTTGTTTTTCAACTGGTTCATGTCCAGCTCCCTTATCGTTTCTATTTATGGTGGAGGTCTGACTCTTTCTAGCTCACTTGTCAAATGATGACATGATTCATCAGACATTAATCAGCTTAACATAATCTCTATATCTCTTTCTTCTTATCAGTTTTTCTCCATGGTACATATCCATTGTATTATCATAAAAGTCTCCATAATCTCTTAGTAGCTCCACTGTAGTGAGCACCAGTTATTGTCAAACTGGCCTTAATGATCAAGGGGTGCTGATATATAAGTTTGGTTTAGTTGCAATTTATTATATATCAATATACAGGGTGCATCATTTAGAAATTTAAAGTTCCTTGATCTCATTGGTATGGGAATTTTTTAATCATGTTTCAAAGCGCGTCCAATTGGGGTAAGCCATGGAATACCCTTAACAATGGACTTTCCTGAGCTCAATAGGACATCTGCAAACCTCTTTTGTCAAATTAGGCTAAATGAAAAACTTCTTAAAGTAACTCTACTTTGAGTTAGATAAGAATTTTATCCATTAAATTAACTATAAGAATTTGTATGAATAAGATGCCTATTGGAAAGATATTAAAAGATATATATAGTAATGGAGGAATTCAGGGTAATTAAATTAGGACATAGAGAATACTTTTTTAGTTCTTTTGCAAAAGGCGATTGTGTACATCCAACTTGCCTTCAGGCTATTGGAGTTTAAATCCTGTATATAATTGAATTTTTTAGTTTCTATACAAGTTTTATCTGTGGAGCTCTTAAAGTTTTGTTTTTATATTTCTGCAGTTTTGAGCCTTAGATTGGCTAATGTGAATCCCGTGGCTCTTGCAGATGCTCTTGTGGCCTAGCCTGTGTCACCAATTACTGGTTTGTAAATAATAACCCATTTTTGGTAAGCCCCAATTAGATAAAGTTGATTATTTTGGGGAAACGCACTTTATATACAGTAATTTTAACTTACTTGTCATCAATGGGGGTACCATAAAAGAGATATTGGGCTCCTAGTGGAACATCATTTATAATATCAGCCATATGCTTGTTTTAAGAGTAACTATAACTGGTGTGAACTATGACATAGTCGCTTACAGTCTGAAAATCATTCTAGAGGTGTGTGGTATAACGGCCCTAAGTGGCTAGTAATTGTAGTTTAAAACTAAACCTATACAAGGGCTTACAAATTGTTGATAAATTTGATTGTCAGTGGTGTCAAATGGTATATCATTGTTGTCCTGACCACATTTAAAATTAATTCCTGTTTAGATATTTTAATATGAGAGTTTTATATCTATTTGAGGCATGCTGACCAGGGGATAGACATTAAAGAAGCTAAAACTAGACTAAAAACTAATGTAACTAAAAACTTTTCTCTCTCGTTGCAATCACTTTTGCAACTTATTAAATTCAAGTCTGATTCTAGTTTGATAATCTCACAGAGGAGATTAGTCTGCGTCCATGTTAGGGAGCAGTTGGGCAAGTAAGGTAAGAGGAGCAGGTGGTAGGCCCGCAGCCTCAAACGTTCAAAAACGCCCTGGAGAAACTGGCGGAATAGAAAAAAAAATAAAAAACCGGTGGTCACTATTTCCCCAGAAATTCTCACTTGGCAAGTGCAATGCAACCAGTACATCAACACGCTGCACTCCCAACCACTCTCGGCGGTGAAATACAGAGTCTGTGTGTTTCTGGACATCCAACAAATAGCTTTATGGGAAAAATTTTGTGGGGATGTGCACACTTTTTTCCCAACTGCAGTGTACATCGCACCTCACTCCATGTCACATGGTTGGCTGGACCTTGGTTTCAAAAACAAGGAGGCAGCAGATGAAGCTGCTGTGGTGCGCATAGTGATCAACCTCCCCAAAGGGCAATGGGTTATCAAAACCAAATGCACCAGATGGACAAAATCCAACCAAATTTTCCTCATGTTTGACTTTTTGCCTACTACGGTAAAATGTGCCATTTTGGAGCAGCACCTGAAAGATGGTCTCACCATATATGGCAAAATACAATCTTTTGAGATGCAACGCTTTACGCTGATGCCACACCTGTGCACCGGCAAAGCCATTGCAGTTCTGACCCCAACTGAGGAGATTGCAAAGGACCAAACCCAGATCCTGCACTCCACATATATCAATATTGAAGGGCATACCACCCACCCTTTCCAGGTAACCGTGGACAGTGCGCCCCCCATCTGCACCCACTGTGATGTGTTCAGCCATAAGGCACATGCATGCCCCACCAAGGAGGGCATCACATTCCAAGAGCACCCCTCAGCAGCCATGGCCAGTGGAGAGGCGCACTACAAATTAACTGCAAGCACCAAAGAGGCTTTCCGTGGGGAGCACAAGGCTACTACCTACTGGTAAAACCTATCTCCCCGCAAGAGTGGAAGAAGGCCAAGAAGGCCCACAGGGCTGTGGGCAAGGAAGCGGCCAAAGTCACCACCACTATCCCACACTCCCAACACCAGGAGGACATTGAAACCTTTGCGGCAGAAGCAACTTGGGAATCACTCAACCAATCAGATTGGGAATCTCATGCCAATTGGGCCACCCAATCTGAGGATCCGATGGGTGACTCAATCTCACCTGATCTTTGCAACCAAGCTTCGGTTGAAACTGACCTGGGGTCTAACCTACCTGAAAAAAAATTTCAACCTGATTGTTGGTGCACCAAAATCATCTGCACCGCAAAAAATTTGTTTGACATTGGGGAAACAAAAAGTGAAGGCAAAAGCCAATGTGAACCTTTCTGCTAAAATTAACAAAACTACAGATAGCGTTGCTGCAAACACCTGCGCTGCCATGAAGGCCCATGGGGATCTAGAGGAGGCTGGTGAGCCCAGGTGCCCACCCCCTCGCACCTAAGGTGCGAAGGGGGAAACCTTCACTTTAGGGATGTTGAATATTGCTGGACTCAAGGCCTCGCCATCCCAGGCTAGGAAACTGAGTTTTTTACAAAAAAATTTACCTGTGGATATCCTGGCCATCCAGGAGTCCCACTGTCCACAAGGTTCCGAGGATTCTTGGAAAACCATGCTCCTCCCATCCCTATCCTTTTGGTCAGAGCACTGTGAGGTACTAGTTCAGAAAAACAATTTTTTTAATTTTTATCATTAGAATCCTTCCTCAATGGCTGAGTCCTCGTTGTCACTTTCTCATGGGACAATGTGGTGCATGCTATTGTCAACATCTATGCCCCAATCTGTGCATGAGAGCATCGGGAATTTTTCTCATCAGTCAAATCCCTCACGTTACCCCCAGACCCTTTCATAGTTGGTTACATGAACTGTTGGCTAAACACACCCACGGACCATTAACCTTCCTCCCCCCACGCCCCTCAGGGTCATGTAGAACTTCGCGTTCTAAAGGCCACCCTTGGGTTAATGGATGCACTGTTGCATCAAGCCCCGCTGCTCAAAACATGATGTGCCCCCACATCCACAACGGCCAATTAAGGTCCATGACCCGCATCAACCTTATCTTTATGCTGGCAAAATTCCAACCTCACATTTCCCACTTCCAAACAACAAAAATTGAATTCTCTGACCACCAGCTGGTCTCAATAACCTACCACCTACCTGTCACAGTGGCTAAGGCCCCACATTGGTGCAAACTCCACCCTCCCAAAATTGCGTCGCCAGGATTTTCCACTTGGTTGGAATCAGCAACTTTGGAAAAAGAGTTTGTTACACCTTTTGCGCGGACCCCATCTCCACATGGTCAGCCTTCAAAGAGGATACCATCCGCCACTCTCACTACCTCTCCTCCTGATGCTCACGAGCCACATTGGCCATCATTTTGCATGCTCTGGCAGAGTTGGCACATTTGGAGTCCAACATCCCAGTTACAGGATACAGCTCTGCATGGGGCCGGAAGTGGGTGGAAGCAGCCGCCCACCTCAACGCGCTCAAAAGGCAACACAAACATTGGGTTTTCTGTTCAGTACAGGGCTAAACACATTACAGAGGGTGACAAGTGCACCGCATATTTTTTTTAAAAAAATTTCGCACCACGCCAGAGCATGGCCTGCACACAGGTGCAAAGATCAGATGATTCCGTCGTGGATATTCCAGCTGAAGTGGCAATTAAAATACAAAAGTATTACTCCAAGTTATACCAATCTGATCCAATTCAGCTGGCCAAAGTGGCGGAATTTTTTGACCAAACCCACATCTGCACCATTTCCCAATACCCAGAAATAATGAATTTGATTACTCCAAATGAACTATGGACAGCCATCCACGGTGCACCAAATCAGAAATGCCCAGGCCCAGATGGCATTCCATATGAATTCTATAAAAAGTACTTCAGGTATATATCCCCACTGCTGCTTGCCTCCCTTAACCAGAGTCTTCTTAAAACGCGCCTTCTACCAGGAGGACAAGAGGCCTTCACCGTCACACTCTTCAAGAAAGGGGACAAGCTAGACTTAGCCAACTGGCGCCCCATTTCTTTAACTAACATGGATACAAAAATTTTAACTAAAATAATGGCTAACCATTTAGGGATTGTAGCATCTGCCACCATCTCCCCAGAAAAATTCAGTTTCATACCCAGAAGGTTGATTTGGGACAACGTGCACTCTGTGGCTAATGCATGCCAGTCCACAGCCTCTGGGGCACTTGTATTTTTGGATCAACAGAAGGCCTATGATAGAGTAAATTGGGTATACCTCAAGGCCTGCCTATATCAACTCCGCTTACCCCCTCGCTTCATCAACTGGGTAATGCTGCTCACAGAATCTGCAACAATGGCAGTGCGTGGCCCTGGCTTCCTAACAGAAGTAGTCCGTTCTCAAAGGGGCTTGCGACAAGGGGACCCCCTTAGCCCACTCTTATACAACTTCAGCCTTGACCCACTACTTCAAAACGTGAATGCCCAACTCACTGGGGTCCATGTATCAGGCCAAGCCCCAGTCAAGATGATGGCGTTTTCAGATGACAGTGTGGTTGGGGTGTCTAATAATAAAGACGCACGTGCATTTGAAGCTCTCATCCAGGAGTATTCCCGGGGTAAGTAATGCTGCACTGAACACTTCTAAAACTGAAATCATCCTCCTTGGCTTGTATCAAACCTGCTGGGCCCCAGCGACCAGTGCCCAGCCCAGCCCCTCTGCTCGCCCACGTCCACGCCTTACTAACTCAACACACACCGCTCCACTGGTGCTCCCCTTCATGCCACGTCCTACCATAGGACCGGTGCGCCATCTGGGCATGTGGATGGAGGCAGGCGGATACATGTCAGCAGTAATGGAGTGCCGTATACTGGACAACGTGATGAAGCGAATCACCTCTCTCAGAGCCCACCCTACTTCCCTTACTGGCAGGGTTGTTTTAGCCAACTCTATGCTCCTATCCAAAGTCTGGTTCGGAGCCCACGCCATCCCCTTCTCCCCAAGCTTTTTCAAATCCTTGTATGCCCTTCTGCAAGGATGGCTTTGGTCAGGCCGCCCTCCACCAGTGTGGCTAGAGGTCATGTTTGGCCCGCATCATCATGGTGGCATGGGCCTGATTGACTTCAAAGCCCATGCTGCCAAGATCCTGGGCACCTGGATTGTGGCCATCACCGCCCCTACGCTCCCCTCCCAACACTGGTCCTGCGCAGCCTGCTCCAACTTCTCCCGCGCCTTGGGCCTTAACAATCCATCGAACCCTCACTCCTTGATGAAATACCTGGCTTCACACCCATTGGCCACAGGTCCTCACGGGACTAAAACCCACTTCAAACAAATACTCCTCTCCATGCAGAGCGCTGAGTGGAGAATTTGTATTAATGGACACACAGCCCAGAGTGGCCGCCCCTCTCCTCAGTTCACACAAGAGGTACAGGGGCTACCCATCCAAGATGGCGTGATCCCCACACGACCCCATGTCCTATCCAGGGTGGACTACCTGGACATGATGGACATCCCTTACTCCATTGAGACTCAGAAGACTATTTGGAAATATGCACACCATCTTTATTGCAGCCTCAAATCCTTTCCCATGTGTGGCGCTGCCTGAGGTGAGAACCATACGGCTGAGCGCTTTAACACTTTACACTCATCCTGCGTCATGTGTGGCCATCATGGAACGCTGTTCCACCGCATGGAGAAGTGTCCTACCTCTAGAGTGATATGGAGCAAAGTTCAATTTCTTCTTGTCCAGGATCAAAACACATCCCTTTTTTTTAGTACTAGATGGTCCCAACCCAAGGGGGGATTCATCGATGTTTATTGAATTACGCCTGGGCTCCTAAGAGCCTGAGGCGAGGGAAGGGAGGGAGGAGGCATCGAGAAAGGGAGGGGGTTTGCGCGCCAGAGCCGTGCTGCAGTGACAACTGAGCGGGGGAGGGTTGGTGACATAGTGCAGACCTTCAGGGCCATCTCAAAGTGTACCTGAAAGTGGGTGATCATGTGTGGAAGGGTCCACACCTGCTGGTCAAAGGCAGCACGAAGGAAGGAGTTATGGATGGTCCAGATGGCTGTGGCATAGGCGAGGACACGGAGGGGTCGGTGGCAACCAGGCAATGTCTGCTCAAACATGAGGTCTTGCACAGGGTGTCCAGACCAGGGCTGAGCATGGAGGAGCGCGCGGGCCTTTGGCCAAAATGCGGCGACACCTGTACAGGTGAAAAAACGATGGAGGTGGGAGTCAATAGGCTCCACACAGCGGGGGCAGCTTCGGTGCTGGAAGGTAGGGCCAGTCCGGTCCCCTGTCCTGTATGAACAGTGGAGCACCCTCCATAAGGTGTTGGACACCTTTGCTGACAGGATGGGGTGATAAACGTCCTTCCACAATTCCTTAAGGTCAAATCTCACGGAGGGAGGGAGGAGCTCAAGGAGTCTTGGGCGGATGGGAGGACGATCTTGGGGGTTGAGGCGAGTTGTGACAATTTGTCCATCGTGCACAATTGCATGGCGACGTGGGCTGAGGCCAGGGCCTTCCCTTCTGTATGGGAAGGCATAGTGGATCCGCGCGCCTACTCGTTTCAGGGCAAGGAGAGCCTGGTTCCAGTATGGGGATGAGGATGGTTTTAGGCGATGGCCTGGGTGGTTTGTGAGCCACTCCCCTAATGAGGTCAGAGATGCTCTAGGAAGACCTAGAGCTGCTGACACTGACTGGCGGAGGGCGGGCGCCCATTGGGGCATGGGGGTCGCGTCCCAGCAGACAATCGGCCATAGGAACTTCAGGAAGATTGTGGTGGCATGGGATCGCGTGTCCAGAAGCCCTAGGCCCCCTTCATTGCAGGGTCGGGCAATGGTTGAGAGGGCCATTGGTGGATGGTTTGAGCCCCAGATCCAACAGCGGAGGAGTACATTGAGCCTCGTATAAAAGGCATCTGTGAATGGGCAGACGTGCGCTAGGAACCAGACTTTGGAGAGAAGGAACACATTGGCCATCAGAGCTCGACCCTGGGGGGTGATGTGCCGCCGGTTCCAGCTGGCAATCCTGGAGTTAACTGCTGCAAGGAGCAAGTCCTCATTGTCTTTTAGCGCAACTCCTTGTTGGTTGGTGAGAACGCCCAGGTGACGGAAGGTACCGCGCTCAGGTTCAATACCAAATGGTGGGGGGAAGGTGGGGGAGCCGACCTGCACAACTGTTGTCTTGGAGGTGTTGACCATGGCGTTGGACGCCTTGGTGTACCTCTCAATGGTCACAGCAGCGAGGGCAACATCCCCAGGGCAGCCAATGCAATGGCAGTGTCATCTGCAAATGCCATGGTGCGTGTGGGGGCTTTACCTGGGACCAGAATCCCTGTTAGCTTGTCCTGTAAGGAGGCCAAGAGGGGGTCAAGGGTGATGTTAAAAAGGATAGGGCTCAGGGAGTCCCCTTGCCGGAGACCTTGTCCAACTGGTACTGCCACTGTAAAACCCATTGGCGCCAGGACTCTGGTGTGGAGCTGGTCATAGAGCGCTGATATCCAGCGCCTAGCTGCGGGTGGGAGATGGAAGCGGGCCAGGGAAGCATCAATATACTTCCAGGCTACCCGATCATATGCTTTCTCCATATCCAGGAGAGCCACAAAGCCATTCACCTTACGAGAGTTAGCAGTCAAAGTCACGTGAAGGTCATTATAGTTGTCCCATAACGACCTCCCCGGAATAAACCCGTACTGGGATGGGGAGAGGCGATGTGACACCCATTTGGTGATGCGGTTGGCCAGAAGCTTCGTGAAGAGCTTGTGGTCTGTGTTGATCAACGCTATGGGGCGCCAGTTCGCCAGGTTCTCACGGTCTGACTTCTTGTGAATGAGGGTCGTAATTGAGCCTCTGGAGTCGGGGAGGACCTCGCCATTCACCAAGAGTGCAGCGAAGAGGTCGCGGAGGGTTCTGGCTATCACTGCATGTTCCAGAAGGTACACCTCAAATGGTATTCCGTCTGGGCCTGGGGCCTTAAGCCGTGGGGATTTCAGAAGGGTTTCCATCACCTCCTGGATGGAAATAGGCGCCAGTAGAGCCTCATCAGCCTGTGGGTCAATGGGCGGCTCTGGAGCCCGCCACAGGAAGTCTTTAATGTCCGATGGATCCACCTGGGTGGCATGGAAGAGGCTGGAGTAGAAGCGGTGTAGTTCCTGCGTGATTTCCTCCTTGTCTGAAGTGGTTGTAGTGCCAATCTTCAGTGCAGTAATATCCTGCGCTGTTGACCGGGCTTTCTGTTTCTGAAAGAAGAAGCGGGTGGGGCGTTCCCATTGAGCATAGTAACGAGATGTTGTAAAGTTTGCTGCCCGTTCTTCCTGCAGTGTGAGCTCCAAGCGGAGTGCTTCCTGCGCCGCTTCCCAGTCTGACAACCAACTAGGAGAGGTTGAAGGCTGGCAGTTTCGCTCTAGATGTCTGATTCTGGCTTCCGCCCTTTTGACTCTGGCGCGAGCTGCAGTCATCTGGGCTTTGGCACAGTTGTAAGCAACGCGGGTGATGCCCTCCTTGGTCACCGCCCATTTAGCCTTGTGGTCAAGCAGGTGGGGTGGGGGGAGGTGAGAGTCTCCCGGATGGTCATAGACAGCTTCTCCTTAGTGAAGGGGTTGTTGAGAAGAGCTGGGGCAACCCTAGGCCAGAACCTACGCGACGGTCTAAGTGTGGTGGTGAGGACAACGGTGAGTGACCTGTGATCACTCAGATGGTTGTCACGAGAGATGGGAGAGGAGACGCGGCCAATTAGCAGGGGGCCAATCAGTGCCATATCTATGCGTGACGCTGACTGGAAAGCTCCTCCATCATACTGGATCCTAGTCATGCAACCTAGGCCAGACGCGGAGGGTGGAAGCGCATCTATAAAGCCACTCAGGCGAAGGAAATCCTGGAGGCGACTTGATCCAGGGCGTTCCTTTGCTGCAGGGGGTAAGAGTCACGGACGCGACTTATGGTTGTGTTGAACTCTCCTAAGAGGACTGTATTCCGTGGGAGATTGAGTTGGAGGAGCTCTTCCAAGAGCCGATTTTTCTCCTGACCTGCATTAGGAGGTAGATGCTTGCAGCGAAGAAGGAGAAGTTAGAAGTGGTGAGTTTGGACAGTATGAGGCGGCCACCTAGATATTGTGGAAAAGAATGGGTTTTAACCCGGGGATTCAAAACAATAAGGGCGGCATGGTTTGTCCAGAAGGAGTTGCCTCCAAACTGTTCATTCCATGCAGATTGTTCGTGGGGGAGGATATGGGGCTCCTGGACAGCAGCGATGTCAATTTGTGCTGACCTGAAGTTTCGGAGGAGGCGGGCTCTCCGCTTAAAGTCCCGCAACCCATTTGCGTTGATGGATTGCAGGGCCGGGGTGCTGCCATGGGGACTCATAGCTGTTCCCCTCCATGTCCTGGGGGGTTGCCAGCGCTTAAACCTGCTGCTGTGAGGCGGCTAGTTTTGAGTCCTTTAGCTTGACTATTAGCTGCAATCCGTGAGGAGCGTCGGGGTTCTGAGGGGAAGGAGAGGGTGGGGGGCGGAGGACCCAGTAAGCCAGCCTAGGATGCTGCCCCCGCTCCGTTGCAGGGGAAGGACCTGAGGGTGCTTAATGGTGACCTCCGCGGTGTCCCCATTTGATGAGTCTGAGTCCATATTCACTTCCTCCAACACTGCAAAGGATCCGCGCGAAATGGACTGTGGGGTTGGGGTAGGACTCTTTGAGGTGGCACTTCTACCGCAGGCCGCGAGTTGCCAGTCCACGCTGGTGGGCATAGCTCCATTGGGAGCTGAGGGTTGATGCGATAAATCGCTGGTGGAGGGTGGTGGGGGTGCCGCGGAGCCCTGAGTGGGGGTGGCTGACGAGGGGCACCCTGTGGGAGATGCCTTGCGCTTGGTGAGAGAGGGAGTTGACTCTGGGAGATTGGAGGGGGTGCCCATTGGAAGGGGGGCATGAGCGCGAAGGTATCCCATACCAATAGTGGGGTTAGCTGTTTCAACTGCTAGGCGTAAGGCTTCAGGGGACAGGTCTTGAATGGGAACCCATTGTGTGGGTTGTGGAATTGCTGCTGCAGCCACTTGGGATCGTTTTTGGCCTGGTTTAGGCCCTTGGGTGGTGGCTAAGAGGGCTTGTTTTCGAGCTGTGCAGCCACTATACAAGTGTTCAAGGGCGTTACACCATTAACACCGGGGGCGCGCCTGATCAGGGTCGACAAAGAAGATCTCAGGGCATGCCCCAACTACCGCCACACGAGGAATAACCTCAATGTTGCGGGATACAGTGGGGGAGGGGATGAACGACGCCCTAGCAGTGCGAGCTCTTTGAGTGGGAGCATAGTAAGAGGGGACGCTAAAGTCCACTGAAAGAACATACCCAAACTCCATTAAACTACGACGGAGTGCCAGTTTAAGAGACTCAGGATCAACAGTCGTTGGTAGGTTGGAAAAAGTAACCCATGAAATTTTCTCCAGGTGAGAGCGTGTGCGGGAGATGCGAAGAGATCCGCGTGGAATAATGACCTGGAGGGTGGCAGCATGGTCAGCAAGGGCAGCTTCAGTGAAGCCCACATCGATGTAGTGGCCCTCCACTGATTCATGGATGGTGGTGTTAATAGTTAATGTCTCCGCAATCGCTGCAAAGTATGAGAAGTAATCCTCTGTATAGAATTCAACAGGGTTATGCCCATAATAAAGGCAAATTGAATGGGAGAGGGTTGAGCGAGGTAGAGCTTTTGCGCTCTAGTTTCGGCCCATTTCTTCTTAACATCAGCAATAAACGCCACTTCACGGGGATCAGCTTTGGGTAGCGTTGGTGCCAGAGGTTTTTGCCACGCCCCAGTGGCTCCTTTGGTACGTTTGTGTTTGCTTTGGGCTGCAATTGCAGGTTGAGTGTGAGCTGATGGTTTGGACAAGTTTTTTGGAGTTCCCTTGTTTCTGGAATGTTACAGCAGTTGCTGGCATCATATTAAATTGAGGGGCGGTTTGTTGGGCCTCGCTAAATTGGGGAGGCCCATCCAGATTGGAATTAACTCCAGCCAGTTGGGAGGAGGGAGATGTTTCATCACCATCCCAATCTATTTGGGTAAATTCAGCCCGAGTATTTGCTGTGATTTCGTGGGCAAAACTCACTGGCTGATTGGTGAATTGGTCGTTTTCAGCATATTGAGATAAAGTGCCGACTTGAGAAGTGCCGATTATGGGGTTTAAATGGGACGGGTGAGATTGGAACTGGTGTGAAGTTCCAAAATCTGAACCATTTAAATCCCCATTGGGAAGAGTAGATTGTCCCAATTTGGTGCTTAGTGAACCAGAATGTGCGGCTAATCCAACCTTACATCCGAGGGTTTGGGGGCCAGGTGATTGTTGGGCCTCGCTTAATTGGGGAGTCCCATCCAGATTGGAATTAACTCCAGCCAATTGGGAGGAGAGCGATGTTTCATCACCATCCCAATCTATTTGGGTAAATTCAGCCCGAGTATTTGCTGTGATTTCGTGGGCAAAACTCATTGGCTGATTGGTGAATTGATCGTTTTCAGCATATGGAGATAAAGTGCCGACTTGAGAAATGCTGATTATGGGGTTTAAATGGGACGGGTGAGATTGGAACTGGTGTGAAGTTCCAAAATCCGAACCATTTGAATCCTCATTGGGAAGAGTAGATTGTCCCAATTTGGTGCTTAGTGAACTAGAATGTGCGGCTAATCCAACCTTACATCTGAGGGTTTGGGGCCAGGTAGCTGGGTATCGCTCCTCATGGAGGGAGCCAGAAACACGGCGTCAGCAATAATATATGGGGCTGAATTAGCTGACACAATGGGGGAGTTGAATGTCTGGATGGGCTGAGTTGCATTCAACTGAGCAGACGCCATTAAAACAGCGTGGGTGATGGCCTCCTTGGTTGGAGGGGCCCAGCGGGTTGGTGGGAGGCAGCGCACACAGAGCTGTTAGGCGTGCAGGTTGCAGAAGTGCGATCAGGTGAACTGGCGCTAGTTGGAGTAGCTCCAGGTTGGGGGTGGTGCCTGCTTTCATGGCTGCTGCTTGAGAGCGGGTGATTCTGGTTGACCCTGAGGTGGGTAACCGAGGGTTGCTTCGTTTGGGGTGGTGCTGGCTCGTTTGGCATAGCCTGCGGGTTCTTTTGCGGGGTTTCCCGCCATATTTGCTAATAGTTTTCGTAAATCTCTTTAGTGGAGCTAAATTTCAGGCTGAATTGATTTTCGAAAAGTGATGCTTAGCAGAAAGAGATTGGGGAATTGTGCAGCTTTAACTTATAATATGAGTTTGTAATCAAAACACATCCCTTCAGTCTGTCAAGAGATATGTTTGCTTTATCAATGGCTTCCCCCTTTCACCCTCCCTCCATGCTCAGGTGGTTGCAATCGCCATGTGGACTATCCACACGATTGTTTTGGATGCCATCGCAGGCTCCACCCCCACCCTCCCAGAAGCTGTCCACATATTCTGGTCTCATTTGGTGGACCACTTTCAGGTGTGAATACTTGGATACCTCCCACTGCGTTGCTGACAGCTGGTCTCCTCCTGGTTCCCAGTTTGGTTCATCAAATCAGACCCTTTCCTCTACATGTGTTCAATTGTGGCTACGGCCCCTTCACACGTTCCCTCCCCTCCCCATAGTGGCGTTCCCACTGGCAACAAGAGATAGCATCGCTTCTCTGGGGTGCCTTCCCTGTTACTAAGTTTTGTTTCTTTTGGGTCAAATTTGGAAGTGTTCGTCCCATGGTCAGCTTTCCTCAATAAATTTAAAAAAAAACTAATGTAACTACTTGGTTCAAACAAAACGTTCTAATGAGCGGATTGAGTGAAACGCTTTGATAACCAACCAACCAAGAGGGCAGCGTAAACCGCTTATCCCTCCATGGTGGAAGGGTAGGGGGGTCAGGGGGCTCATCTTCAGCAGCCTCTTCAGTATCAGCTTCTTCCTCCCATAGTAGGGTGCGTGTCACAGCGGACAGTAATGGCGTTGGGGCATCTGTGGCATGGGGTTCAATATCTCTAATAATTGGGATTGATGGAAATTGCCAGCTAGGTAAATGGCACTAAGATATTTGGTTAAAGTTTTTTCAGCTTTGATGCGGGCGTCTGGGAGTTTAACAAATGTGGCAATGTTGGTTCATGTTATATTTGCTTTTGGATTCCGTGCTATAGTTGCCATGTTCTTGATAGCATTGTTTACGTTTTTGTGTAGCTGTTTCACTGTGATTTTACTTTATAGGTTAAGGTTGCGGGAATAACAGGAGATGGAATTCCTCCTGTGAGCATCGCTACTGATTTAGCAATGGCTTTATGCAAGGGATGACAATCCAATGTTACAGCTGCTTCGACTGCAAGCTGGTGATCACTGAAAAACAATTTGGCATTTGGCTGTGGAATATATATAGTCAAGGGGGTATCTAGCATCCCATTCTGCATTAACAAACCACTCAATTTGCAGAGATGATTCTTCAATGAACTTACCTGATTTGTCAATTTCAGCCAATAATTTCCATAGGATTTTCTTAAATTGGATTGGGGAATCAACTTACAGTTGAGGTTTGGTTGATTCATTTGAGGAAGCATGGGATTGAACTGGGATCCAATATGATGCTTGATTGGTGGAATTATTTATGGCATTGGGGTGAGGAGGAGTCTGGTTGGTGGCCGCAGGTGCAGCTGCAGCAACAGGCTTTGGGGGTGGGGGAGGTAGGATTGTGCCCCATACCAGAAATTGTACAGGGTGGGCAGCAGATTGGAGGTTGGTGGATGAGTCATCTGATCCGCCATAAGTGGTTGATGCGGGGCACTTGTGTTTTGAGTGGTCTAACTTGAAACATGATGGACAGATTGTCCGCCCAACCTTGATGTGGGCCCAAAACGGATGGTCAGGCGCTGAGGGAATAACAGTGCATGGTGGAATTGACACCGCGATTATATTAGATCAGGGCTGATTGTGGCATATGCCCAAGGCCTAATGAGTCATGTGGCTCCATTTGGGACCACAAATTGTAAGATGGGGTTGGAGCCATAGGCTGCCAAACCGTCCATCAGCTCCTGGTGGAGCACTTCAGGGGGAGGTGGGTGGGCAAGCCAGCAAACTGAACCACCAAGGTGGTGTCTGCTGGGAGCTGAGTCTGAGTTGTGGGGAGAGGGGTGCCCTGTAATACTAGGGGCACAGTTACTGCAGTGGCAGCATCAGCTTCGCAGGTGAAGCTGAGGTCAAAATACCTCTTGAAAGGGTGGAAATCTATGAAACTGGCGGGTGTCATCACCGCCTGTGCCATTTTGATAATGGCTTTGTCATGGTATGGGAATAGTTTCCCATATTCAACCCTTAGGCTGTAGCGCATGTTGCTCCAGGGGAGCACTAGAGTGCAGCGAGATACTGCCTGGGTATGAGCAAGGTGGGCGTCGAGGTCCTTGGGTGGAATGAATTGACCCATGGGCTTGGAGTGACTGGGTGAACCTGTCCTAGCGTGTTTTCCTGCTAGATGGAAAACAGCGAGGGGAGTTTCACCGCTGCCCTATGACAGAGCAGCCAGCAGAGAATCTAAGGAAATCAGAGCAAAAACTACCACGGGTAATTTAATTTGTTTTATTAATTCATGTAATTTTTCTTGGAAAGTTACACTGAGTGGAAAGAGAGTAATATGAGAGTTTTATAAAAGTGTCTTTTCATGGGTAAAGGGTTTATTAGCTTTAGTTGAGCTTTTCTCAAAAAGACATAAACTTATCAAATTTCCAGATGCATAAAAATCTCCTGAGTTCCTTAATCAGGTTAGAGTTTTTCAGCTGCAGATAGCTTCCTCATGGATAAGGCAATTATATTAACTTTATCATAAATAACTTTGCCTAAGGAGGCACCTTGTTAGAATATTACAAGTAATAGTCTTCATCAATAAAATTAATCCATGATCTTTTGACTATTTGGCGTTAGTGAAAGATATATGATATTTAATTTAGGGGAGTTGACTAAGATATCATCCATATAGGCTACTAATCAAAGTGCCCAAGAGTTTATCCTAGAAAAGCATTTAAAAATCATTAAAATATGGCTTTGCGTTCCTTAGAACAAGTGTCACCCTTTAACTGGTAGATACCTATCCTTATTTTAGTGACGTCATCTTACTCATGGCCTGCCTTAATTATCTTAGTTAGGCGTTTTTGCAGTATAGACCTAAAATACTTAGCTTTTTCATCTTGCAAACTAGGGCTTAATATTTTAGTTAAATACAGGTATAGTTACGTTATTCAGGATTTCTTAATCCACATATAAGTGTAAATTAGCATTTTATTTTTTTAAATAAAGGAGAAGCGAAAAATATGAGGAACTTTTAATTTATGATAAATCTTGGCCTCTAAGCTTTTTACACAGATAATAATGACAGTCTCTACCCATAGAATAAAAGTGTATTAGAGAAGGTATTTGAACTAGACCCCATTAGCTTAATTTACAATCAGACTCTGATTGGAGAGTCAATGCATTGTCTTTTTATAAATGTATAACTTAAGTCATCTTAAGCTGTTATATTGACCTCTAGAGTGGATGGGTCTTATAAGTGAGTAAGGTTTTCTAGATCTCTCCATGACCAGAATGAAAGGACTGCCACTACAATTCCTTTTAGCTTAAGAGTTGATGTCAATACCTCACCGTGTAGATTTAATATTACCTGTTTCTTATAATTTCTGTTTTGACGTCGTAATTTAGCCACCATTATACCCTAATTAATTAGATATATGGGTTGTTTGACTGCCTAGAACTGATTACCATCTATAAGCTCTCCACATGAAAGGTTAAAGATTCTTGAAAATTATATAAGGGGACTTTCTGTAGACAATTTCTATTAACCCCTTGTCAGGAAGAATGAAAATTGAATGGATATGAGTGAGATTCAGATGTGATCTGAATTGCAAAAAGTCATAGGTGCTCCACCAAAAAACGAGCATTGAGACTGACTCAAATAATGAAATCCAAAAAAGGCGAAAGAAAACTCAAACCCTGGAATAATCCACTAATTTTCCTAGAAAAGGTACTATGTCAGCTGGTGAAGATCTTGCCATTTAAAGGTCCCTGGAATCTTCTTCCCTGGAAAAAGAGAGTCAAATTAAAAAAAATGCTGTGCCTCCTGCCTCATAGCCAAAGAGGTCACCTTACCCTACTTGATCCCAACTATCACGTCAAGCTCCCCCTATGCGATTTTAAGCATCTCAAAAGCCTATAAATATCTTCAAGTTTTGGCTGATATAAATACCATCAGCTTTCCTAGTTATTCTCACTTGTGATTGTTTTCCTGTTTTTATACAGAAGACCTTGCCTGTTCAAAAGGGACATAGTAGCCTCAACAAATAATTTCCGCTGGTAGATTGTCTTAGGTAACCCAGTTCTTAAAAGATTTCACTGGAACTGTGTTCACTAATAATTGAACAGCCTTCAAAGGCCCTGACCTTCAGAGAGGACGACGAAGTCCTACAAACTGGTGCTTTCTGCTAGGCCCTTCTGAGGCTCCTGGTGAAGACCTACCAGCCATATGAGCAATTCCAGCAAAGACAGCCCTCCCAATGTGGACGATAATATAAGTTTGACCTGTGGTCGCTATCGATAATCAAAATGTGACGCTACCTCAACTGTGAGAACTTGAGTTCAATGCAACCATGGTTTTAACTATCTCATTTCCCAATAGTTCCACCTATCAAATTCAGGCTCCCAATGTCTCCCAAACAATTTATGAGTTTTTAGGTGAAGTTGTAGCCCCTAGTGGGAGAACTAGTTGTAGAAGATCTACCTGAACAATTCAAATGCGCTAATTTTACTCCTCAGCATAGCTTTTGAGCATTGATATAGAAATATCCCCTATAGATTCATACCTCTAACAATATATGCATCCTGCCTTACACCAACACATGCAGTTGCTCACTCTCCACCACATGGAGATGCAGAGACAGATAGGATTGACCCACAAGATCCTCTCCCAACTCCTTGAGTTATATGACGCTGCCTATAATTTTGACCACTTTAATTGATAACCATTCTAAGCAACCATTGGAAGATCAATGACATCCAGTGCCACTTTGCTCGAATTGACACTGGAGTCATCCAATACATTCAGAATGATTTTGCACAGCGGATGGTTCAATTAACTACTGGCATGGACCAATGAGTGGAATGTGCATTAGCCACCTTCCTTAACTGAATTACCAAATCTTCTGAAGTGAATAATACTTGACTTGTCAATTTGTTTGGCTGTATACAGCAGCTGAGCAAACAACTCGCAATGATGACAACTCCAGCAGTTACAGTAGAACATAAACCCATAGCAAAACAGTACCCAGTGGTAGAGAAGGAGAATAAGGGACCCCTGGGCCTGGAGGTCCCCAAGGACCTCCGTGTGCCTCCTCACCTATTGGACACTTTTCCAATGAAAACCACGAAGAACAACTTTAAGCCCTCAAATGACAACTGTTACTGGTGTCTGAGGAGCTGAGATGACTATTAAAAGGGAACATCTAGATGCTGATTTGACATGCCCCTCTTTGTACAAACACTAACTAATATTAATGGCACCTGCACCAATATTGTAGCCTCCCAAAACCAAGCAAATCGACATATTGAGAGGATGATTACCCTTTCCAAACAATCAAAGCTAAACAGGATGCTTTCTCTGAGAAAGTAACTCAACAGTCCAAATAGATTAATAGCCTACGCCAACTTTTAGCTCCTAAGGCCCCATTAAGCATGTCAATGAATGCTACGCCACTATCCAGGACAAAATGGATGAGATCCGCCATCAGTTTGATAGGGCTATCCCACATACCTATATAGGCACCATTGAGCCTAGTGACTTAAGATGCCAACTCTCTCCTGTTGTTAATGTCCTCTCTGAACCAGTTGTATATTAAAAGTATACCTTTAAGGAGAAGTATGTCCCTGGAGCTGAGTCAATTCAGGCATACCTCTTTATATATGAGGACTCGTTGGAGCTGGCTACCGAATGAAAAAATGATAACATGTATAAACCTGTTTGGATGGCAAGGCGTAAGAAATTATGATGCCTTATTTTAAGACATGCACCACGTGGGCAGCTATTAAGGAGGCCCTTATCAAAAGATAGTTGCAGTAACTTAATCCTCTTCAAACCATAAGCAGGCATTCATGCGTGTCTGCCCAAGATGATGGGAAACTCATATTGAATTTGTGGAAAGCTTCTATCATGAAGAATAGGCGTTAGATTCCTGTCACCAGATTACCTTAGATGAAGCCATATCGGCTGTTCTCTCCGCTTTCAATAAAAACCAACCTGGCACTCTATTTTCAGAACGCAAAAAAGATGTAAGAATCTATTCTCAACATTAAGGAGTCAATAATGGAATTGCCCTAGCTAGACATACGCTAAGCTCCAAATAAGGGGAACTGTCAAATATCCATGTTAGTGGGCGCTTATAGAGGTAAAACCATGCTGTGACCCATGCTCATATTGGATTGTTTTTGGCCACCAAGAAAGTCACTGTTGAAAGAAGCAAGATTATTAATTAAGAAAATAAGTTAACTTAGGGCGCAAGGCACCTTTGCTGACGACGCAACACCTCAACCTTCTGCCACACCATGCGCTAAGTTATGTTCTGGAGAAACATGGCGAATTGGACGTTCCTGATTCTATGATATTGAATAAAGACTTAGCATCCTCTTACTCTGCTTTTCTGGACCTCTCCCTCAGGGAAACTTCATTTACTAGATTCCCCACTTTGGCACCAATATTACTCAAGTAGAGGTCATTGTCCACAAGGTGAAGATCTTAACCATCATTGACACCGGCTCCCCCATCAACGTCTGACCTCTCAGCTAGTCAAGCTGATAAAGGTTGCACCAGATCAGAATCACTCCTTCGACTATGTAATGGCGGGAACTCATTACACCCACTCCCTGAGAGCCTATCCTCCTTTCCTCTTCAATTTGGCTCTCTGGTTGTTACAGCTCCTGCCATCATGTTGTAAAATAATGGTTGACTTGATTATTTAAACCCAGTTCCTAGTTATATTTAACACTTTAATAAACCACAAGGATTCATACTTTTTTATTTTAGGTTACCGCATACCTCTGGTTGTGAAGGTTGTTCCTAAGGATAAAGGGAAGAGGAAAACCCTATGTGCTAACTTAAATACCTATACTGCATTGAATGGCTATAGTATTGGGTTATTGGATTAAAACCAAGTTAATACCTTCAAGTGCAGAGGCTAAAAAGGAATTCCTTTATATGCACTTGGCCGCATAGTCATACCACCTAAAACATAGATCTAGTGGAGACTGGTCTCCAAGTTACCATACCATTGGACCACTAATTGGAAATTAAAGGAGAGAGTATCTGGCCATTTGTTAATCATTTACCTGTCCTGTAGTGTTGAATCCCGCTTACTGGAGTCCATTGACTGTTTTAAGGCCAACATTACTGATTGTCCGATGAAGATGACTTGGAACAGACCCATCACATATGTACAGATTTTGTCCATCTACTAGATTGAGCCCGTCTGAGGATATGGAGACCTACAAGACTTAGGAATGGATGAAAATAAAAGGATAGCTTAAGTCAATGTGGATTTTGGTGACATACTTACTTGCAAACAACAATGGGATGACGCCCTAATTAAAGAATATGCTGATATATTCTCCACTGGCTAGAAAATTTTGGGATGATAAGGGTGTGCAACATCAAGTGCTGACTGGCGAAGATCCTCCAATTTGCGCCTGCCCCTATCAGAAGTCTAAAGTTGAGGAAGCCCAGGATGTGAAATAATTGAAACAACTGTTGAATGCCATTTTGAAAACTATCCCAGAGTCTCTGGGCCTCGCCATTGTTGCTTGCGCTGAATAAGGATAGAGCGCATTGTGTAGTAATGGACTACTGCCGTCTGAATGGTATTATTCAGAAAGATAGCTACCTGCTACTTAGGATTGATGACTCATTACAACTTCTAACTGGGTCCCAATTTTTCTCTTCAATGAAACTTGCAAGCAGGTACTAGCAAATAAAGCTTGTGCTGGATGGCTGAAAGAACTGTGCGCCCATAACAAGTGAGGTGTCAGAAAATTACTTTTCCAGCAACAGTGGGCTCTGCTGGTCAGCAGGCCAGCCAATAAGAAAACTGGGCACTCCTTTCCATTTGGCCTTAGGTGATGGGGCCAGCAGTGCTAGCTGACCCTTGACATGTCACCCGCGCCATTTGGGGATCCCCCAGCTTAAACCCCAAACAGCAAAATTAAACATAAACTTTTATAAAAAGGGAGAATAGCCAAAAAGATATGTTTTTGAAAGGGAAGCGCCAGGTATTTATATGTACAAAAGGGCTACTGCACCCATTGCTGACCTATCAGCTCATTGCTGGTTCTTCCAGCCAATTATTATCTCAGCCTTTCACTGCTTTAATCTCTTCCTTGGCGTTGACCCTCTTGACCTATCCTTCCCAATGTCTGAATTAGTTTTGGCTCATCCTCAGCATTCAGTCGCTGATGAACCATATAATTATCATTATAAATAAAAATTGAATGTGGATTTGACCTTTGAGTTGCTTAGTAATTATATGCCAGAAACCTCTTCAGTTGCTTGATTAACTTGGAATATCTCAGCATCTAGATGACATTATGTCTTAACTTTTCTCAGTCGATCTTTGGGGTATCACCTTTTGGGTGGCAGTCAATTTCAATATTAATCGCTGGAAACAACCTTGGTGACCTCCAACTTAGAACTGGAAGGTTTCGCTGACTATGATAAGTAAACCAATTGGATCATCCTTGACTATTAGTCTCTGGTGATTTTATACTAATCTGGGACACTGATTTTCCCCACTCAAATCTATCTTCCAATCTGTGTGGAATACTGGATTCAGCTCAACCCATATTAGGGGCAACTACCAAGCAATTGTACCAATAACCACAAAATCTAGTCAATATGACATTCTGTTGGTATTGGTTTATTTCATCCTAAACATCAATTAGTCATTGGAGGAATCCATCTGGTTAATTTTTGGACATGAGGATTTATTCAAACCCACTTGCATGCCTCAGGGGCTGTGCAACGCCCTGGACACATTCCAGTTGTCCATGGACTGCCTGTTGGAAGAACTGAAGATGTCGCGTGTGCTGGTCTACCTGGATGATGTAAATGTGTTTTTGTGCACATTTGACCAGCATTTCACCCACTTTAAGGAAGTATTTGGATGACTATGCTCTTTTGTCTTAAAACTAAAGCCCACCAAATGTCGTTTCTTTCAGATTGAGATGAAATTAACTTGAACATAAGGTCACCCAAAAAGGAATTCTCACTTGCCCAAAAAGATGACTGCTGTCAAGAAGATGACTTGACCCAGCAATTTGCGTGTCATTCAGGTTTTTCTTGGAATGGTTGGGCTCTACCAACAATTTATACCATACTTTGCCAAACTCACTGAGCCACTAACCTACCTCCTCCATAAAAAGGTTCATTTCCAATGGGAGGATTCCCAGTAGTAGTCCTTTGATGTCTTAATAAAATACCTGACTACGACCCTATTATGGTATATCCTGAGTTTTATAAACCTTTCTTTTATTTACTGATGCTAGCGATGTAGCTGTTGGGCTATTCTGGCTCAACTGGACGCAATCCAAGCTGATCACCCCATAGCTTAGTTAAGTAAATTGTTAACTCAAGCTGAATGAAATTACAGCATAACCAAACTTTAGTGTCAATGTGTTATTACCCATCAAACATTTCCGCCCTTTTCTGTATGAATATCATTTATGGTTGTGATGGACCATACCTCACTACGTTGGCTATAGCAGATGAAAGACCAGATGGAAGATTGGTCCAATGGGCCCTTAGGCTCCTGGACTACAACTTCTTGATAGTCCACCACATGAAGTGATACCCAAAACGTCAATAGGTTGTCCCAATTGCATATCTTGGCTCTTTATGCTTTCAAAGAGGACCGGATCTAGGAACTCATTGCAAAACCAGAAGAGTGTAGCCACAAGATATTGATGACGTACCAAAGCTTAAAGATGATGGCTGCCCAGACTCAAGTCAAAAATGTTTGTTATAGGCAAGTTAAGACCTCTTGGCTACTGTATGTTTGGCCCTCTGCTCATACAAAACCTTCTCTGGAGGCCCATGTTGCCGTGGGGCATGGGATAGTGAAGATAACACATTGATGGCTGAGGGACTGCTGCTACTGGAAAGGAATTATTAATATATTCCAGTATCTTGTTGACTTGTGTTTCACTTGTGCAGATCAGAAGCCGCCCAGTCCACTATACCAGCATCATATCGTGGGCCCCACAGCCCCATTTAACACAGTTAGCATTGATGTTATTGGACCCCCGCCTACAGCAATGGATGATCATTGTTTTATAATTCTTTTTTTGTTACTTTAGAAAATGGGTCAAGGCTATCTCAGTATCCTTCCCAACTTTTAAAGTAACCTCATTTTTGCTGAAGCAGGTCTTAAGTTGTCATAGCAGATCCAAGGTGCTGCTATCCAACAATTGGTACCAATTTATTTCCAGTGCAGTTGTTGATCAAAACTCTCTAAGGGCACTTATCATCCGTCTATGACACATTATCATCTGGCTACAAATAGTGCTGTAGAGGGAGTAAAAGGTTTTTTAATTGCCATCCTTTGCAAGATGGCTTCCTCCGAGACAAGTAGATGGAACAAATGATTTCCAGCAGCCTTATCAACATATCATGATAGCTATCATTGAGACATTCAAATCTCACCTTTTGGAGCCCTTAATGGGTGAGAACCAATTTTTCCCTCTAGTGTGCAGCTTATATTAAAAACTTCCACGCCAGAAACCACTGATTTAGCCATTTGAAGACTGGCTGACAAATTATTTAAGTTTCCAGTGTTAGCCGCTGGTTCTATGGGACTATTTGAAAAAGAGAAGCTGAACAATGGAACACCCAGTGGCCAGTTCTGCCAGGGTTTCAATTAGGCGACCACGTCCTATTTTATCATCACCAGCCAAGGGGACAAATTCATAACCTTGACACTCTTTGTTCAGGATCATACCAGGTGATCTGCATTAGGGTCCAGAATACTCAATTGCCTCTGTTAAATTAGGTGCTATTGTAAATCATGTGCATGCTAGAAGTCCTCCAAAATTATGTCCCTCTTCAGCAAGACCTTGAGGGGGCATTGTCTAGAATCATGAGAATATAATGGACATGAGCGTGATTTGAGCGCAATCTGAATTGCAACTCAGTCATAGGAGCTCAAATGATTCAATGAGCATTGAAAGACCGACTCATTAAACCCAAAAAGGGTAAAAGAAAACTCAAACCCTGGAAGAATCTGCTAATTCTCCTAGCAAAGATGCTAAGTCAGCTGGTGAAGATCTTGCCATTTGAAGGTCCCTGGAATTGGCCGCCCAGGCAAAAAAGAGTCAAATTCAAAGAAAAATCATGTGCCTCCTGCCACATCACCAGAGAGTTCACCTTACCCTACTTGATCCCAACTATCACTCCAAGCTCCCCTAGGTGATCTCATGTATTTTAAAGGCCTATAATATCTCTAAGTTTGACTAATAAAAGTACCTTCAAATTTTTCTAGTTATTCTCATTAATGATTATTTCCATGTTTTTATACATATGATCTTGTCTGTTTGAAGCAAACAGAGTAACCTCAAGAATATTTTTCATTATGAATTGTCTTATGGAACCCATTACCTAAGAGATTCCGCTGTGACCACGTTCACCTAATAAAAAACAGCTTTTGAAGGCCCTAACCTTCAAGAAGGTGAAGAAGTCCTACCCCCTCAATATCAACAGTGTAGCTCTAAAGCACCATCTAAATAGTAAATGAAAAGAGTCAAAGCGTCAATTTAAAAACTGCTAAAAAGTGATGATGTTACATTTTCAAGGTTAAATTCTATTGAAAATATAAAATAAGCTAAAAATCTTTATATCTAGAAATAAATAAGTTTATTAAGGTTGAGAAGATGAGGACTCAGGAAACTGGATAGTAGTCACTAAAAATGCTTGGTTTTCAAAGAATATTGAAGAGGTTCCCGCTGTGCAGATTGTAAATTAAACATACCTGTAAGTATTCTGGCTAAAGACACTAGCCTTGATACAACCCTACACCTCTACTAGTCAAAGAGGATCATTACCCAATGAGCCTTACCCCTAGATAAGGGTGCAAATTAGCCACACCCTAGACAAATGTTATCCTTTCTAGATTAATCCCATCACGCCCTAAATCACTAAAAGCCCTGAATTATAAAACTACAATTCTGATGTATTTTTTATTAAGTTAAAGAATCAGTGAAGAGGTCTACGGCCTATCAATGGCCTATGATCAGATATAGGTCTCAATGTGAGCAATTTGGCCGCAAAAAGAAAACAAGGTGTTATAATTTTGGGTGATATACTTGTTATACGTCAAAAGGGTTTTTCACAGGGTCACGCTCACTGAGTAATAAGAAGGACGATATGAAGATCGCCAATCCTTGGAAAACACTTAATAAATAAAGGAAATACGGAGAAATTGCTCCAATGAACCTTCTTTATTAATTTTAACATAACATCAGATACCCTCATCTCTGCTCTCTTTTTACAACTAACAATCCTCCTCTTTTAATATTCTCATCTTGCTTAAAAATCAGCGACTTCAGTCAATACCAAACCTTTTGCTTAGACTATTCAGTTCTGCTGTATTCTCTGATTCTGGAAGTGTCAATTATTCCTAAATACACTAACACCTTAGCTTGAGGTGATCTACTAGATATCTGTCATATGTTGACATCGCCTTATTTCCTAATTTGGAGATGATTCATAAAATTATTTGCCCAAAGCTCAGTATCGCCCTATCGCCTTATTTCAAGGTGATCTCACCAATATTATCATACTACTTGGTTCAGCCAATCTCATATAATTCGCCATAGCTAATCAGGGCTTAGTGTCCAGTCATATCAGATCTCAACATAACCCCTCCCCTTTGACTGGATGATAAGTCTCCTATTGTTTATATGCCCAAAGGAACTTTGCATGCAATCAAATAACCTGGCCACTTGCGGGGTCCTTGATAGTATAAGGGCCAACACCTGTTTTCTCAATTATCTCAAATGGACCGATGAAAATGCTGGGCAATTTGTGCTTCTGATCAAACCCATCTTAGTCATAGAATAGAAACATATCCCCATCTTTAAACAGAGATACCTGCTACACCATACCTGATTGTCAGCCTGATTCTTTATCTTCTTAGCTAAGCTGGACAAGTACTTTTTGGTTTGCAGCTTTTTTAACGTGTTTGCTAGGTTAGTCAAGTAACTTGGGGGATCCATTCCACAGTATTTTCCACTCAGGCATAGAGCTATGCCGGAAGAGCTGGGTGGCATCCATATCATAACTGAAAAGGACTCTTCCCCATGGCAAAATGACAACTAATATTGTAAGTGAAGATGGCGGTGGAAAGGAGGGAAGTTCAGCCTGAAGGTTGATCTGCTACCAATTTTTGGAGTATGTTCACCAAAATTATTATTAACTCACTTGATCATCCCATTAGACTCAGGGTTATATGGGGTCATTAAAACCCTATGGATGGCCATCAGCTCATTTAGCTTGGGATGGATGTGGGAGGTGAAGATAGTTCCATTATTAATAAGGATGAACTGAGGCAGCCATTTTGCTAAATAATAAATTCCATGATTAACTTGACCACTGTGACCGCCCCAAAATCCCTGATCGCCCATGCTTCTACCGCCTGGTAAAGTGTCAATCACCAATATAATGTATTTGGACCAGTTAGCTCTTGTTGGATGTGGGCCAACGACATCAAGGGAAACATATGCCAAGCAAAATGTTTTCACTAAATGGTATGAAGACTTCTGTTGGAACAGTTTTTCCACTTGACACTAATGGCAGCAGGAAATAGTTCTAAGTACGTTGAAGTTCATGCTCTTCCAATAATACCGAGGGTTCAACAATTTCAACGGCTTGCACATTCCATCATGCCTGACTGCCTTATGTGCGCTCATGATAATGCTAGGCCGTGCCAAGGGTCGCGGGAAATTCACCATAGAGTCTCAAATCCGTTTGTACAGTTCGCCGTACTTCTGGATCATATTGGCCCTTATTCCATCTAATATCTTGATGACTTGAGGCGGTTCATCATTATACTTCCCGCTGAGCATTTTGTCATACATTACTTCGCTGAGATCCAAATGTAACAGCAATAGTTGACAATCACAATAAGTAATCTGCATTCTAATATTTTGCTCCAGGTCAGTGGAGATTTTCAAAATTGTAAGCCTTTAGCGTAAGCACCCATTGGGATAGACGCCCCTCAGGCTCTCTGAGATTCTGCAACCAGTGTAATGACGCATGATCCATTATGACTTTGTACTTTACCCCATGCAAGTATACTCTAAATTGCTTATAGGCGTAGATCACCGCTAGGCACTCCTGCTTAGTCAATGTGTAATTACGTTCATGAATGTTAAAGCTATGACTGCAGTATATAACTGGGTGCACCTCCCCTTTGTCATCTTGTTAGGATAGCACCACCCCAACAGAAGAAAGGGACGCATTCAACTGAAGGATAAATTTCTTATCCTAATCAGGTAGTTTAGCACTGGCGCATTGATTAATGCTGTTCAAAGCGTATCAAAGGAGTGTTGACAGCATTCCATCCATTTGAACACGGCATCCTTTTTTAACAACTTAAATAGCGGACCTCCAATACAGCTTTAGTTAGGGATTAAGCGCCAGTAGTAACCCACAATACCCAAAATTTCTGTATTTTGAGCTTACAGTTCCGCTGAGTCATTTTTTAGATAGCCTCCACCTTGTCCAGCTGAGGTTTAAGCCCATTCAAGCCTACCACAAACCCAAGGTACCCCTGTTGGTCCTTAAAGAAATGGCATTTGCGGGGCTTAATCTTAATGTTTGCTTTAGCAAGCCGGTGGAAGACCTCCTCTAGATTAGAAAATGCACAGAGAAGGGTCAAGAGAAGTAGATGATATCATAGAGGTATACAAGCATTCTTGACAGCTTCAGGTCGTTGAGAATAGTGTCCATGGCCCGTTAGAACGTATCTGGGGCAAAACACAGCCCTTGAGACATATAGATCGGTTGAAAAAGCCCCTAGGACGTGATAGTAGTGCATTTCTCCTGTTCTGCTGCGGGTAACTCAATCTGCCAGTAACCTGATATCAAATCCTTCGCTGAGAAGTAACAAGCACCACATAACTGACTCAAAGCATCATAAATCTGTGGTAAGTGATACAAGTCCTTCTTGGTGATCCTGTTGAGCTTTCGGTAGTCTATTAATACCCAGTTGGTACCATCCTTCTTTTTTACAATAATAATGGGAGAATTCATGGACATTTTGAGGGTTTGAGCATCCCTTGCTCCAGTAGCTTTTCAATCTCTCTCTTATTACTTCCTTGGCTGCCCTATACCAGCGGATCAACTGAGACCTGATGGGGGGATGATCTCCAGTGTCCAATTGATGGACCACCCCCCCCAAGCATACCCTAAATCATGATTGTCAGCAGAGAAAATCTCCTTGTACTTTTCTTTAAAGATATCGCCTGATCCTTCTGTTCTTCCAATAACCCAACTAAGTTTTTTCATGGTACCACCATCATTACTCTGGGATGAAAATTAACTGGTAAACAAAATTCATCCAGAAACTTAAACTCGTGAAAATAAAGGACCTCCTCAACAGGGTTAAGTGTAGATACGCCACTTTTTGATGTTGGCATATTTGCAATGGTTTGTTCTGTAGAATCGCTAGTATAACCATGATCTCACCATGTCCTGGTAGTATAATGCCTGGAATTATATGGGGCTCAAGCCACAATTACTGATAAGGGCTAATAACTTCACCATAGAGTCTGTCTGACACTTCTACTAAAACACAGTGCTCAATATTACTTGGTGACAGGAGGGGATGGATATAGTCCTGGAAGCTCTGAGAGGAAGCCTTTGATGTTCATATATTTATTGGGTAAGGGCTGGGCCTTATTTTTTAAAATAGCACAATGTAATCACTCCATCACTATAAGCTAGGTTGATATGTCCCATATGCACTGGATCCTTTGGCACTCCACTAGAGGTAAATTAATTGGGATCCAATGCCCGTAGAATTTCGAACATCTCTTCCATAATGTCAATGCCAGCATCAAAGTGTTGCTAAAAGTGATTCCAATTAACAGATATTAATGGCTGTTTTTAACTCTATTCCAAAGTTACAACAACAATTGACCCAAACCGCAAGAGTAGCGCTGTACACTCCCTCTGAGACCGTTCTTTCAGCTCCAACAGTCCCATAAACCATTCAATAATCTACATCAGGTTTCAATGTCATCTTTGCCACCAATTCAGTGGAAACTATGTTGACCAGGACACCCATAACTATTATCACATGGACTTGGGTTTTTGCTACAACAATGTCACAGTACATACATTCTGAATAAGAAGAATTTTGACTGTTTAATACATGTAAAGTTAAAGAATCTTATTTCCCATGAAAACTTTCAATCCCAACCCGACTTTTTGGGTATTCTTTGATAAAAACATCTACTATAAGGGCGACGTTTACTCTTTTCAGGGAAGGTGCATCTGAGGATGGGTCCATCTCGTTTGAAGCAGCTTGGTCAAACATTTGATAAGCGTATGGCTTTGGTTGCTCCTGAGGTCCTTCTTCCGCCGCAGCCTTATCTTGAGCTCATGTCAATACATTTACTTCTCCAACCAGCTGTTGAATTAGGAATGCATCATTGTACTTAGTGACTTCCGCTGAATATACATTGATACGTTCAGGTGGGCGTTTGGGTTAATTTAGCAGAGGTAGAGAGTCCCATATCTTCTCCGCCCCTACTTTTCCTGGTAGTACTGGTCCTGATGTATATAATGGACCTGATGACTGGGGCAACTCCGTGCCAGGTGCCCAGGGCAACTGCATTCAAAAAAATTTACCCTGTAAGGCCTGCGTCCTTGATTATTTTGGATGGCCCAAGCCAAAAGTTGGACTGTGGATGATTGGCGTAAACAGGCCCAGCCTAATAGTTGAAAACTGATGGTAACTCGGCTAATGGCGAGGCGTGTACTTATAATAAGTCTAGTGGTTACTAGGCGGACTTCAAACATGGCAGGATAAATGAACCCAAATAATAAAGGTTTAGTGACATCTGCTGTAGGTTTCCTCTCTGTATTGGGTGGAGTAAAAGTAGCAGATATATGGCGCAAATTTTTGGACAATTTTGAGTAGGGGGCCCATCATCCTCCAAAAATAGCGCCATGACATTGTAAATCTCAGGTTATGAATTCACTACAGATATCATCGTAATTCACACATTGGCTTCAGCTTGAGTGCTTGCCCCTATTAGCACATGGGCTTCCATTGTGAAGCGGTCTGAAAACTCAGCAAGATTATAATTACATGAAACCATATAGTCAAAAAGCTCAGCCTTCTGCTGCAACGTCTTGGTGGTGCCTCCAAACAACCGCAGCACAATCTCCTTCGCCTCATGATATGAATTGAAACTGTTTGGAAGATAGCAAATAACTTAGTCACTTATAACAACCAGGGTGGATATCATTAATTTAGCCTTATGCCAATCCGAGGCTCCTTCCACCACAAATACAAATCATTTGAATAATCTGTGTATTTTTCCATTGCAGTCAAATTGAGGTATCTTGTAAATGCAGAACTCCTCTTCCCGCTCGTAACTGCTAGCCTTGGGAGTGTACTGGGAATTTGATTGATTACATAACTAGAAATCTTGGCGAGGATCTGGCTCATAAGGGCCAGCGGCACAGCAGGTCAGTTGCTCTAGGGCTAGCATAGGCTTCTTTTGTGGGCAGGAATGCCATTAAATAGGGGTTCGTTGGGTTGGGAAATAGCCATCCCCAGAGCCGCCATCATGAGTTGAGCATCTCATGCTGCCTGCGTGCTTGGTATAAAGCTCTTCAGCTGGATATCCAGTCTTGTAATCATTATAAAAATGATCCTTCTGTTTGAACACTTGTCTTTCCACTTACCAATAGGGACGAGGCGGGTACAAGTTAAGTTTCAACTTTCACTCCGTGCAGTGTAGCCTCTCATTAGCATCTTCCAGGAGATTGGCAAGTCTCCTGTTCTGTTGTCCAAGTATCTGCAACTGATTAATCGCGTTTTCAAGTTAATTTAACTATGTCACGCTCCTGAAGGAGCTCCTCTTGTTTTTTGAGCAAAGTGCCACAATAAGTTTGATTTTCATGGCTTCTAAAAGCACAACGGATTGGAATAATTCCCCTTTAGTGCAGGCTTTATATGCCATAGCTGGCAACTGGAGAATAATTTAACATTTTGTGGTTGTTCAAAAGGCCCACTGTATTGAGCACCATGGTTATAATTTTAGGGCGATATACTTGCTATACGCTAGAAGGGTTTTGCACAGGGTCACGCCCACTGAGCAATAGGACGGAATATATGAAGATCACCAATCCTTAGAACACACTTAATAAATATAAGTAAAGATGAAGCAATTGCTCCAACGCTCTTTTATTTATTTTTAATATATAACAGCAGATACCCTCTGCTCTGTTCTCTTTTACTACTAACAGTCCTCCTCTTTAAATATTTTCATCTTGCTTATATATGAGCAACTTCAGTCAATACTGAATTTTTGCTTAGACTATTCAATGTCAATGTATTCTCATTAGTTTCATCAGAGTTGATTATTCCTAAATTTACTATCGCCTTAGTTCAAAGCAATCTAAAAAATATTCGTAATAGTTGACAATGCCTTATCACCTAATTTGTAGGCGCTTCAATAATCAATTGTCTGAAGCTTGGCATAACCCTATCACCTTATTTCAAGGCAATTACACAAATATTATCATACCACTCGGTTCAGCTAATCTCAACCAATCCATTGTAGCTATTTAGGGCTTATTATCTAGTCATATCAGAATCTCAACAAAAGGCATCTCTGAGCAACCATGTGGTCACTTAAAGGCGTTACCAACTATCAATCCTAACACCTGAGGCAAATTTTAATGAATGGAAAGCAGACTTTTCTAGTTTTAAACATATAAAAGAATTTTAAATTGTGGCACAATACTAAGTGATCTTTAAACTTAATTCCAAGGGCTGATACAAACATTTATACACTGTGTAACTGGATTAAATCTACTTTTCTTTCTGATTACTATCACTTTTAGTAATAAAATACGATTCAAATAGCACAATTTGATAATCAACACCAGCTGAGATAAGTATGAATAATAAAGTGAAGAGCTGGCAAACGCAGTAAAGGGCAGCGGACCCAGACCTGCACCGCTTAAAGGTACCAAGCGCACAGGTACAAATGAATATCTCAGTAAAAATAAAAAACCTGAGGTGGCGCCCCCAGCAGGTTTCATTAATTTTTTGGTAAAACTGCAGCTATATGGAAATATCTAATTGCAACCACTGTCATTGGTGGAACATGGGATATGAGTTTTCCTGGGTGTAGAAACACTAACAATGTGGGAAAAGTTTGGCGAAGCCAAACATAAATTTTTCCTGCACACAGTGTACTTAATAACCCATACTATCTGCAGAGGTTGGGTAGATCTTGGGTTCAAAACTGTGGAAGAAGCGAATGAAGCAGTGAAGGTCAGAGTGGTACTCGACCTTCCCAATGGACAGCAATTGGTACTGAGCAAACACACCCATTGGACTGAATCCAAAGACATTTTTATAATTTTTGACTATCTTCTGACCACACTGGCATGCACAGTAGTCGAAAGACATCTTCAAGAAGGCTTGGAAGCCTATGGAGAAACCAAACAATTTAAAATGCAAAAATTCCAGCTGATGCTGACCCTTAGCATGAGGAAGGCATTAGCAATTATTTTTCCAAACCAGGATGTAGTAGAGGATATTACAAAAATCCCTCATATAGCATCCTTCACCATTGATGGGGAAAATTCCCAGCTGTTCCACACAACAGTGGAAAGCGCACCCCCTATATGCAACCAATGCCAGGCCTTTGGGCACAAGATTCACACTTGCCTCATAAAATAAGGCCTGAGAGAAATGGAATTCTGTGAGGAGGAATAGGGTGAAGACAATTCAGAATACGCCAAAATCATTTATACTACACAAGCCTTCAACTGGGGAGAACACAGGCAATATAAAATAATTGACCCTATTTCCCCAAAAAATGAAAATGGCCAAACAAGCTTGCAAGCTGGCCGTGGCCAAGGCAAAGGCCTTGGCGGAATCAACCATATCACCAGAGCAGATTCAGGAAGAAGTGGATGAATTTGAGTAAATGAACCAATCAGATCCTGTGGAAAACCATACACCCAATCTGACCAGATTGGATTTGGCAGAACCTGATTTGGAAATGAATGCAGCAAAATTGGGGTTCAGCGCACCCCCCAAAATTGAAGAGTTTAACCTAATTGGGAAGGAAAATCAACAATGGAATGTGCAAGAAAATAATGTGGCCAATTAAAGCACACAAGTGCACCACAATAATATATTGAAACCAAGCAAAGTGAAGAGAGGAGCGAAAACTGTGGTGATGAAAGGGGCAGAATACACCCTAGCTCCTATTCATGGTTATGCCCTCTGCAGCAGAGGTGCAGTGGAGAGCAATGTGAGTGAGGGAGTAGGGCCGGGGGCCCTGCTAACTGCTCCTGAGGCGCATCAGGCGTCTCAGTAGAGATAGGGACGCTGAACATAGCTGGACTCAAGGCCTTAACGTCCCAGGCCAAGAAGTTGAGTCCCCTACAAAACCCACCTGTGGATATCCTGGTGGCGCAGGAAACCCACTGTCCACAGGGAGAGGAGTAGGCATGAGAAAAAAATGCTCCTCCCAACAATATTGTTTTGGTCGCTCCACTGTGGGGTGATAGTACGCGCAAACCAAAACTTTAAATTTATTATTAAAAATTTGTTCCTGGATGGCTGCGTGCTCGCCATACCCTTCTCATGGCACACCAAATTGCACATAATAGCCAGTGTGTATGCCCTGAATGGTGCACATGAGCAAAGAGAATTTCTTACAGCCCTAACACAACTAAATTTACCAGCAAATACTTTATAATGGGAGACATGAACTGCTGGATTAACCCAAAGATGGACTTATGGCCATACACAGTGGAGATACACAAGGGCAAGTGGAACTCCGCGTACTAAAGGCCACCCTGGGACTATATGATCCACTTCCAAAAAGGCAACCCCTGCTACAAAACATGACACACCCACATGTACACAATGGTACACTTGTCTCTATGTCAAGGATAGACTTAATACTCGCACCAATGATTTTCCATCACCAAATTCAAAAATTTAAAACTACAAAAATCAAATTTTCTGGCCATTGGCTTATTTTGGTGTCTTACAAACTGGAGGAACCAATTACCCAAGCACCCAGATGGTGCAGAATACTCCCAGGAAGTTTAGCTGACTCGGAATTTCAATCCTGGATGGAGGAAATATCCTCAACCTAGGATTTACAAACACCTTTTTGCTTGGACCCACTAACCACCTGGGAAAATTTCAAAAAAAAATCAAAAACCCAACAAATTAAACATACAGCATCTAGAAGACACAGGGCAGTTTCAGCCATTATCAAACACACCTTGGCGGAATTGACCATCTAGAAAACGTTGTACCAAGCATGGTATACAGCCCTGGATGGGCTCGCAAATGGGCAGAGGTTTCTGCTCAACTAAACATCCTGATCCATGAACACCAACACCGAGTTGGAGTTCAATATAAAGGCAAAAACATAAGAGATGGAGAAACTTTCTTGAGCTACTTTTTCTGCAAATTCCACGCCCAGAAAATATGATAGCTTGTACACAGGTCCATTGACTGGACAAATCCATAGTAGAAACACTTAAAGGAGTCATACCAAAGTGCACAGGTTTTATATGAAATTGTATAAGTCTGAGCCAGTTGAACCAAAAAAAGATTAAAAAAAATCCTTATAAGTGCACTTATTGACACTGTAGCCCAAAAAGCAATTTAATCAACCTAATATTGCGAGAAGAATTATGGGAAGTAGTACGCTGTGCACCAAGAGGGAAATGCTCTGGACGTGATGGGATTTCCTATGAATTTTACATCAAATATTTTACTAACATCTCTAACATTCTTCTAGCTTCAATGAACAAGTGTAATATGGAAACATGCCTCCTACCCGGAGGCAAAGAAGCCTACACGGTCACTTTATTCAAGAAAGGAGATAGATTAGACCTTTCCAACTGGCGCCCAATCTCCCTAACCAACACAGATACAAAAATTTTCACAAAAATTATGGCTAAACGACTAGAAGAAATTGCAACTGAAGCGATATCCCCATCACAATATGGATTTGTTCCAAGAAGATCCATATGGGATAACATCCACACAGTTGCAAATGTCTGCCAGTTCAAAACCTCTGGAGCACTTGTCTTTTTAGACCAACAAAAGGCACATGACAGGGTGAACTGGACATATCTTAGGGCCTGCCTTCAAAAATTCAAGCCTCCAAATGGATTTATAAACTGGATAATGTTATCAGAGTCTGCAACCATGGCTGTGCGGGGAGCAGGCTTCTTAACCAACCCATATATCCCACAGAGAGGACTAAAACAAGGAGACCCCTTAAGCACTCTTCTCTACAACTTTAGCTTAGACCCCCTAATATGAAATACAAGTACACTTCTCAAGGGAATCAACGTCAAGGGCCAACCATCAGTCAAAATGATGGCCTTCGCTGATGATTGTGTGGTGGGCATATCCAAAAATCAGGACGCTTGCAGAATTGAGAAGATAATACAAGACTATTCAGCCATAAGTAACGCATCACTTAACACTGAGAAAACGAAAATTATACTCCTGGGGAAATATCAGACCCAGTGGATGCCATCTACCCAGGGCCAACAATCTAATACAACATCAAGACTCCTGACCAGACATAGGAGGCGAAAATTAGCAACAACCTCACTGAAACTTCCATTCATTACCAATCCAACAGCTGGCCTTGTTCGTCACTTGGGAGTATGGTTGAAAGCAGGAGGTTACGCCAACTCCATGATGGAAAATCAACTTCTAGACAAAGTAACAAAACGCATTGCCTCCTTACATGAACACCAAACAGGTCTAACAGGAAGGGTCACGGTAGCTAACTCTATTATTTTATCAATCATGCGGTTCACGGCCCATGCAATCGCTTTCTCACCATCCTTCTTCAACACAATCCACGCCCTATTACAAGGATGGCTATGGTCCAACCACAACCCCTGTACGCCTCAAAACCCTATTTGGCTCTAGAAGGAATGGAGGTATGGGGCTTACTAATTACATAGAGCAAGCAACCCATATACTGTGATCTTGGATAGCTCAGGTGACTAGCCCAGATCTTCCAGATACACACTGGTCCAGAACAGTAAGATATAACTTCACACGTGCACTCCAATTACGAAACCCAGATCACCCAAACACATCAATCAAATATCTGACATCCCATCCCACAGCTGCAGGACCACATGGCACTACTGCAAATTTCAAAAGAATACTCCTAGCCATGAGAAGAGCAACATGGTGGATCCACATAAATGGCCAAACCAGTCACCAAGGACGCCCAAGGCTAACTCACAGACAGGAGATCAATGATCAAATAGTCATAGACAATATAATAAGCAAAAGCCCAAGTACCATAGCCAGGATAGATTACCTGGACCATATGGACATACCCTACAACCTGGAGTCTCAAAGAAGAGTATGGAGATACACACATCACCCTCTACTCCAACCCAGGATAAGAGCACATGTATGGAGGTGCATGAGGAGAGTATACCAAACAGCTGAACGTTCAAATGCCTCTCACACCTCATGTACAATATGTGGTCAGTATGGAATCCTAGCCCACCGGTTTGAACAATGCCCAACATCAGTGACTGTATGGAAAGAGGCCATCCGCATATTCTGCAAGAAAACGGACATCAATTCAGCCTAGCAAGGAACATGTTCGCTATAAACATGGACTCTCCTATCCACCCATTTCTCATGGCGTTAATAGTAGCAATAGCACTATGGACGATACATACAATGGTACTGGAATCATTCACAGGAGCAGCGCCCACAATCCAAGAAGCCATCCATTGCTTCAACAGCCATATATTAGACATTTCAAAGCATGGCTGTTTGGACATATGACCCCCTGTAACAGAAGGACAGTCAACACATGGTTCCCCATATGGTTCCTAAAGGTTGATCCTTTCCTTCACACATGCTGCATCCAATAATAAGCCAGCATAACTCCCCTTCCCTACCGTCCTAAACTTGGTGATCCTGGAGACAACAAGAGGGGCCTTTACCCTCTGAGGTGTCTTTAATTGTCGAATTTTATTAGTTTCCTCACTATACCAGAAGTGCTTATCCCCTGGTCAACCTTACCCAAATAATTAATGACTGGATTAAATCTATTAAGGCCTAATTGTATAGGCGCTTTCACTTATATAATAGATAACATTAATTACTTTCCTCCTCCCAAGGCTACTTTTAGATGAACAACGCCTTATCAGTAGCTAGGGTGTTGAGGTAGTTTGTTAAAAATATAATTATTAATGAAATTTTCCTGTAATTAAGATTTAATAGAATTTTTTGACTCCCACCTCCAGTGACAAACAATTATAGGCCATTAAGGGCTTCATATTTGGTTTGTGAAACAAAATGACTTTATCTGTAACAGTTGCAGTGAATACCACCCTTAGAAAGGTACCAAGTGGTTGAAAAAAGAATCTGTTTATTAAGCACCCACATATGATCACATCCTATCTCACCTCTAATTTGATACATCAATAGGGCAACCATTTATGTGTCTCTATGGTGCTATGCCCTATAAGACCAACAGTCAATACTTTTGTCAGTCTAAGACTCACAATAAGTATTTGTCTTGTTTTGAGGGTGCCAAGTCACGCTTAGGTCCCAGTATCTAGAGTATCCATCCAATGATAAAATTGGAAAAAGAACTTATCTAAGTCAAGATACCAAAAAGAGATATAGGTAAAATGCGTAACATTAATTTTGTATAGAAGAGGGGGTTTTATACATTACATACTGTTGAATGGTTGACTGGACCTAAATCTTTGGGTGATTTGTTAGAGGAAATAATAATTTGTTAGCTGATGCTAATTTATTATGTATCAAATTGAAATTATCAGTGATTATGGACCAAAGATATCCTAAGTATATCCAAACTTGGGATTCATGGCCTAGAATAACACTTAATAAGATTTGACTATGATAAAATGGGCCCAGGGGCAATGTTGGTTAGGTTGGACTTAATAATAGTTGACTTAATGACACGGAATTGTGGGCTTTGTTGGTCTATGTCAAAATCAGCTACTAATTTCAATCAAATTTTTGATCATATTATTTACTAAAATAAATGTATGAATCGCCTTGGTATGTACTGCTGATTGCTTGAGAGGAGCATTGGTTCAGATATCTGAAAATGCATCAAAAATGCTGTCTTGAGATATTACAAGTTTGCACTGACCCTGAGCCCATGTGAGATGCCCCTGAGTTGTAAGGATTGTAGACCCTCAGATGAACTTATTACGTTTTCCTCTGGCTAAGTGCCATTGAAAATGAGGCGTCATGGGTAAGATGTGGTTAACATCAAACCCTAAAATTATCTCCAAGTTGATACTAATAAAATAGAATCATTTTATCATTACAAGCTAATTGTTTAATATACAAACTATTTGTATTTTATAATTTTCTGCTTTATTAAGTTGAAAAATTACTTAGGATCAGAAAGATCAGGGCAGTGAGCCATTGTACAAGTAACCAACAGAAGGATATAGCTTCAAAGTGTTATTTTCAAGGAGTTTATATCTGGTTCATTGTCACTGGCTGGTCTATTGTCTCCATACAATAGACACTCGAAACTCCAACTTATCCCAGAAGAAGAACCAGCTCATCTGAAGTGGCCAAGACTTAAAAAAGTGGCGCACATGGCTGGGAACATAGATGGTGACCACGCTGAGCAGGGGAGCAACCCCTGGCTATATCAATTTTTCAAAGATGATTCACAAAAATAAATGACTCAGCGGACATAATGTGTCATCAAATCGATAATATCACTAAAGAAGTTACTTATATTTTTTTAGTACTAGATGGTAAAGAAGTTACTTATATTAATGAGGCAAATAATGCTCTACATAAAGAAGTGAATGATAAAAATAAATTAATCAGAGAGAAAGTTTAAGTGATTTATGCTCTTCAATTTTAAATGCCAATCTGAATGAGCAAATTGCAATATTGAAGGATTGGGATAATCGTCAAAGCCAGCACGCCCAAAGCGACTCTACTGACAGTCATGCATTGAACATTATAAGATTAATTATGGGCTACGTTGGCAATTGCCACGTAAAATAGTTGCTTTGGCCAACCCAAGTTCCTCCAAAGGTGGCACAGCGCCTCAGCGCCCTGATACGCCTGGTTCAATCCAGAAGAGAACTAATGCAACACTAATGAGCAGGAGAATGAAAATTACAAACCGTCAAACTTGCCTGCTTAAATAAGAATTGTCACAAAATCGACCCTAGGCTCCACTAGTGTGACAGGCCAACCAGTATGAAGACTGGTGGCCCTTTGCTGTTTTGCCTTCATTGGTGTACCAGCCCTATAAGTCCTGCGTCCAACCCACCAACTAACCACCAACAGCTTCGCCTTTAGCCCCAGGCGTCCTCAGCGTGTGCCCCAGCAATTCCTGCCCCCTTACTGGGTGGCTCAGATACTCCCGTGCTGCCTCACCCTTGTGACCCTTCACCAATCCATCAGACATGCCCTGGAGAGTCCAGCCCCTTTCTTGGGCGGCTATGGCACCTCCTGCGCTGCACCCCGCTAGGGTTGGTGGCTATGCAGATCATCCACTGGTAGCCAGCTGGCCAGGTTACCACTGGTTCCTCATAGAGAGGAGGCATGGGAGCTGGGAGTGCTGGCCACTCCGGGCATGATCACCCGCGCCTATCAGGGATCTCCTATCCCACCTTCCCCACTCTAGTTGCACTAAGCTACTTCAAACAAACAGGAAAAATGGGCAAATGAGAGATGTTTATTAGGAGGGAATGAACGACTATTTATACTACTTTCAGGGCTACTGCGCCCAAGTGCTCTTTGGCCAATCAAATACTAGAAAACCGTTTGGCCTCTTGATTCCAAAACTCTATCAGATTGTAAACTCTTTCATTTATACTTCATAGTAATTCCCTCCAAGGCTGCTCATTTGATCACTAAATATTAATACTAGGTTAATCCATCCTCAGCATATATCACTGGTCAATCCTATATAAATTTGTAAATAATTAGGATTAGAAGCATCCCTAGCATGAGTTTCCAGTGCTCCAAATTAGTCAGCAGAACCATTTCAGACAATTTTAACAGATTTATCAGCTTTCCACTGAAAACTACCAAAACGATTCTTCAGATGGCATTTTGGCAGCAAATACAGCTTTCACCAAACCTAAACTCGATTAAATATATAACATTAAATCGTATCAAACTAGGCGATTAGCTGGCAATTACACCTGACTAACCAAAACCCTTAATTTGGATACTATCAGAAGAATTAATCTGGTTAAATCCTGACATTGCCCTCTACTTAACCAGATAATATCCTTCAGCATGCCCCACCCCAATGGTGGGTCAAAACCTCCCAGCGCCTTCATGAAGGAGCGCTGATCTTAACCAGTGGCAAAGGATACTCCATAACCAAAACCTCCAACTACTCAAGCAGCCCACCAGAGAAGCCATATGTAGTGAGCACCACTGTCGTGAAATTGACCCTAAGCTCCGCTAGTGTGCCAGGCCAACCAGTATGAAGACTGGTAGCCCTTTTCTGTTTTGCCTTCATTTGTGTACCAACCCCTATAAGTCCTGCGTCCAACCCACCAACTAACCACCAACAGCTTCGCCTTTAGCCCCAGGCGTCCTCAGTGTGTGCTCCAGAAAGACCTGCCCCTTCCTGGGCAACTCAGGCACTCACATGCTGCCCCACCCTCACAACCCTTCACCAACCCATCTGGGCATGCCCCAGCGAGCCCATCCCCCTTCTTGGGTGGCTATGGCACCTCCCACGCTGCACCCCGCTAGGGTTGGTGGCTATGCAGCTCATCCACTGGTAGCCAGCTGGCCAGGTTACCGCTGGTTCCTCATAGAGAGGAGGCATGGGAGCTGGGAGTGCTGGCCACTCCAGGCATGATCACCCGCGCCTATCAGGGATCTCCTATCCCACCTTCCCCACTCTAGTTGCACTAAGCTACTTCAAACAAACAGGAAAGATGGGCAAATGAGAGATGTTTATTAGGAGGGAATGAAAGACTATTTATACTACTTTCAGGGCTACTGCGCCCAAGTGCTCTTTGGCCAATCAAATACCAGAAAACCGATTGGCCTCTTGATTCCAAACCTCTATCAGATTGTAAACTCTTTCATTTATACTTCATAGTGATTCCCTCCAAGGCTGCTCATTTGATCACTAAATATTAATATTAGGTCAATCCATCCTCAGCATAAACCTTTGGTCAATCCTATATATAAATTTTAAGTAAATAGGATTTTGAGCATCCCTGGCATGAGTTGCCAATGCTCTGAATTAGTTGGTGGAAACATTTCAGACAATTTGTAACGGATTCATCAGCTTTCCGCTGGAAACTCCCACAATAATTCTTCAGATGGCATTTCAGCAGCGAACGCAGCTTCCACCAAACCAAAACTCAATTAAATATATAACATTAAATAGTATTGAACTAGGAGATAAGCTGGCATTTATGGCCAACTCACCAAAAACCCTAATTTGGATACTATCAGAAGGATTCATCTAGTTAAAATCCTGACAAAAATGGAAACATAGCCACTTTTATCAAACGCTTTGAAATGGCCATCTATGGGGCCATTGACCATAACAAAGAGGTCACTGTTATCAACTGCTTAGATAAATGATTTATCAAGTTAAATTATGCCTCATTTGGATGAAAACCCAACCTACACCAAAGTAAAAGGGGTCTTGCTTCATGAATTTGGAGGTTCAGAATGAATGTCAACTAGAAAATTAAAATCTATGAATATCAGCTTTAAGAAAGATGAGACAATGGATAAATTTGTGGATCAATTCTATTGTGAAGCTCAAGTTCTCCTAGGTGCAAAGGCTATGATCAATTTTGATGCTAAGATTGCATTACAATATTCAGAACAATCTTACCAAAATTTGTCAAACACTCTATTGCCTGAATTCGTGCAAAACCTTACAACGTCGTAAATTGGTTGATTATCTGAGCAGACGCTCACAAAATTATGACCCTCCCAATACTGGATACAGATCAGAACCTGCTGCCTCTGCTGGAAACCCTACAATACCAATAATAATACTGACAGTGATCCGCCTATGAAAACTAAGAAATTTCAAATACAAGGGCCTCACGCCCATTAAAATGAAATTACCTGCTATAACTGCAATCATAAAGGACACTTTGCTTCCTGGTGCCATCAGCATATTGTTAGAGTCCTTCCAGATAACGTGCAGGTGGAGGGAAAAGAGCAAGCACAATAGATATGGGACTCTCTATTGGTTCCAAAAACACCAGTCTCATTGGATTGACAAGAAAACGCAGGCCATAGGCCCTTGATTACCATTAAAAAGAATTATATTCTAGCGTTGGATGAAGAATTTATAAACGTGCATGTGGTAATTTGCTCTCATAGTAATGTTGTCATACCTGAAGCCCTTGAAGTAGTCGCTAAGTCATAGGTGCAAAAGTTATTTAAGAATATTCTGGCTGAGGGGCCAAGCAATGCATCAGATACCCCCAAGATTGAAGGGGGTTAATATAGCTATGCCAATTGATACATTCATCAATGAATGTCCTAGCATTGGAAATTTTATAAAGCATACTCTTAATTCATTTATTCTTCCCATATCCACTTAGTTTGCTCTATTGATTCTTATTAAAAATGAAAATGAAAAATGAAAAATTTAAATTTATTGTGGGGAAGGCCGACCATGGGATGGACACTTCCGAATATGACTCAGGAAAGATAAACTTAGTACCAGGGGAGGCACCCCAGAGAAGCGATGCTATCTCTTGTTGCCAGCGGGAACGCCACTTATGGGGAGGGGGAGGGAGCGTGTGAAGGGGCCGTAGCCACTATTGAGCACGCGTGGAGGAAGGGGTCTGATTTGATGAACCAGATTGGGAACCAGGAGGAGACCAGCTGTCAGCGACGCGGTGGGAGGTATCCAAACATCCACACTTGAAAGTGGTCCACCAAATGAGACCGGAATCTGTGGACAGCTTCTGGGAGGGTGGGGATGGAGCCAGCGATGGCATCCAAGACAATCATGTGGATAGTCCACATGGCGATTGCAACCACCAGAGCACAGAGGGAGGGTGGAAGAGGGGAGTCCATTGATGAAGCAAACATATCTCTTGACAGACTGAAGGGATGCGTTTGATCCTGACCCAGCAGACGTTGAACTTCGCGCCATATCATTTTAGAGGTGGGGCACTTCTCCAGGCGGTGGAACAGCGTTCCATACTGGCCACACACGACACAGGATGAGTGTAAAGCGTTAAAGCGCTCAGCTGTATGATACACCCGCCTCAGGCAGCGCCACACATGGGAGCGGACTTGAGGCTGCAACAGATGATGGTGTGCGTATTTCCAGATGGTCTTTTGGGTCTCAGTGGAATAAGGGATGTCCATCATGTCCAGGTAGTCCACCCTGGATAGGACATGGGGTTGAATGGGGATCAAGCCATCATGGATGGGTAGCCCCTGTACCTCTTGTGTGAACTGAGGAGAGGGGTGGCCTCTTCAAGTTGTGTGTCCGCTAATACAAATTCTCCACTCTGCACATCGCATGGAGAGTAGGATTCGTTTGTAGTGGGTTTTAGTCCCGTGAGGGCCTGTGGCCGATGTGTGTGATACGAGATATTTCATCAGGGAGTGGGGGTTTGATGGATTGTTGAGGCCCAAGGCTCAGGAGAAGTCGGAGCAGGCTGCGCGGGACCAGTGTTGGGATGGGAGTGTAGGAGCGGTGATGGCCGCGATCCAGGTGCCCAGGATCTTGGCAGCATGGGCTTTGAGGTCAAGCAGGCCCATGCCACCATGATGATGCGGGCCAAACATGACCTCTAGCCACACTGGTGGAGGGCGGCCTGACCAAAGCCATCCTTGCAGAAGGGCATACAAGGATTTGAAAAAGCTTGGGGAGAAGGGGATGGCGTGGGCTCCGAACCAGACTTTGGATAGGAGCATAGAGTTGGCTAGAACAACCCTGCCAGTAAGGGTAGTAGGGTGGGCTCTAAGAGAGGCGATTCGCTTCGTCACGTTGTCTAGAATATGGCTCTCCATTACTGCTGATGCATATCCACCTGCCTCCAACCACACGCCCAGATGGCGCACCAGTCCTATGGTAGGACGTGGCATGAAGGGGAGCACCAGTGGGGCGGTGTGTTTTAAATTAGTAGGGTGAAGACGTGGGCGAGCAGATGGGCCAGGTTGGGAACTAATTGCTGGGGTCCATCAGTTCTGAAACTGACCAAGGAGGATGATTTCGGTTTTGGAGGCGTTCAGTGCCATGTTGCTTACCCGGGAATATTCCTGGATGTGGGCTTCAAGTGCGCGTGCATCTTTATTATTAGACACCCCCACCACACAGTCATCTGCAAATGCCATCATCTTGACTGGGGTTTAGCCTGGCACATGGACCCCAGTGAGGTGGGCATTCACATTTCGCAGTAGTGGGTCAAGGCTGAAGTTGTATAAGAGTGGGCTGATGGGGTCCCCTTGTCGCAAGCCCCTTTGAGGGCGGACTACTTCCGTTAGGAAGCCTGGGCCACGCACTGCCATTGTTGCAGATTCCGTGAGCATCATTACCCAGTTGATGAAGCGAGGGGTAGGCGGAATTGATGGAGGCAGGCCCTGAGGTATTCCCAGTTTACTCTATCATATGCCTTTTGTCAGTCCAAAAATACAAGTGCCCCAGAGGCTGTAGACTGATATACATTAGCCACAGAGTGCACGTTATCCCAAATTGACCTTCTGGGGATGAAACTGAATTGTTCTGGGGAGATGGTGGCAGATGCTACAGTCCCTAAAAGGTTAGCCATGATTTTGGTTAAAACTTTGGTGTCTGTGTTTGTTAGAGAAATGGGGCGCCAGTTGGCTAAGTCTAGCCTATCCCCTTTCTTGAAGAGTGTGACTGTAAAAGCCTCATGTCCTCCTGGTAGGAGGCGCGTTTCCAACAGGCTTTGGTTAAGTGAGGCTAGCAGCAATGGGGATATATATTTGAAATATTTTTTGTAGAACACATATGGAATGCTATCTGGGCCTGGGCATTTTCAGTTTGGCGCACCACGAATGGCTGTCCATAATTCGTTCAGAGTAATTAAATTCATTATTTCTGGGTATCAGAAAATGGTGCGGATATGAGCTCAGTTGAGAAACTCCGCCATTTCGGCTGGCTGAATTGGTTTGGCTCAGTATAACTCAGAGTAATATTTTTGTGTTTCGATTGCCACTTCAGCCGGTGTGTCCGCAATGGAATTATCCAATCTTTGCACCTGTGTGCAGGCCACACTCTGGCATGGTGAAAAAAAATTTTCAAAGAAGTATGCGGTGCACTTGTCGCCTTTAGTGATGCGTGTGGCCCTGTATTGGACACAAACCCAATGTTTTTGTTGCCTTTCAAGTGCGTTGAGGTGGGCGGCTGCCTCCGCCCACTTCTGGCCCCATGCAGAGCTGTATCCTGTAACTGAGATGTTGGACTCCAAATGTGCCAATTCTGCCAGAGCGCACGAGATAACCAGCAATGTGGTTCATGAGCATCTGGAGGAGAGATGGCAATAGTGGCGGATGGTGTCCTCTTTGAAAGTTGCCCATGTGGAAATGGGGTCCGCGCAAAATGGTGCAACAAACAATTTTGCCAAAGTTGCCTCTTCCACCCACATGGAAAATCCTGGTGACGCGAGCTCAGGGGGCGGATTTTACACCAATGTGGGGCCTTTGCAACTGTGATGGGTAAGTGGTAGGTTATCAAGACCAGTCGGTGGTTGGAGAATTCCATTTTCATTGTTTTGAAGTGGGAGATGTGGGGTTGGAATTTCACCAGCATTAGAATAAGGTCGATGCGGGTCATGGACCTTAATTGGCCATTGTGGACGTGGGGACGCATCATGTTTTTAAGCAGTGGGGCATGTCGCGACAGCGCATCCATTAACCCAAGGGTGGCTTTTAGAATGCGTAGTTCTACGTGACCCTGTGGGGCGTGGGGTGAGGGAGGCCACCGGTCTGTTGGTGAGGTTAGCCAACAGTTCATGTCGCCAACTAGGAAAGAATCAGGGGGTAGTGGGAGGGATTTGACTGATGAGGAAAATTCCTGACACTCGTGTGCACCATTTGGGGCATAGATGTTGACGATTGCATGTGCAACGTTGGCCCACAAGAAGGTGACAACAAGCACTCAGCCATTTAGGAATGTTTCTGAGGATGTGAATTTGAAAAAATTATTTTTCTGAATTAGCACCCCACAGTGCTTTGACCAAAAGGATAGGGATGGGAGGAGCATTGTTTTCCAAGCTTCCTTGGAACCTCATGGACAGTGGGACTCCTGGATGGCCAGGATATCCACGGGTAAATTGTGTTGTAAAAAACTCAGTTTCCTAGCCTAGGATGGGGAGGCCTTGAGTCTGGCAATATTCAATGTCCCTAGAGTGAAGGTTTCCCCCATCGCACCTTAGGTGCGAGGGGATGGGCCCCCAGGCCCACCAGCCTCTTCAAGGTCCCCACAGGCTTTCACAGCAGCGCGGGTGTTAGCAGCAATGCTATCAGGGGTTTTTGTTAATTTTTGTGGAAAGAGTCACATTGGCTTTGGCCTTCACTTTTTGTTTTCCTGATGTCGGACGAATTTTTTGTGGTGTAGATGAGTTCGGTGCACCGTTGAGTGGGTCAAAAAAAATTTTCAGTTGGGATAGGTCCCAAGTCAGTTTTGACTGGAGCTTGGGTGCAGCGATTAGGTGAGATCAAATCTCACATCGGATCCTCAGATTGAGTGGCCCACTCAGCATGGGCTTCCCAATCTGATTGGATGATGGATTCCCAAGTCACTTCCACCGCGAAGGTCTCCATGTCCTCCTGGCGTTGTGAGTGTGGGATGGCGGTGGTGGCCTTGGACGCTTCCTTGGCTGCGGCCCTATGGGCCTGCTTGGCCTTCTTCCACTCCTGCGGGGAGATGGTCTTTACCAATAGGTAGCAGCTTTGTGCTCCCCATGGGAAAGCCTCCTTAGTACTTGCGGTTGGTTTGTAGTGCGCCTCTCCGCTGGCCATGGCCACCAAGGGGTGCTCTTGGAATGTGATGTTCTCCTTGATGGGGAATGCGTGTGCCTTATGGCCAAATGCATCACAGTGGGTGCAAATGGGGGCGCGCTGTCCACGGTTACCCAGAATGGGTGGGTGGTATGCCCTGCGATATCAATAAAAGTGGAGTGTGGGATCTGGGTTAGGTCCTTTGCGATCTCCTCAGTTGGGGTCAGAACTGCGATGGCTTTGCCGGTGCACAGGTGTGGCATCAGCGTGAAGCATTGCAAATTAAAGATTGTATTTTGCCATATATGGCGAGACCATCTTTCAGGTGTTGTTCCAAGGTGTCACGTTTTACTGTAGTAGGCAAAAAGTCAAATGTGAGGAAAATTTGGTTTGATTTTGTCCATCTGGTGCGTTTGGTTTTGATGACCCATTGCCCTTTGGGGAGGTCAACCACTATGCGCACTACTGCAGCCTCATCTGCTGCTATTTTGCTTTCAAAACCTAGGTCCAGCCAACCACACGACATAGGGAGAGGTGCAACATACACCGCAGTCAGGAAAATTTTGTGTACATCTTCACAAAATTTTTCCCATAAGGCCGTTTTTGGATGTCCAGATACACACGGACTCCAAATTCCACCAATGAAAGTGGCTGGGAGTGTGGCGTGTTGATTTACTGGTTGCATCATGCTTGCCATGCGAGTATTTCTGGGGAAATTGTGACCACCAGTTTTTTGAGATTTTTGTCTATTCTGCTGGATTCTCCGGGGCGTTTTTGAACATTGGAGGCCGCGGGCCTTCCGCCTGCTCCTCTTACCTTGCTTGCCCAACTGCTCCCTGACATGGGCGCAGACTATTCTCCTCTGTGAGATTATCAAACTAGATTTAGTCTTGAATTGAATAGGTTGCAAAAGTGTTTGCAATGAGAAAGAAAAGTATGAAAAATGAAAAAATATAAACCAAAAAACGAATAATAATAAAACTTATAAAAATAAAAAAACTAACAATTAAGAAAAATAAATTTAATTCATGAATTCTAAAGCCTCATTACCACTGAGGCTTAATGACCCTTCTTTGGGAGGGGAGGGAGTGAGAGTGAAGCCAAGGGGGACAGTTTGGGTTTCTCAATGATTGCAGGTGTTGCACCAGGCGTAAAGTTAAACTTTTGGAAAATGTTGAAGCATAGCTGGTTAAATCAGACTAAGAAACGAAAGCAAAACACCTGATCTAGCTGTATAATGCAGCATGGAAGTGAGGATTTTATGAAGAAAAGTTTATCTAGAGCCAAAAGGCTATTAACGTAGCATCATATTCTGAATGTCAAGAAAAATTGGTGTTTTGAGCAAGAAAAAAATACCCTCCAATTTTATCCTATCAAGGAGGGGGAAGCGTTGAATGCTTGACTGGATCTAGATTGTCAGGTAATCTGATAAGGGAAATAATAAATATCAGCTGATGCTAATTTATTATGTATTATATTGAAATTATCAGTGATTATGGACCAAAAATATCCTAAGTATATCTAAACTTGGGATTCATGGCCTAGAAATTTCACTTAATAGGATTTGACTATGATGAAATGGGCCCAGGGCTTTGTTGGTTAATTTGACTTAATAATAATAGTTGACTTAGTGACCCAGGCTTGTGGGCTTTGTTGGTCTATGTCAAAATCACTTTTAATGTTGATCAAGTTTTCTATCAGAGTAATTGCTAAATAGTGGCATGAATCGCCTTGGTATGTACTGCTGATTGCTTGAGAGAAGCATTGGTTCAGATATCTGAAGATGCATCAGAAATGCTGTCTTGAGATATTACAAGTTTGCACTGACCCTGAGCCCATGTGAGATGCCCTGAGTTGTAAGGATTGTAGACCCTCAGATGAACTTATTACGTTTTCCTCTGGCTAAGTGCCATTGAAAATGAGGCGTCATGGGTAAGATGTGGTTAACATCAAACCCTAAAATTATCTCCAAGTTGATACTAATAAATTAGAATCATTTTATCATTACAAGCTAATTATTTAATATACAGACTATTTGTATTTTATAATTTTCTGCTTTATTAAGTTGAAAAACTACTTAGGATCAGAAAGATCAGGGCAGTGAGCCATTGTACAAGTAACCAACAGAAGGATATAGCTTCAAAGTGTTATTTTCAAGGAGTTTATATCTGGTTCATTGTCACTGGCTGGTCTATTGTCTCCATACAATAGACACTCGAAACTCCAACTTATCCCAGAAGAAGAACCAGCTCATCTGAAGTAGACAAAAATTTCAACGCATACAACAATATAAACCTCAATAAGAAAAAACTCAGTGAAATAATTGGAGGGGAGATCTGGATGAGAGGAGCTTGTTCAAGCGATGCATATCATCTATAAATGCCTATGAGCATTTTTTGATGGGTAGTAAAGGTAATCTAGGTTATTTAAATCAGATGAGACTTGGTGTCACTTAAAACAACTAATGGGCCAACTCTTTGATTTACCAATTTGTGAACATATCTTAACTTACTGTCTTGAATATCACCTTTTGAAGTAAGCCCCTGACATTATGATAGCCTTCACTTTGGCTAATAAGGATTCCACCTTGGGTTATTTTGGGATCAAGTCACTCCAATTAGATTTTTTTACTGCGTTGAGCCTTACCAACTATAAATCATCTTTATAGTTTACAAAGGAAATTCTTTAACCCCTTTTCTCAGATCTAAGCATTGATTATCTTTAGATATTTAAATAGTTAATATTCTTCCCATCATGTCCAATGCTCTAATATTTAACATCGCCCCCCTCAAGGATACAGTCAGGGTAATACCAACTTAGGTATTGGCTATATATGCGGTTGATTGTTACTCCAGTTTTTAAAGACTCAATTGAGTATTCTTCTCAGCGATTGTAGATTATAGAGTATGGCCCATCCCAGATGGAATCCAGTTTCTTCCTTATTGCGCTAACTAATTGTGGTAGTACAAAACTAAATCTGAAGTATCAAAATATGGTAAAGGTTGGTGGGATGCATATGCTCCTTGCCCTTATCTTGTAACTGTTTTGGCTAGATTTTTCATTGCCTCCGATTGAAACTGTTTAATCTTCTGGGTTAACATTATTTGCATTTTTCAGGCTCTTTGGTATAATCACTGATAGCTTTGCGGGTTAATAGTGCTGGGATAACAGGTTCTCTTCCATATATGACCTTGAAAAGTAAAATTTTTATAATGCAATAGAAACTTATACTATTTTTTATCAGAGAACTTAGATACTGGTCCCAGTGTGATGGTTTAATAGTGTCCATCTTTTGAATTATTTAAAATAACGTTCCATTAGCCCTTTATATATTCCCATTAGTTAATGGGTTGTAGGGACTTGAAAACAGCCATTAAATTCCCATGCTCATAGGTATGATTCTCACTTCTCTTAAATTAAAGATTTTCCTGTTATTAAATAGCAGTACCTGCAGCAACCATGATCAGTTCTATCTTTTGATATAAGAATATAATGGTAGCCTTGGCAGTCTTTGTGGAATATATGTTGCTTCATCAAAGTTGTGAAATGATTGATCTTATAAAGGAAATATCAATATTCTCATGTGGATTCAAGCAGTAGACTTATGACATATAAACTGATAGGAAGTACAAATGCTGAAGGGCCATGGGCTATTACTTGTACTTACCAAATGTGGTGTTTTTTAAGTAATGAAATCATCTACAAATTCCATTACAGAGTCCAGTACTACTTCCTAATAATAATGATTCAAAATATTCATAGGTTTTCAGATTTCTGCATGTCCTAAGGTATTGTGGGCTCTGATTATAAATAGTTCTCATTTTGGGGCCGCAATTAAGTTAACCAATAGGTTCCATCTTTCTTGTGTATTAATCTTTTTAAGTCCCTTAGTATTTTAAGAGTGTTGTTTTATCAGTTTTGAACTAATTCATCTTTGTCTTCCCAAGAGTCTGTCTCATGAGTAGATCATGTAACCGTTTAGCTTTGTTGTTATATAAATGTAGTAGTGGCAATCTGTTCATTCTATTCACACACATATTCTTTGATCCTGATTGATGGATAATATTCATGTCAAGGTTCTGAAATTTGAGAGCCTAATTGGTTAGTCTTCCTGTTGGATCTTAGATACCTTGAATCCACTTTAATAAGCTTGGACTGTAATTATAGTAGTGTTTGTACCATAAAAAGAAGTCAGAAGTGTTCACTGTGAGTAGAACAGTTTAGAAACCCTTTCTCTGTGAAACTATAATTTCGCTCAGCTTTCAAAGCTTTTTGATGCGATAGGACACCTATTGGTTGATTTCATCAACATTTAGTTTTAAAATAATGGCCCTGTGGTCAAGTTGGAGGCGTCTGTAAGAATAATGTAAGGATTTCAATAATCTAAGTGTCTCAAAATATAGTTTTTTATCCCTTGATTGTCTTAAATGCAGTCTTTGCTCTACCCCTCATATAAAAAGTGTGTTTTTGGTAAGCAAATGAGAAAGAGGTTCAGTGAGTTAAATAAAGAGAGGGAAAAATTGAATGATAATATTTCATCATTAATAAGTTACTTGTTTTTGTAATTTTGGTCTGACTAACCAATCAATTTTTTATTATCTTATTTCATTTTATTTTAAAATTTTAAAATTTTAAAATTTATTGCGGGGAAGGCTGACCATGGGATGGACACTTCCGAATATGACTCAGACGAGACAAAACTCAGTACCAGGTGAGGCACCCCAGAGAAGCGATGCTATCTCTTGTTGCCAGCGGGAACGCCACTTATGGGAAGGGGAGGGAACGTGTGTAGGGGGCGTAGCCACTATTGAGCACGTGTGGAGGAAGGGGTCTGATTTGATGAACCAGACTGGGAACCAGGAGGAGACCAGCTGCCGGCGATGTGGTGGGAGATATCCAAACATCCACGCTTGAAAGTGATCCACCAAATGAGACCAGAATCTGTGGACAGCTTCAGGGAGGGTGGGGATGGATCCGGCGATGGCATCTAAGACAATCATGTGGATAGTCCACATGGCGATTGCAACCACCAGAGCATGAAGGGAGGGTGGGAGGGGGAGGCCATTGATGAAGCAAACATATCTCTTGACAGACTGAAGGGATGTGTTTGATCCTGGCCTAGCAGACGTTGGACTTCGCGCCATATTACTTTAGAGGTGGGGCACTTCTCCAGGCGGTGAAACAGCGTTCCATACTGGCCACACACGACACAGGATGAGTGTAAAGCATTAGAGCGCTCAGCTGTACGATACACCCGCCTCAGGCAGCGCCACACATGGGAACGGACTTGAGGCTGCAATAGAGGATGGTGTGCGTATTTCCAGATAGTCTTTTGGGTCTCAGTGGAATAAGGGATGTCCATCATGTCCAGGTAGTCCACCCTGGATAGGACTTGGGGTCGAGTTGGGATCACGCCATCATGGATGGGTAGCCCCTGTACCTCTTGTGTGAACTGAGGAGAGGGCGGCCTCTTTGGGTTGTATGTCCACTAATACGAATTCTCCACTCTGCGCTTTGCATGGAGAGTAGGATTCGTTTGTAGTGGGTTTTGGTCCCGTGAGGACCTGTGGCTGATGTGTGTGATGCGAGGTATTTCATCAGGGAGTAGGGTTTGATGGATTGTTGAGGCCCAAGGCTTGGGAGAAGTTGGAGCGGGCTGCGCGGGACCAGTGTTGGGATGGGAGTGTAGGAGCAGTGACGGCCGCAATCCAGGTGCCTAGGATCTTGGCGGCATGGGCTTTGAAGTCAAGTAGGCCCATGCCACCATGATGATGAGGGCCAAACATGACCTCTAGCCGTACTGGTGGAGGGCGGCCTGACCAAAGCCAACCTTGTAGCAAAGCATACAGTGATTTGAAGAAGCTTGGGGAGAAGGGGATGGCGTGGGCTCCAAACCAGACTTTGGATAGGAGCATAGAGTTGGCAAGAACAACCCTGCCAGTGAGGGTAGTAGGGTGGGCTCTGAGAGAGGCGATTCGCTTCATCACGTTGTCCAGTATATGGCCCTCCATTACTGCTGACGCGTATCCTCCTGCCTCCAACCACACGCCCAGATGGCGTACCGGTCCTATGGTAGGTCGCGGCACAAAGGGGAGCACCAGTGGAGCGGTGTGTTTTGAGTTAGTAAGGCGTGGACTTGGGCGAGCAGCTGGGCTGGGTTGGGAACTACTTGCTGGGGCCCAGCAGTTCTGAAACCGACCAAGGAGGATGATTTCGGTTTTGGAGGCGTTTAGTGCCGCGTTGCTTACCCGGGAATATTCCTGGATGAGGGCTTCAAGCGCACGTGCATCTTTATTATTAGACACCCCCACCACGCAATCATCTGCAAATGCCATCATCTTGACTGGGGTTTGGCCTGGCACATGGACCCGAGTGAGTTGGGCATTCACATTTCGCAGTAGTGGGTCAAGGCTGAAGTTGTATAAGAGTGGTCTCAGGGGGTCCCCTTGTCGCAGGCCCCTTTGAGGATGGACTACATCCGTTAGGAAACCTGGGCCGCGCACAGCCATTGTTGCAGATTCCGTGAGCAGCATCACCCAGTTAATGAAGCGGGGAGGTAGGCGGAATTGTTGGAGGCAGGCCCTAAGGTATTCCCAGTTTACTCTATCATAGGCCTTTTGTTGGTCCAAGAATACAAGTGCCCCAGAGGCTGTGGACTGACACACATTAGCCACAGAGTGCACGTTAACCCAAATCAACCTTCTGGGGATGAAACTGAATTGTTCTGGAGAGATGGTGGCAGATGCTACAGTCCCTAAACGGTTAGCCATGATTTTTGTTAAAATTTTGGTGTCTGTGTTTGTTAGAGAAATGGGGCGCCAGTTGGCTAAGTCTAGCCTATCCCCTTTCTTGAAGAGTGTGACTGTAAAAGCCTCATGTCCTCCTGGTAGGAGGCACGTTTCCAACAGGCTTTGGTTGAGTGAGGCTAGCAGCAATGGGGATATGTATTTAAGATATTTTTTGTAGAACTCATATGGAATGCCATCTGGGCCTGGGTATTTTTGGTTTGGCACACCACAAATGGTAGTCCATAATTCATTCGGAGTAATAAAATTCATTATTTCTGGGTATTGGAATATGGTGCGGATATGAGCTCTGTCAAGAAATTCTGCCATTTTGGCTGGCTGAATTGGTTTGGCTCGGTATAACTCGGAGTAATATCTTTGGATTTCGATTGCCACTTCAGCCAGTGTGTCCACGATAGAATTATCTGATCTTCACACCTGTGTGCAGGCCACGCTCTGGCGTGGTGCAAAAAATTTTTGAAGAAGTATGCGGTGCACTTGTCACCTTTGGTGATGCGTGTGGCCCTGTATTGGACACAAACCCAATGTTTGTGTTGCCTTTCAAGTGCGTTGAGGTGGGCTGCTGCCTCCGCCCACTTCTGGCCCCATGCAGGGCTATATCCTGAGGCTGGAATGTTGGACTCCAAGTGGGCCAATTCTGCCAGCGTGCACGATATAACCACCGATGTGGCTCGTGAGCGTCTGGATGAGAGATGGCGATAGTGGCGGATGGTGTCTTTTTTGAAAGTTGCCTATGTGGAAATGGGGTCCACGCAAAAAGGTGCAACAAACAATTTTGCCAAAGTTGCCTCTTCCACCCATGTGGAAAATCCTGGTGACGCTAGCTCTGGGGGGCGGATTTTGCACCAATGTGGGGCCTTTGCAACTGTGACAGGTAAGTGGTATGTTATCGAGACCAGTCAGTGGTCGGAGAATTCCATTTTCGTTGTTTTGAAGTGGGAGATGTGGGGTTGGAATTTCGCCAGCGCTAGAATAAGGTCAATGCAGGTCATGGACCTTAATTGGCCGTTGTGGATGTGGGGACGCATCATGTTTTTGAGCAGTGGGGCATGTCGCGGCAGCGCATCCATTAACCCAAGGGTGGCTTTTAGAATGTGTAGTTCTACGTGACCCTGTGGGGCGTGGGGTGAAGGCATCCACCGGTCCGTTGGTGAGGTTAGCCAACAGTTCATGTCGCCGATTAGGAAAGAATCGGAGGGTAGCGGGAGGGATTTGACTGACAAGAAAAATTCCCGGCGCTCTTGTGCACCGTTTGGGGTGTAAATGTTGACAATTGTGTGTGCAACATCAGCCCATGAGAAGGTGACAACGAGCACTCAGTCATTTAGGAATGTTTCTGAAGATGTAAATTTGAAAAAATTGTTTTTCTGAATTAGCACCCCTCTGTGCTTTGACCAAAAGGATAGGGATGGTAGGAGCATTGTTTTCCAAGCATCCTCGGAACCTCATGGACAGTGGGTTTCCTGGATGGCCAGGATTTCCACGGGTAAATTATTTTGTAAAAAACTCAGTTTCCTAGCCCGGGATGGGGAGGCCTTGAGTCCGGCGATATTCAGCATCCCTAGAGTGAAGGTTTCCCCCATCGCACCTTAGGTGTGAGGGGGTGGGCCCCCTGGCCCACCAGCCTCTTCCAGGTCCCCACGGGCTTTCACAGCAGTGCAGGTATTAGCAGCAACGCTATCAGGGTTTTTGTTAATTTTTGCAGAAAGAGTTGCATTGGCTTTGGCCTTTGCTTTTTGTTTTCCCGACGTCAGACGAATTTTTTGCGGTGCGGATAAGTTCGGTGCACCGTCAAGTGGGGCAAAAAAAAATTTTTTGGTTGGGATAGGTCCCAAGTCGGTTTCAACCAGGGCTTGGGTGCAGCGATTGGGTGAGATCAAATCTCCCATCAGATCCTCAGATTGAGTGGCCCGTTCAGCTTGGGCCTCCCAATCTGATTGGGTGATGGATTCCTGAGTTGCTTCCACCGCGAAGGTCTCCATGTCCTCCTGGCGTTGTGAGTGTGGGATGGTGGTGGTGACCTTGGCCGCTTCCTTGGCCGCAGTCCTATGGGCCTGCTTGGCCTTCTTCCGCTCCTGTGGGGAGATGGGCTTTACCAATAGGTAGCAGCCTTGTGCTCCCCATGGGAAAGCCTCTTTGGTGCTTGTGGTTGGTTCATAGTGTGCCTCTCCGGTGGCCATGGCTGCCGAGGGGTGCTCTTGGAATGTAACGCCCTCTTTAATGGGGCACGCGTGTGCCTTATGGCCAAACGCATCACAGTGGGTGCAAATGGGGGGCGCGCTGTCCATGGTTACCCGGAATGGGTGGGTGGTGTGCCCTGCAATATCAATAAAGGTGGAGTGCGGGATCTGGGTTAGGTCCTTCACGATCTCCTCAGTTGGGGTCAGAACTGCGATGGCTTTGCTGGTGCACAGGTGTGGCATCAGCGTGAAACGTTGCATTTTGAAAGATTGTATTTCGCTGTATATGGCGAGACCATCTTTCAGGTGTTGCTCCAAAATGTCACGTTTTACCGTAGTAGGCAAAAAGTCAAACGTGAGGAAAATTTGGTTTGATTTTGTCCATCTGGTGCGTTTAGTTTTGACAACCCGTTGCCCTTCGGGGAGGTCAACCACTATGTGCACTGCTGCAGCCTCATCTGCTGCTATTTTGCTTTCAAAACCTAGGTCCAGCCAACTGCGCGACATGGAGTGAGGTGCAATGTACACCGCGGTCAGGAAAATTTTGTGTACATCTTCACAAAATTTTTCCCATAGGGCCATTTTTTGGATGTCCAGATACACACAGACTCCGATTTCCACTGACAAAAGTGGCTGGGAATGTGGCGTATTGATGTACTGGTTGCATTGTGCTTGCCACGCGAGTATCTCTGGGGAAATTGTGACCACCAGTTTTTTCAGATTTTTTTCTATTCCACCAGATTCTCTGGGGCGTTTTTGAACGTTAGAGGCCGCGGGCCTTCCACCTGCTCCTCTTGCCTTGCTTGCCCAACTGCTTCCAGACATGGGCGCAGACTAATCCCCTCTATGAGATTATCAAACTAGATTTAGTCTTGAATTGAATGGGTTGCAAAAGTGTTTGCAACAAGAAAGAAAAGTTCATTTCATTTTATTTTAATCTTTATTTAAGATGTGATCTTAATCCCTCAGGATTTGATGCTATGTCATGCTGTCAAAATTAGGTTGACATACTTCCTTGATGCCAATGTTAATCTACAAAAATCAAATATGGTGGATCACCCTGCTTCCAAGATTATCTCTTTATATGTAGCTAGTAATTGTTAGAGTTAAATATCATTTTGCTTTGGGTTGCGATAAGGATATCTATCATGGGTCAATTTCTTCCCACCCCACTGGCAATATCCCCCAAATCACCTAATATCAATCTACAAGGCTTTATGGCATTGTAGATCGGATACCTTTTTATTCATATTCTATTTTCTCCCATGCTCCAAGATACTATAAAACAATCTTTAAAGTTTTTATCCCCGACGTTCTAGTCCATTGAGTCTACAATTTTCCTGAATAAATATTTATTTCTGGTCTTCTTCAGTGTTATTTATTATGATGAGATAGACAAATTGATAGGGTTTTTTTTTTCACTTAGTTTGTAAAAAGCTGCTGATAAAGAAAGTAAGACAATAAAAATTTTATCATTTTAATGTAGGGCCACTGTCATTCTAAAAGTTTTCTTTATTTTCTTATAAAAAGTAACTGACCTGTGCAGCTGTATATTGACACCTAAACACAGATTGCAATAATTTTAATCTCTGAGGCTCTTCAGTTCAGGCATCATGGAGATCACTTTAACCTTTTTGTACAAGTGTTGAATTCCTTCCCAAACATGACATGACCTAAAGATTCCAATTCTTGTTGAAAGAAGGTACACTTTTTAAGTTTAGTTTAATGTTAGTTTCTTATAGTCATCAAAAAGCTTACTTGAAGTGGTCTAGATTAGTGGTAAAGGTTTTTATGAATACTGTTTTGTCATCTAGTTAAACAATCACGCAGCTCTGTAGGAGATCTTATATGATTTTATCAATTGCTCATTGGAAAGAGGCGGGCACAATTCATAATCCATGAGGGTTCCAGTTAGGTTAGAATAATCTTCACATGCTTATCTATGCGCATTTTCCTTGGTCTTCTGGCAATAATTATCTACAATAGTCACTATCAAGTTCATTGAAGAGAAGAGATTTGAGCCAGAGAGTTGGGACAAATAATCATCAATTTGTGGAGTTGGATAGCTTTACTTCTTTTAGATCCCATTTATCTTTTTTTAATCCATCGCTATTCTGTGACCACCCTTTTAATTCTTTATGAGTAGCACTGAGATGACCATGGACTCTTTGAGGGTAAAGATAAACTGACGTCAAATAGTTTTTAAACTCATTCTTCATGTATTGCTCCTCTACAATTGACTAACTAGATGCTTTGATTGTATTGAGGTTGAGTCTCATACGTTAATATTATGTGTCCAGCTTTTCATGTGACTTAATCAACATCTGACATGGAGAAAAATCAAAAAATCTTCATTTAATTGATGCACTTTATCAGATCCCTTTGTTTTTCATATTATATTTGGACTTGAGATATGGCAAAGATTAAATTATTGGCAGCTAGTAGAAAATCAAGTTGAGTACCAATGAAATGTTTTTTGTTGATTCCATTAATGGGAATAATTGACCTTTTCCCAATTTCTTTTTGTCTCTTAACTAAGCTCCTTAATTAGTTATTTTCAAGTAGTAGCTCAATAGGACGCTCATAGGGTGGTTCAAGGACTCCATGTAAAATCCTTGATTCAAAACTACTGACTCCATTGACATTAGTGATATGTAGCAAACAGTTCAGAGGTATCTTCAGAGTTATTTTGTTATACAAGCTCTTTGTTGTCTTTATTATATTACCTCCTTGTTAGCATAAGATAGTATGCCATCAACTGCATCTATTAAGTAGGGGAGCTTCTTTGTACTTCTTCTAGAAGTAGAGTATTGAAAACCAAAGCGTAAAAAGGGTACTCAACCAGACAAGAGTTTTTTCTTCAGCTGGAATCTTTATTATCCAGCACAAGGAAAACTTAATGATTGAGGAGTGATATGAAACCTCCTTTTTAATTTCTGACACTTTCATATTCGATCATAAATTGCAATCTAATAAGTATATCATACTGGCTATTGTAAGTGGCAACTGTGGGAGCTAAAAAAACTAATTTGACATAATAAAATTGGCAATGATGAGTATGCACCTAAAGTTTTTGTGTTGTTTGGACCTGCAGTGCAATAATCATGGCTGTACGCAGGGTCTGGGTCAAGGTTGATCTAATTGGTAATATGGGATGAGACAATGTTGATTGGTGCTCCTGTTTTTATGATAGCCTTTTTTGAACTTCTAAATAACCGCTTCTACTTTGGCAATGGTCCATCCAAACTTTAGAAGGAGGGCTAAAACCTCTTATAGGCAGAACATAGCATTGAGCTTTTTTGAAAACTTTGGGTAATATTTTTAATCTTCAATAAGATTGAGCAAACTCAAGTTGGGTCAGATCAACAAAGCAAAGTATTGATCAAAATTATTGGCAGTATCTGTTATAGTGGGCAACAAATAACTTTACAGAGGTAAGTGTCCTCCAGAACCCGGTCATTGTCATAAATTTATGGCATTCAATCTATCCAAAATGGCAATCTCAGTGGGTATACCAAAAATATAGTAACCTGTGTCCTCATAAATACCTTCAGATCGTCATTAGAATTGCTTTAAATGCACATGAGATGAGAAAGCAATTTTTGCTTTTAGGTAATCAAGGTCGGTAAGCTTTAGAGGTACCTGAACCTAAGCCAACCATCCTTTTTCCTGCTCAGAATGGGCGTGGTTCTTCTTAAAACATGTGTCTTCAGTTTGATAGTCTTCTTGCAGTAGTTGCTCTTGAGTTTTCAACATTCTTAGGCATAGCTTCCTCTATATTATACACTCTAGGTTTTGTGGAAGCCTTTTGGTGGTCTCTGGCTTGTGTATATCAACCACATCAATTAGGGCTTCTTTAAAGTCTGTGATAGAGGTGAAGCTTCGTTTGACTGCTGTGACATGCATGGATAGGTTGGGGTAGCTATCTAAACCATAACAATTAAAATTACGGCATCATCCATAGTTAGCATCTTCAAGGTCATCAGCGTTTGGGTCTCAATGTAGAAGCAATCCGCATATTTAGCCAAAATTTTATTTTAGCATATCGCAATCCTCATAGATGCCTATTTCTATATACTCAAGATTTGCTTGTAACCTATTCTTTGATGAGCGCATTATTCACTTCACTCTAAGTAACAAGATCGTCAATGTGAGTATCATAATCTCATGTTCCATACAGCATAAACAAAACAAAAAATGCTAACCTTTTGATAATCAATCGCACCATCCATCACAGCTTCATAATTGTAGAGGAATGATGCAATACTCCTATCTTCAAGTTAAACTTGTCCTTAAAGGTAGATCAAAGGTAGTAACTTCAAATCCTGTGACAGCATGTAATCCAGGAGCTTCAGATTCATCTATTTTTGGTATGTGTGTTTCTTTTCATTTTTTTAAGTGGGTAGCGAATTTGATCTTGCATAGGATTAAGATGTTGTTACATATCATCAAAAGTAATTTTTGTTTGCAAAATCCAGCATGTTGACACGTCTTTTATTAACTTTTTTATCATTATATAGATTCTTTACGCGCATATCCAAATCATAAATGTGTTGAAAAGTGGAGGTGCGGTAAGTCTCAAGAGTTCATTCTCATTTTTAACACTTTAATGTGTGATTCAAGTCCTTCTTCATCTGATGGCATTCAATGCTCTGAGGAGGCTTTTTGGCCCTGGTTTTAAGCTCTTTTGTGAGATTATTACAATGTTTCTCGGCTTCATTAAGGCGACAGTATATTTTTTCAATGTCTTCCTTATTAGTCTAATTGCTTATTAATTAGAACTTTAAAATGTTATGTTGTTTGGCAATTGAGTGATTAGAAACTTGAGTTTCTTGGGATACCAGATCTTACTCAACACAGTATACTTGGGCACTAAGAGCCTATGATGCTGATGGCACCTCTGATTCTTTGTGGTCTTTGAAAAACTCAATCCTTTTTAAGTCGTGCTCCAATTGGGTCTCAAGGAGCAAGATAAATACTTCCTCACTATAACAGCTAGTAAAATCATGGGCTCCTAAATCACCTCAAGCTTTAACGTCTGATTATAGCTCACAAAAACTCTTCAAGTATTTTTGAGTCCTTGCATTAGATTCTGCAATATCCTTTCTTAGGAGTTCAAAGCTTTCTCTACACACTTGATCACTTAGAATTGATGATTGTCATTTGGCTATGAAGTTGAATAATTTGGGAACAATTTGCTTTAAGCATAAAGCGGACATACCCTATACATATACTCTAAAACCTTTACCTGTTCATAAGTCATCCAAAAGCCCTTTGGTTATTGATGTGATGATGAAGTTCTTTATAATGGGCTACTAATAAATAAATGATATGTTAAAGCGCTGAATAATTGAATCGCATTATATAATAGGATTGGTTTGCATTTGATCCATATGTCTCTGGGAGAGCACTGGAATATATAAAATTATGAGAGTCCTGTTCACAGCGGATGTCCTTTTGCAGCTGACTCTTATTCTTGGATTTATGACCTCTCAAAGTAGGTCTCAACCCCCTTCATTGGAAATCCAAAATAGACCTAGAGGTTCTGGTATCTTAGTAGAATTTTTATTGTACTTCTAAAAATGTGTCAAGGGTAGAATTCAAATTTTGGTCATCTTCTTCATTGTTTCTTTTATGCACCCAGCAAGTTGCCCTTAATAGGATTATCTTCTATGTTGCGATCAATTAGGTTCAGGTATGGTTATGCATTTGCTGAGCCCCATGTAGTGAGCACCACCTGTAGGGCTTCCTTATTTTGTGGCCCTATGGTGTTATGTCCTAGAAGACCAGCAATCAATACTTGTAGCAGTCTATGACTCACAAAATGTTTTTATTCATTTTTGATTGTGTCAAGTGACGCTTAGATCCCATCAACTAGAGTATCCATCCAATGGTAAGATTGGAAAAAGTCTTATTTTGTCAAGATACCAAAAAAGATATTGGTAAAAAATGGCGTAGCTTTATTTTAGTATAAAAAATTGTTTTTGTACATTAGTTGCAAAAAAGATAAACTTCAATACGAAAAATTTAATGAAATTAAAAGAGGTGGAGATATGAGTGATAGGCTCTTAGTCAGGTAATGCATTCAAAAAATAAAAATGCTTTTGAATCATATTTTTGTTAAGTAGTAAAGATATTTCAAATGTAACAAGTTGGATGAGACTTGGTATCTTTTAGATCAATAGGTTGAATATTTGGCCTACTTTAGATGATCTGGTTCTTCTTTCTAGAATTAAATTCGAGTTACAAATGCTTATTATATTAGGACAATAGACAAAAATGGTGGTGTTTTAAAAAATATAAACTCCTTAATGATAAGACTTTGAGTTTGTATTATCCTGTCATATAGTGTTCAAAGGCTTCTTGCCCTTATCTTCCTGATCATAAGTATTTATGCAACTTAATACAACTGAAAAGTGCTAAATAAAAAAGCTTGTATATTTGATGGGATCATAGGAGTGTTATCACGTATCCCTTGATACTTTTGGTTGGGAACCCAAAGCTGAAGAATGTTGGATTATACCTGTTTTCTTCTTTTTGTCAAGAAGTCTTTTATCAATTACTTCGTCTGGTAAGGTAATTCTAAAATAGACTACCAATTCTAAATCAAAAGTGATGAAAAGAAGAAAGAAATTAAAGTTTATTTTATTTCAGTCAAAACATTGTTATTGGGAGTTTTGTTCAGTAAATCTCCAAAATAAGATTTAGATTCATAGCTTTTCTTTCTCATAACAATCACTTTAGTTACTACGATTCAATTCAAACAGCAAATTTGGATAATCACACACAGGAAAGATGGGCGACTTTAATAACAAGAATAATACAACATGGGCGAGCATCGCGGCAAGCGGTGCGCTTAATGGTGCAACTAAGGGCAAGAAACGCCCTGGAGGGGGACCAGGAACCCAATCTGCAAAGAAATCGCAAACTCAGACACCATCTGGGTTTATGGTATTTACTGTAAAGCATGTGCAATACATGTACATTCAATTCAACCAACCTTTGTCAAAGGTGTAACATGGGATCAGACTCTTCCTTGGGGATGAGTCACCAACCCTGTGGGAGAAAACATGTGAGGCACAGCCCTCACTTTTCCCTCGCGCGGTGTATGTAGCCACCAACAACATGGACTGCGGCTGGATCAATATTGGTTTTGAAACAGCTGATGAAGCTGATGCCGCAGCAAAAATCTGTGTGGAATTTGCCCTCCCTGAGGGCAAAAATATTGTGCGCACTGTGCGCACCAGATGGAACAAAGTAAAAACTTTGTTCATCTCTTTCAATTCACTCCCCACCAACCTTCCTCATAAGGTAATCAAGGAGGAGCTCCGCAAAGGTCTCATGGCCTATGGAGAAATCCAACAACTCGAATTACAGTGGTTTTGCTTAATGCCCGCCCTGTGAGGGGCAAAGCTATTGCTGTAATCAACCCCTTCCCAGAAGTGGAAGAGGATTTATCCAGAATTCCCCACGCAGCAGAATTTCACTTTGCAGATGGGGGCCAGTCAGCTGCATTCTGAGTTACACCAGAACGCGCACCACCCATTTGCAACCACTGTGGCTCACTGGGCCACAAGGAACATGCATGCCCTGTAAAAGTGGGCTTAATGGAAAATGATTTTTGTGAAGAAGCTATGGACAAGGATAATGAAAACTTCGCCAAAATGACTGATGGCCACCACCCATTCCGCTGGGGTGAAGATGGACTATACTCCATCGTGGACCCAGTTACAAGTAAACAGCGTAAAGCAGCACAAAAAGCCCACAAGAGAGCAGCGGCTGAAGCAGCGGCACATGTGGAATCCGCCATTAACCACGGACAATTCAGGAGGATATTTCAGATATTCACCAAACCACCCAATCAGAACTTTATCCCAGGTTGAAAATTTCACAGTAACCAGACTGAGCCACAAAGCGTCATCAGTCATGCACATACTGAGGAACAATGCAACCGCAATTTGGGTGAATATGCGGTGCACAATGCAACAAAGTTGAACCTCAAAAATATAAAATCCAATCAACAACCTGCATCAAATCAACATGAGACCTGTGCACGAAAAGTTGATGCAAATGCAAAAAAAACTGCAATTCCCTCGAATCATTGGGTCAGATCAAGGGAACCAACAATGGCAGTGAAAGAGTTGGAGTACAGACGCGGAGCATGGCCAAAATGAGCCGCGGCGGGATAGGACCAGAGGGTCCTCCCAACTGCTCCTGAGGCGCCACGGGCACCTCAGTGTCAATAGGGATGTTAAATATCGCGGGAGCCAGGGCTCATACATCCCAAGCCAAAAAGCTGGCATTCCTGCAAAAACCTCTTGTAGACATCTTGGCCATCCAAGAAACCCACTGCCTACAAGGGGAAGAAGAATCCTGGTCAACCAGGGTCGCACCATCACAATCAGTATGGACATCTCACTGTGGGGTGATAGTCCAAAACAACAAAAAATTTAAAATTACAAATTCATCATCACACTTGCACGGTCAAGTCCTGGTAGCAACAATCACATGCCAAGATGAAATTATTTTGTTAGCATGTATCTACGCACCGTGCACTGCAACCAAGAGGAAAAAAATTTGAAAAATTTCTACCCTCACCCTCCCACCAGATATCATCATGTTAGGCGATTTCAACTGCTGGGATAACCCCAATACAGATCGATGGCCTAATCCCAGGGGATACCCACCTGGACACATTGAATATTGCACAATGAAGGCATCTCTTGGCTTACAGGATGCTCTTCCTCCCAATTCACCAATCCTTCCCATATGATAAGACCCAACATACTTGAGGGACTGCTCATATCAATGAGTCATATTGACCACATCCTCATCCCACAATCCCACCACTCAAGAATCTCTAAATTTACAACAAAAAGATCAATTTTTCTGATCACCAATTAGTTATGGTGCAGTTAGCGCCAACCCAATCCCACACACAGGTGTCGCCTTGAGAAAGCTTCATCCAGAAAATTTAAGATTGCCTGAGATGTCTGACTGGTTTGAAAACAAGGCTACAAATCCAGAATTCACAGCCCCATTCACTTTGGATACCATCAGAACATGGGAGAAATTTCAAATAAGATTTAATCAACAAAACCCAACATATTGCATCATGCTTGTACACCGCGGACACAGCCACAATCAAGCGTACCTTGGCAGAACTAGACCACCTGGACTTAAATACTCCAAGATCTGGCTATAGCCCTAATTGGGGACGCAAATGGGCAGAAATTTCAGCCTGACTTAACAATCTCATCTTCGAACACCAACACAGAATCAAAGTATTAAACAAAGGTAAGTTCATAAAGGAAGGCGAAACCTGTTTGACATACTTTTTCTGCCAATTACATTCCCGCGGAAACCAGCCCACGTGCACACAGGTCCGCAAGACCAACGGCACTGTGGCAACTGACCCTGAGGAGGTCAAGGCGGAAGTACACCGCTATTACACCGAATTATATTGCGATATGCCAACAGATCCACAAAAAATTAGAGAATTTATTCAAACTGCCAAGATACAAAGTACACCACCAAATTACAATATACTATCCCTTATCACACGGGAGGAGCTTTGGGAAACAATTCGCGGTGCACCACGTAGGAAATGGCCAGGGCCTGATGGGATACCCTACGAATTTTACAAAAAATATTTTCAACAAATCGCCCCCCTCCTATTGGCGTCAATGAACCAGAGTTTGTTGAAAACACGCCTATTACCAGGAGGCCATGAATCCTACTTTATAACCTTGTATAAAAAGGGTGACAAGTTGGACCTGGCCAACTGGCGCCCAATTGCACTCTCCAACACTGACACAAAAATTCTAACAAAAATTCTAGCAGCTAGATTAGGCGCAATTGCATCTGACGTCCTATCACCCAACCAGTTTGGGTTTATACCAGGGCGTTCAATATGGAACAACATTCTTCTGTTGCAAATATTTGCCAATCCAAAGCAACTGGTGCCCTGGTCTTCTTGGATCAGGAAAAGGCGTATGACCGTGTTAGCTGGCCATACCTAAAAGAATGTCTACATGCCTTCAAACTCCCACCAAGATTCATAAAATGGGCGATGCTCCTAACAGAATCTGCAACCATGGCTGTATGCGGCCCTAGATTTTTAACAAATCAAGATCAATACCACACAGAGGGCTCAAACAAGGGGTCCCCTCAGCCCACTGCTATACAATTTCAGCTTTGACCCGCTCCTCCAAGTAACTGACTCACGTCTCATGGGGATAACTGCACAAGGACAACCAACAGTCAGGATACTGGCCTTTGCAGATGACTGCATAGCAGGTATAGCAAACAATGAAGATGCCCGACAGCTGGAACACACTCTAGAGGAATACTCCAAGGTGAGCAACGCATCGCTCAACAAAAGGAAGACAGAAATCATCCTCTTAGGCAAATACACAAACAATTGGGCCACAACTTTAGAACCTCACACCAACACTCGAAGAAAAAACCCAATTATATTGCCATTTGCAACACCTCCCACCACCACTCCTGTCTGACACCTTGGAATCTGGCTAGAATCAGGGGGATATGCTAATGAGACAATGGAAAGTAACCTGTTACAACGGGTATCCAAACGCGTCGCCTCTCTCAAGAAAAGAACCCCAGGATAACAGGACGAGTTACAGTTGCTAACTCGCTCATCTTCTAATACTGTGGTACCAGGCCCATGCGATAGCCTTCTCACCTACCTTTATAACCTCAATTCGCGCGCTTATCCAGGGCTGGCTGAGGCCTGGCTCTCACCCTCCTATACGGATGGAAACACTATTTGGCCCACGCTCAAGCGGAGGCATGGGACTAATAGACTTTGAGAGCCATGCCAATCACATCCTAAGTACCTGGATAAAGGAAATCCTTGCTCCAGACCTCCCACAACAACATTGGTCCAGAGCAGCAAGGACTAACTTTGCACAGGCGCTCAAATTAACCAACCCACATAGTCCACCCAGACTACTTTCATACCTTGCCAAGCACCCTACTTCAACGGGTCCACATGGAACCTCCCCTCATTTCAAACATATCCTCTGAACTATCCGCCGTATGGAATGGACCATAGAGAACATGGGTACTATACAGGGAAGAGGATGACCCAGCCCCCAATTCAAATTAAGAAACCCAGAAAACCACCCCCAGATGGATATGCTCGCAACAACCCCAAGCATAGCTAGAATAGAATACCTAGATATGCTGGACATTCTCTATAATTTAACCACACAGAAAGCAATGTGGAAAATGACACACCACCCACTCCTACAACCAAGGATAAGAGCAAACGCCTGGCGCTGTTTGAGAAGGACCTATAGGACGGCGGACTGCTCCAACTCCCTCCACAAAACATGTGCAGTATGTGGAGGGGAGGGATCCCTACATCACCGCCTAGAAACATGCCCTCAACCAAAGCTATATGGCAGAAAGTCGCACGCCTGCTCAAGATTCAAAACGAACAGGAATTCTCGATATCAAAGAGTATCTTTGCGCTCCAGATCGAGTCACCAATCCCATCTACACTCCGCTCCCTAATAATACCCATTGCAATGTGGACAATACACACAATTGCATTAGATGCTTCAAGGGCACGGTCCCAACCATTCATGGGATTATTAACAGATTCCATGTACACTTACTAGAGCACTTCCAAGCCTGGTTCTATGGATATATGAGACTAAGACAAAAAGCGCTCATAGAATCATGGTTCCCACTCTGGTTCTTCCACACAGACCCTTTCCTTCACACCTGCTCCATAGCAGGGGAAACCCCTCGGAGTAGTGCACCAACCCCCCCATACCTGGCAGTCCCGCTGGCAACAGGGGTAACTTGAGTACCCTGGGGTGCCCAATTTTTATATTTCTTAGTTATTCTCTTAGTTTCACATATATTCGGTAATTTCTGTCCCCTGGTCAGCTTACCTTGGTTAAATAAAAGATCTAGATTCATAACAAATCAGGGATTAAGTAGTAGGCTAGTCATTTTGGTCCAATAGGATTTGCTCACTTCATAGATCAGGTTTGAACCCCAATACTAAGGTGTGGAATGTAGTCGGAAATTGTCCCCAATAAGGGCCTACTTATTTGGCCAACTCAGTTTCAATTCCTATTATTTACCTTGTTTGGATACCCAATTTGGGTTGGAATTCCGAAAATGCCCCCTCTAGATTTTGGCGTAGGGTGGGAAACAGATGAAGAAAATTACTATGGACTCAATTTAACACAGTACCTTGAACTACCTCTACTATTGAGTGCTTATTGCCCCATCTATATATGACTCTGTAAGGCCCCGACCAAATGGTACCCAATTTGGTGTCATGACCTCCATTCTGTTGGTGGTGGAAAAGGACTAGGTCACCCAGTTGAAAGGTGTGTAGGGGGTCATGCTATCATTAAAGTGAGCAGTTTCTCTGTTGGTTGTAGTGGACAGATTTTCAGAAGCCAGGGCCTGAAGTCAGATAATTTCATTGGCAATACATTGCATAGTAACATCAGGTGCTTTGGGGTTGTTTGGTCAAGCATAACCTGTACTTTAGAAGGTGAATGGGGATTTCTACAGTACAACGCTTGGAATGGTGACATCTTTGTTATTCAATGATAGCTGATCCTGTAGGCCAGGATTGCACTAGGCAAATATTGGGGCCAGTGTAGGGGTTATTCATAGCCATTTTCTGGAGGATTGCATCTAGAGCACCATTGGCCCACTCTACCATTCCATTGTTAGCAGGTTGGTAAGGGGTAGAGAATATCTATGTGGTTCCCATAAGTTTGGCTAAATCTTTCACCAGCGTCAGGCAGAAATTTTGCCCGTTATTGGAAAGAATGATATTAGGGCACCCATGTTGGGTGATAATCTGATTATATAAAACATGGCTATAGCTTTTGCTGAAGCTGAGGGTAAAGAGATGGCTTTGATCATTTAGTTGGTGGTCCACAGCTAGTAGGAGGAGCCAACGATCATTAGAGGCTCAAGGGAGAGGTCCCACAACATCAATACTAATAATGTGGAATGGCTCACAGGGTGAGACCACTGGATGTTGTGATTGGGGATTAGGTCTGGCTTGGCTTTTACATACCAGAAAGGACTCTAGTACATCCTGGATTGAAACAAGCATACCAACCTAATAACATTGAGTTATGAGCCACTGGTAGGTTTTCCAGATTCCTCCATGGTCGACTTGCTAATGTCCCTCTAATATGATGTCAGTTTGAGCTGAAGGTTGTACATAGAGAATCCACTTTTTAGCCACAAGTTTGTTCAATTGGCCGTTCTTGACTTGTAGATTTTCCAATTTCTTCGCCAATTCTTTTTGAAAGGCCAGGGATTCATCCCTTCAAAAAGCATTTGTGTTATGAAGTCATAGAGCCAATCCTCTTCATTGTCAGTTAAAGTTAATATAGGAATCCAAGATAGAAAATCTGCATTTTGGTGGATAGGCCCTGGTCAATGAATAATAGAAAAGTCATAGTTTTGATGTTTTAACGCCCATCAGGCTAACCTCCTATTGGGGTCCTTTATTTGTTGTAGCCATCATAAGGAGGCGTGATAAGTAATGATGGTGAAATGCTTCATATAAATAATGTCGGAAATTCTTAATAGCCAGTGAACCTCCAAGCATTCACATTCTGTAATTCTATAATTGCGTTCAGCCTTGGATAAAGACTTGCTATAGCAGGCGAAAGAATGGTCCACTAAGTTTTTGTCATGTTGTGATAGTATAGCTCCGCTGGTGATATCATTAGCATTGTTAAAGAGGAGGAAGGGTTTATCAAAATTTGGGTAAATAAGTACTAGTGAATGGGAGAGAGCTGTGCATAATCGGTTAAAGGCCTGCTGTTGCTCTTCGTTACATTGGGAGGGTATCCATTTCCTTAATAATAAACCATAGACTTGGAGGTATCTGCAAAGTGAGGGATAAATTGGCTATAATATCCCACCATCCCTAAGAAAACTTGTACATCTTTTAGAGATTTAGGGGGGTCATCTTAGTAATGGCCAAGACCTTGTCTTCCTTTTGGGAAATTCCAGCTTTACTGACCTTATGGCATAAAATTCATCTCACTCTGAAAGAAAGAGCATTTTGACGGCTTTAGTTTTAGTGATGATTGTCATAACTGCTGGAAGACTTGCCTAAGGCGATTTAGGTGTTTGGTAAAGGTTCTCAAGAATATGGTAAATATCATCAAGATAAACTAGCTTTGCAGAGCGTTTTAAATCGCCTAGTAGTCCTTCCATGGCGCGTTGGAAAGTAGCAGGGGCGTTACACAACCCCTGCAGCATTTTAGTGGGCTCAAATAGTCCTTCACTTGTGATGAAATCGCATTTTTCACGATCTTCTGGGGACAAATCTACTTGCCAATACCCACTGGCGAGATTATAGCTGAAAAATAGTGAGACCCTGACATCAAGCGTAAAGAATCATCTATACGTGGCAATAGATAGATGTCTTTTTGGATCATCAAATTGAGGCAGCGATAATCCATAACAACATGGTGGCACGATCCTACTTTCTAAATTTATAGAAGGGGAAAGCCCATGGGCTTTTAAAAGGCATGAGTAACCCAGCGTCCAGCAGTTGCTTTAACTCTACAGCCACTTGTTCTTCTCCCACTTTGTATTTTTGGTATGGCTGGGATTTGAATGGAGGGTGAGATCAGTCTCGATTTTATGAATTACCCTGGACATTTTCCCATAGTCACTTAGTCCTGAGAAAATATTGGCATAATCTTCAAGGAGGACTTTGACGGTTTTGCGTTCATTAAAGGTGAAATTGTTTCCAATTTGACTGCCAATAAGAGATATTGTAGGTTTGAAATCAAATCCTAAATTTTGTAATGATCCAAAACAACTCACATCGGCAACATTCTCAATAGTCATAGTTTTACATAAGCGATAGGGGCATATTGAGGGATCTGGAGGGTATTATTTGCTAAGTTCCCTAATATAAATAGAGATAAAATTCCATTAGGCGGGATCAAAAAGCCCAGGGCAGGTCAGCGCTTCCTTGATAGAAGGGTTTGGGTGTCCCCTAAGCTCCTAAATGTGATTAGGAGGGGTGAGAATCTGAATCCATGTATACACAATAACTTGTGAGCCAGATGGTATTGTAATAGGATGAGGGAAAACATAGGAATCAAATCTTTGGATCCACTTCCTCCAGGGGTAACTTGATTTTTCCACCTAAAACTTGGTATTCAACTTTGCAAATGGAGGATGGGTATTTGAGGAGGCATGTCCATTTTTAGGGCATCCTTTACTTTTGACGGGGAGTTTGAATATTAACAGAATCTGATACCCTAGGAGGGATAGGTATTTTCCTTATGGTTGATAATGTAGTTGAACTCCCGCATCAGTTGGATTCCAATAAGCAACTCATAAGTATCGTTTTCTAATGTGATGGTGTGGGCAGTAATTAAGAGTTTCCTGAATTGATGGGGTAAGGCAGAATACGCTCAAATTGCCTTAGTAGACTGACTAACAGCTGTTCCATATTCAGCCTCATGGATCAAGTCTGAAGCCATTTTTATCTTTCGGATAAGTCAGGAGTAAATAATGTTAACCAGTGAGCTGGTATCAATTATTGTCAGGACTTGACTTTATGTACAACTACTTCAACTTGAACCACCAGATATCCAAACTGGGAATTAACAGCTAGCAGACTGTTAGTGGATTTTTAATGAAGCAAGCAGAAGATTCTTCCATGGCCAAGCTTCAGGATGTTCAATGCATTTGAACGTTTTTCCTGAAAGCGCTTGACTTTCCATAGAAGAGTTTATGTCAAAATTTGTTGGGGTGACTAACCAACATAAAAGTAAGAAAGCAAAAGGTGTTTAAATCCTTGGATAAAAATAGTGCGTCAACTTATGCAGGGGCAGCTAACACAAAACAACCTGAAGTGCTGGGGATAGAGCTAGAGCTAGAGCTAGAGCAAGGGTCTTGAGGCACTGGATTTCCGTCAGCATAGGGAGCCTCTTGCCATATACTGACTGATATGTTGTCAATTTATATTGAAGGACGTGGCAAAAATGTACAGTGTGGTTGGTTCTCTTACAATGAGTGCAGTATAAGGCAGTTGTAGGCGACTTGGGGGTCTGACTTTTAACATTTGGGCCTGGGGTCTATTATTATTAAAGCGATGGGGCCCAATGGGTTTAAGTAGGTCAGCTGGAATCTCCAAAATAGCTTTTTTAATATGGAGGAGAGACTTTCAGTTAGACTTCATCACTTTAAGGTAAAGTAGAATAGCATGTATATTTTTAAATGCCAAAAATGAAGCAGTGATAGCTCATCTAAAGTAAAGATTTTTCCAGAAACTAACGTTTGAGCCTCAAGGGAAAAATGGTGAGTTAATTTAGTGACAGTTTCTCCCCATTTAAGACTTATACCCATGAAAGTTTGCTTTTGGTTGGATAAAGTTAAGTCACTCCCAAATTCCTGAAATATGGCAGGCTTGGCATCATCCCAAGTCTGACAATGCATTATATGTTGTACCATAATTTCTTGAGCTATGCAACTAAGACAGTTGGTAAGGTGTTTGAGCCTTTGGGTGTCAGTGGCTTCCTCCATAGCACTTTCATAAAAGAGGAAGGAGAAAATAATTCCTTCGCCTGGGACTTACTTCTCTTTATATGAAGATTTGAACATGCCACTGGGGGGTTAATGATCAAACAACGTTTATTGACATAGCAACCGTTTTCACCTAAAGGGGAATTGTTATTGTTGGACGTTTCAAAAGGATGGAGAGCGTTCACTTTATTTTTTAAGGTGTTGATATCCTCAATTATTGAGTCTACCTAATTGTGGGCAGCACAAAGGGCCAATTTGGTGGCAACAAGAGGGGATAACTGCAAAACTGCTTTTGAGCTTAGTAGTCACATCTTAAAGTTCTAGTTGGTGATGCTCAAGAGTGAGAATTTTTGCTCCATCCCGCGCATCATAGTGGGGAAATTAACCAATAGTTTAAGGCGTTACTGATCTAAAATGAGAACGGATGCTGAATTTTTATTGTTCATAGTTGGGTTTTTAATTGTTATATTTCAATGTGAACTCAGGGTTTACCTGGCAGGGAGCACCAGTTTTGTCAGGAATGTGGGGGTGTTATCATGTATCCCTTCTATTTTTGGTCAAAGAACACAAAGCTGAAGGGTGTTAATACCTGTTTATTTCTTTTGGTCAATAAGTCTTTTACCAGATACTTCATCTGTTAAGGTAATTCCAAAATAGACTATACCAATTTTAACTTAAAACTAATGAAAAAAAGAAAGAAGTAAAGTTTATTTTAGTCAAAGCATGTTATAAGGGAGTTTTGTTAAGTAAATCTCCAAGCTAAGATCTAGACTCATAACAAAGTGGGGTTAAGTAGTATGTTTTTCATTTTGGTCTAATAGGATTTGCTTGCCTCATAGATCGGGTTTGAACCAAAACTAGGGTGTGGAATGTCATTAGAAATTGTCCCTAATAAGGGCTTAGCTATTTGGCCAGCTTGGGTTTGATTTCCATTAATTACCTTGTTTGAATCTCCAATTTGGGTTGAAATCTCTGACAATATTTTAAGCTAACAAAAGATTATTTGACTAAAAGATTGTGTTTTATTTGTCTAATATTAAAAAAAAAATTATAGGGTTCTATGTTACCCTCATCTTTAACTATTACACCTCAACTTGCACTAGTACTTAAACAGCAGTTTTCAAGGAAAGTTTTAGAGGGTCTACAATACATTAGGCCTCCTGATGTAACCCTAATTTATCCCCATGGTTAGTGTCTTGATGACAATTGCTTCAAGACATTGTTTCCTCTGATGCATCCAAAAATAGCTAGACCATCACTCCTCTTGAGCAACTGTAGCACATACCAAGGCAGTTCATACCACTAATTAGTATGTAATATGATCATAAATTGATCAACATCAAAAACTAATTTTAACATGACCATCAAGGCCCCCATCCTGGATCATCAAGTCAAATATGATTAAGTGGAACTGCTAGGCTTTAACTTCTAAGTTTTTTATGTACTTGAAAATACCTTTTGATAAGGGTGGTTAGCCTGGCAGTAATTCCTGCTCCACTATAGTGCAGGTTTTGTTCAACACATGTTCAAAACCTGTACTGGCTTTAAAAAATCTCGGTGTGGTATATTTGTCCCAAGGTCATCCCGTCTCAATTACTTCTAAAATACTTATGATCATTAATTGCTGATATGTTAGACATGTTATATAACAAATTAGATGTAAGCTAATATCTTTTCTCCTATTGAATACAATAATGTTTTGGTTCTAGTTGACCATTTAAAACTTTCCTGCCTTAACTGGATATATGTGGAGGGTAACTCATCTTCTTGATCACAACGTCCAATTTTTTTGCAATCTTCCAAGTACAATTGCAACCCAATTAGTATTACTGCCCAAGATAGACACGTCTTTCTATGGCTCAATTCTTCCATGCAACGCGCTATGGTCAATTTAGGCGTTCTGGCTTCACTTTCTAAGGTCAGTTCAACTAGTTATGCTTTGACGCTTATTAATTGTTTTACTTCTAGGCCAGCTGCAACTCCATAAAAAATCAGCAAAACCAAGTCAGTCCGATTAGTTTCAAGTTTCTATTTAATTAACGTCTTAATTAATTAAAAACAATTCTTCTTTGACTGCCTCAATAAATCATTATGTCCCCATGACCTCCTAAAATAAAGAAATTTCATTTAGCATCAATTTATGTCAGACAGTGATCTTCTTCCAGACTTCCTTTTTTTTCACTGCTTTAAGTCTATCCTTCCTCTAGCCTTAAATATCTCCCTTCATATGGGCTGTGTGGCTACTTTGGTTTTGCTATAAACTCCATGTCTGAACTTTTGGAAACCTAAAAGAACCTCTGTACTTGCATCCAAGCTCAGGGTTGTTCCATTTGATCCATTTGAAGCCAACCAGGCTCTACTCTATGCTAACTCTGTCACTAGCTCTGGTACGCTCCAATGACAGTTCATACTGATTTGAACGTTCTATTTGGGCCTTAAGAATCATACTTCGAAAGATTGTGGTACCCTTCTGATATACTGCGCTCTTTGCAAAAGCCTGTCAAAAAAGTTTCCTGATAGGTATATTCTTACATAGTCCACTTAGAGCATGTGTTCACTTCCCGCCAGAAACCTTTTCCACAGAGACAGTGCCCAACATGTGCAGAGCCTTAGATGAATCTCACATACAAATATTTTGAGAAAAAGTGTTTCTTAACCAGTATCCTTGTCTCAAAAGCCTTCTTGCCAATTGTATCTCTTTCACAGCTTTCTCCCCAGAGTGTAACTTCTCTCATCTGTTCCAAAATCCTTTCAGTGGCCGCTTCCCCTGGTTCAATAGCCCTTCCTTAATTAACTGGGCTAGCGCATGGTTCTGAGTCTTCTAAGGTTTAGCTCATCTCTGACAGAGTAGAGATTATCAAGACATGCGTGAGGTTTGCATTTCTCCTCCAGTCACTCTTCTTCAGGCTATACCCGTGAAATCTCACTCTCCTATCCCTCCCAACGAAGGGGCCTCTAGCTCCAATGATGAGGGTCTTCCAAAATATGAAATAACCTTGCTTATTCCTTAGTTGCTAATTTTTTCATGCTTACAACTTTTATTATATTTATTATTTTCATTATATATTTTTTCATAATTCTTTTTTCTACTTTTCATTTTCATTTTTTAATTTCTCATTAATTTTCCTTTTTATTCCTTATGCAACAGATGAAGGAACTTAGCATGGACTCTATTTTACAACCCAGACACCTTGATCCTTGATGGTGTATACATCTACAGACGATTTCTTCAATACAATGAATGGCTCTTTCCAAAGTGAGGACAACTTGTGGCGCGGCCTGCTGTAACGGTGTTATAATATACTACCAAGTCTCCTTCCTGAGACTTGGATACAGCAGGTTGAGTATAGTCATTTAACTCTTCTGACTTGTTTTGTGGCTAAACACATTTTGACAAGCCTTGGATTTCATTTTAATTAAGGTCTTTGTCAGTTGTTTAACATAGTTTCTAGGGCTAACTGCCTCATTTGAAAAGAGTGTAGAATATAATATTGGGGTAGAGCTGGCTGTCTACCATACAGAAGCTGAAACAGAGAGTTTCCCATGCTGCTATGATGTCTAATGTTGTACACAAACACTGTAGCTCTAATGAAGGTAGCCCATTGTGAAGGTGACGCAGCTGCATTCTTTGCATTATGCCAACTAGGGTGCCATTCACTCGTTCTACCATATCATTAATCTCAGGGTGGTATGGTGTTAACTACAATCCTTTGATGGACATCAACTTATTCAAGCGTTGCACCATCTATGCAGTAAAATTCGTTCATTTAAATGTCAGGATCTTTTGAGGACATCTGTGCTTGTAGATGATACAATTCTTGATGAACTTGGCAGTCATAAAGACCCTGACGTCTTTTATTGCTTTCACTTCCACCCATTTTTCAGATGGTCAATAGCAACAATGATGTATTTGTTTCCCAGGCTACTCACAGGCAAGGGGCCAATAATATAAATTGATATGATATGCTATTCTTAGTTGGGTTTGATTAATTAATGTTTCATATCTGACTTCATGGGCTTTGCTATTTGGCAGGAATGGCGTTTTCAATTAATTCTTGAAGGTTTAATTGCATGGAATCCCAGTAGCAATTGGATCAAATTAATTCCAAAATTTTTGTCAATCCTCTATGTCTGATGGCCTTGTGGGACTGCGTAATAATTTTCAGATATTCAGAAAGTATCAGAAAAATTCTTCATTGTCCATCAGGTTTGAGTTTATATAAGACTCCATTCCAATATTCAGTGTCCATTAATGCTCTCTCAATCACCTTATTTACTTCAGGAAGATCATCCTAGTATTAAAAATTAATCATTTTTTGTAGAGCTCATTGGCAAGGTGGTTATAATGACACAAATAGAAGTTGTGATAGTCTATCTACGTTCTGGTGAGCTGCTCCAGCTCAATGAATAATATCATAGTCGTACGCCTGTAACTTCAGAGCCCAGTGGGCTAAAAGTCACTCAGGCTCCTTTAGGTTGCAGAGCCAGCGCAATGAGCTGTGATCCGTCATTAATTGAAACTTTGTGCCAAGAATTTAAACCCAAAATTTTTGCAAGCGTAGATCACAACTGATCACTCTTGTTAAGTTACTTTATAATTAAGCTCATGCTTATTCAGTATCCTGCTGCAATAAGCGACTGGATGCTCCTCCCCATCATCCTCAGTCTGGGAGAACACGCCCCCAATCATAGTCAATGAGGCGTCAGTTTGTACAATGAATTGCTTGCTAAAATCTGGATATTGGAAGACAGGCGCCATGGTCAGTGTGGTCTTTAATGCCTCAAAGACCTGCTGACATTTGGCTGATCAGTAAAAACAAAATCCTCCTTGCAGCAAATGTAATAGGGGCTCAGCAATCATTGCAAACCCTTCAATAAACATTTGATAGTATCCCATCATGACTAGGAATACTTGAATATCTCTCATACTCTTTGGAGCTTGCGTGTTGTTTATTGCGTCCATCTTTTGAGGTTGCAGCTGCAAGCCTTCAGAATCAATGACAAAACCAAGATATTCCAACTGTATTTCAAAAAAATGCATTTTGAGGCTTTTCTTTAGATTGGCTTTCAACAGCCATTCAAACACTTGTTCAAGATGCTCCAGATGTTCAGAAACGTCCACGAGAAGACATTAATATCATCTAGGTACACCAGTATACAGGATAAAAGATCCCATCAAAATGGTATCTATTGCACACTGAAAGGTCACCTTTGCATTGCATAACCCTTGTGGCATGCACATTGGTTGGAATATCCCTTGCACCACAATAATTGCGCACTTCTCCTATTTCAATTTAAGAAATTTGATTTGCAAGTATCCAGAGACAAAATCCATCATGATAAAGTACTTAGCCCTCCAAGATGGTTCAAAGTGTTGTCAATTATGGGCAATGGGTATGAATCCTAAATTTTTAATGGCGTTGAGGTGACAATAATTGATTACAACTTGATCACTGCCATCTTTTTTATTCAATATGGGCTGACAAGGGGATGATACTGCACTTATTAATGGAATTGAAGAAAATGGGAAAGGAGGATAAACCCCAGAAAACCTCCATGCGCAGCTTATGATAGGCTAGGAACTCCATGGTCTGCCTTGCCATTCGCTATCATGGTTCAGTGCTTTGGTGCACAACGCCAACATAGTCAAAATCGTCCCCTACTCAAGTTCATCTACCAGGATCAAACTTGGGGAGTTAGTGGTAGAGAGTCCATTCTCTACCATTGGGGTATCCTCCCATCGCTTCCATCTTTTTTGTTCACAATTAAAACTGGACTGTCCCATGGGCTTTTTGAGTGAACAATCATTTCACTTTTCAATAACTTGTTTAACTCTTCCCCAACTACTTCAACACTAGCTCAGGAAAGCCAAATCAGCCTCATCATATTAGACAAGTGGTCTTCAGTATCTAAAAAATGTTTACTCCTTTTACACAATCTAGATCATGGTTATCTTTGGTGAAAATTTTTGGAGTATCATTCAAATTATTACAGGGCTTTATCCTTCTGTTACACTAATAATCCAGTAAACAATTCTCATGGAATTACAGCATGCGCCCCAATGCCCTCAGTAGATAATGTGAACTCAGATAAATTACCAAATTTGACAGTTGATTTTAACTTGTCCCTTGGTATTAGATGTATAAAGATGATCACTTGATACATTTTGACTTTGATATTCTGGTTGGTCAAATTTGCTAATAGAACTTCAATTTCATCATGCCCTGGTATAAGTATTCCAGGCGCTACACTGGGTTCTACCCTAGAACAATTTCAAGGCGATATAACCTCCCCAAATAATCCTTCTGTAATGTCCAGAGAAGTCTTAGTACTCATGACCAGTTGATGGCCTATAGCTTTTGTCATGTCCTTATTCACTCTTAGCGGTATTCCTCAGTTTTCATTTATGGCAATTTGCATTTGTAAGGAGAGTGTCTACAACTCTCCTGTTTCCAGCGTGGCAGTGCGCAGTGCACCAGGCCAACGCCAAGGAACTAGCCGTTAGAGCCAGAGTGATTAGAGCCCAGCAGAGGGTGCTGGAGCAATAACCACTTAAGAATAAAATGCAAATTTTATAATAAAAACCCCAGTAAAAACGACGTGGTGCACATATCAACAGGGGATAAGCAACCCAGGTTGGAGAGAACCTGGGCGAACAAACAGTGCATGAGGGGAGAGCTGCAAGGTACTTGCAATGGCAAGGGTAATGGAATGCGAGACCTCCTTGAAGAGGTACGTGCACAGGAGCGTTCAGAATATCATATAACATTTAAAATAGTGCAAAATGGGTAAAAAGTTTATTGGAAAGTCAACCAACAAGGAATGTTGGTCGGGGAAAACGTATTTAAACTTGACTGGGGAAATAGGGTTAATGCCACAGTGGGCCCAAGCACCAACTCACCAATAGGGCGATACTGCTTTCAGAGTTGATGGAATAGGCTGAAATTAACTTCACTCAAGTGACAATTGAAGTTGGATTCTACACGAGCGCGTTATTTTGAAAATCAAATGGGTTTTGAAACCCCACTCCTCGACTAACCAAATTGAACCATCCTCCTTCATTCAGTAAATCATTCATTTTAACGCCTGGCTCAACGTCAAGGGCTGGGCACTTGGCACCCCACTAGGACCAACCTGGGAATATTTTGCCCTTACCCAGCACTGGTCTAGGGTGTGCTTCAGGTCTGGGAGGCCCTGTAACTTCACCTTTTGGGCCTCCAAGCACCCAGCCTTATCTTTGGGGTTGGTCCCCACTATTATGCCATGTTCACATGACAGCAATTGATTTGATATATGGTTATTGGCAAATTGAGTTTCCCATGGCAGAACAAGAGAAATGCGCCATAAACACATCCAAAGGGCTTTTCTAACCAACTTGGATGCCACAAGGGCTATGTAATGCCCCAGCTACATTCCAACGAGCAATGGACACCATTCTGTTCAATCTGAAGCTTTCATGTGTACTCATGTACCTTGACAATATCAACGTTTTCTCTTGCACATTCACTGAGTACCTTACCCATTTGGAAGAGGTATTTTGCCGACTGGCTGAGGCCAATATTAATATCAAGCCCCAGAAATGCCACTTTTTCAAGTATCAGCTGGAGTGCTTTTTTTGTGGTGGGTGCAGCTGGGCTAAGCCCCCAAACTGCCAGGGTGGATGCTAACTGGAAGATGACTAAGTCAGTTAGTAAGCGGGACATTCAGGTGTTTTTGGGGATGGTAGGTTATTACTGACGCTTCATACCCAACTTCAGTTGCATTGGAGGACCATTGTTTGAGCTACTAAAGAAGGATGCCATGTTCAAATGGATGGAATGGCACCAATGTGCCTTTGATACACTTTGAACAGCGCTAATTAGTGCGCCCATGTTACGCTACCCTAATTTTTATAAAGAATATATAGTGCATATGGATGCATCACTTTCTGCTGTTGGGGCGGTCCTGTCTCAGAAGGATGATGAGGTAGAGGAGCACCCCGTGGCGTACTGCAGTCATAGCTTGAATTGCCATGAACGAAATTACACTGTAACTGAGTGAGAGTGCTTAGCGGTTATTTATGCATTTAAGCAGTTTTTGAGTCTACTTGCATGGAGTAAAGTTAAAGGTTGTAACGGATCATGCATTGTTGCATTGGTTGCAGAATTTGAAAGAGCCTGAGGGGCGGCTAGCCAAATGGGCTCTTAAGCTGCAGGCTTATGACTTCAAATTTTTCCATTGACCAGGAGCAAAACACCAAAATGCCTATTGCTTATCAAAATTGCCAACAATTGCAGTTAGAGCGGATTTAAGTGACATAATGTTTGACAAAATGCTCAGCGGAAATGACAATGATGAACTGCCCCAAGTGATTAAAGCGTTGAATGAAATGCAAACAAGTACCTTCCAATGGAATGGGGAATTGTATAAGCAGATTGGAAATTCTACGGTGAATTTTTCTGTGACCCTCAGAACAGCTGGGAATTATTATGAGCGCCAACAAGGCAATCAGACATGGTGGGGTGTGCAAGCAATGGAGTTGTTGCGCCCGCGGTATCATTGGAAAATCATGAACTTTGATGTGCTCAAAACCATTTCCTGTTGCCATCAGTGCCAAGTGGAGAAGCCATTCTGCCATAAGACTTCATAATGGGTAGTGAAACCACATTTTGCTTGGCATACAGTTTCCCTTGATGTCATTGGTCCCTTACCAACAGGAGCCAAATGGTTTAAGTACATTCTGGTGGCTATCAACCACTTGACCCGGTGGGTCAATGTGAGGGCAATATGGGATTTGGGGGTGATTACCGTGGCCAAGTTCATAATGGAATGCATTATTCAGAGCCATGGCTACACTCAGTTCATTCTCACTGATAACGGAACCAACTTTACTTTGCACATCCTCCCCAAACTGAATGAACTTATGGGTATCTGCGGAGTTCTGATGACCCCATACCACCCTGAGCTTAATGGAATGGTCAAACAGTTGATTGGAACTTTGGTAAACATACTACAAGAAATTAGTGATGGATCAACCTTCTGGTTGGAGTTTCTCTTCTTTCCACTGCCGTGTTTTCCTATAACATTAGTTATCATTCCGCCATAAAAAAGAGTCCCTTCCAACTACTATATGGCCAACACCCAGCCCTTCCAGCATTACTTTATTCATTTGTAGAAGACACCGCAGAATAGAACCCCACCATTACTTGACTAACCTTGCAAACATTCTGATCAAACTGCAAACCAAAGCATATTCCTTCAGCTTATCCAAGAAGATTAGGAATCAGGCTGCCAATCATGTATGTCGTAGCGGGCTGGTGGCATTCAAGGAAGGAGATATAGTTCTCTTCCATGACCAACATGGATTTGGGCGGAAACACAAGCTGGCCAGTATCTGGATTGGTCCATTCAAAGTTATAGAGAAAACTGGGGTCAACATATATACCATCAAGGATCCCGCAAGTGGTCAGATCATTAACTGAGTACATGCAACGTTCCTCCAACCATAAAACAATAGGAGCCTTATTGTCCAGTCAAGGAGGGGGTAATGTTGCAATTCAGATATGACTGGACAATAATCTTGGGACTGCTAGGGCAGACTGGGAAGAATCCTCCAAAAGTTATATCAGTTACAATTATTTGAGTGCCTTGAAATGAGGGGATATTGGGATATAATGGGTTTATTATTGGATTGCCTATAAATAAGGTGATAAGGTGATGTCAACATTTGGCAAATACAAATTAAATCGCCTACAATTAGGGTGATAGAGAATTAAAGAATAACAAGCCAAAATTAAGGAGAATCGGTGGAACAGAATAGTCTAAGCTATGAGAGTGGTATTGTTTAAAGCTGCTGTATATAAGCAAGATGGGCAATTAAGAAAAGGGAGTTGTTAAGTAGTTGAGAGTAAGCAAAACAGCGAGGGTCGCTGTTTTTATTAAATTGAATATAAGAGATTTGAGGGAGCTTATGCTCCATATTTATTAAAAAGTTTATTCTGATTGTTTTTAGGATGATGATCATCACATCGTTGGTCCTAATTTCTCAGTGGGTCAAACCCCGTGAAAAAAGTCCTATGGCATATCTCTTATATACTGCCAATTTTATAACACTGGGATTAGGATCGTCATGAGTAAATTGATCAGCCTGTCATGACCGTAGATCATGGGGACTGCACTCTGAGTAGGCAGTAGTAAGGAGGAAGAGGAAGAGCGCCATATGCCAAAAGGTCACCCTGAGCAGCGTTGAGTATTGACAAATGTACTCCACTTGAACTAATGAAGTATTTGACCAAGTGTCTGAAGTGGTGTTCTCATACCCTGGTCCTTTTCTCGCTGGAAATCTAGGCAAGAGGGGGGATTTGTTGGTATTTTTGCCATATTCCCAGCCTGCTAGATCAAAGGGATTTCTAGGGAAAAATTCCCTAAGGCAAAGTGAATTATAAATCAGTTGGCCTGAGTTTTGGAGTAACTATGTTTGGGGGATTTTGGGATATTTTCCTGGTCATATCTATCAGGGATCAATCTGGATGAATACTTAAGATCTCATCAGGTGGAGTTGCTGACAAAATTGGGGCATCTGATAGTGATTAACTATCAGATGTACCAATTGGGATCATTCAGGTTTCATCACTGACTGATTAGGAATGAATAGCAAGTTATAAGGTGAGCGATGCCCTCTGCAACTAGAAAATTGATTGGTTGGTGTGTAACCTGCCTTAATGGGTAATAAGTCCCATTATCTAAGCAGGTCACTAGCCAAATATGGTTGGTTAGCTTGGATCAAGAGGAAAACGTTGGGGACACGTTTTCTGACTCTTTTCATTTAGGTCTCAAGGATGTCTAATGATGGAATCCTAGCCAGGATGGGGAAGACCATTGCTGCTGAGATGAGGATGGGTGATTCAATGGCAACAGCTGCCATTTCATTGAAGAGGTGTCAACTGAGGGTTAGATGACTGAATCCCCACTATAAATTCCCTAGGATTTACTATATTAAAAAACAGATAATACAACAGATAATTAGATCATATTACAGATATATAGTTCTAAGTTGTTCATTCAGTATATAGTTTAAGTATAAACTATCAACAGCTACCATTGTGCTATTCTTCTCAAGGATATTATTTCTGTGTACAATAATTGGAAGACTCTTAGAGAGTAGAGTAAAGATCTGAGTGGGGATCTAGAGAAGAAGGAGACACAATCAAGGATTTCTGCCAATTGTGTGTTGGATCAAAGATACTGTCACCAGGAATCTCAGCAAAGATTGGGTTGGACAAACCAATGTATCAAATCCCTATGATCATGACATTACAAGTATTTAATTGGGAATACTGGCTGAGCGTTGAGCCAAGATATAAGAATTCATAATCAACTACAGTAATAGTCATCATACTATTATCAATCAACAATCTATTATATTATACAACACAACAAAGTGCATGAGGAAGCTGAACCTGTGCAGTAAAAAGATTACTAGGGTTGTTTGCTGATAATAACCCAACTAATTAAATTTTCACAGTCATACTGGAAACAAATGCTGAATAAATTTAATAAATCAATAGCTATAAATAGTAAAAAATAAGTAAAACCAATAAAAAGCTTACCTTAATCTAAGCTTAATACCACTCTTCAGATTTAAGAATATCATGCTGGAATCAAAAAAAAACTAAAAAGACTATTAACTAAACTTACATTTTACTGCTAAACTAATAAAAACAAATATTTAACTTTTTTTCATAGATGACTAAACTATTAAAATACTTACCTTTGAGTTGAAAAATTAATTCTGCAATTTAAGTGAGGATAATAAGAAATCTATTTATTAATTTTTTCATAAATCCTAAATAGCCAAAAACTAATAATGTGCTTATTTATGCAATAAAATTATAAATCTGTAATTTAAGCATAGATAATATAAACTATAATTTAGTGAGTATTTTTTCTAAATCCTGAATAACCAAAAACTAAAAAAGGCTTCACTTTGCATTAAAATTACAATTCTGCAATTTAGGTGGGGATAATCAAAACAAAAATCTAATGAATATTTTTTCTAAATCTTAAATAACTATAAACTAAAAAGTACTCATCTTTGCATTAAAATTATAATCTACAAATTAAGTGAGGATAAAAAACATCTATATAGAGAATTTTTATTAAATTATAAAAACTAAAAACTAAACAGTTCTTACCTTTACATTAAAATTATAAATCTTGAATTTAAGTGAGGATAATGAAAACAACTAACTAAAGAATCTTTTTCCTATATCTAAAATAACCAAAAGCTAGAAAGTGCATACTTTTGCATTGAGTTTATTATTCTACAGTTTAAGTGGGGTGTTATCACTAAAATTATAAATAAATACTATATAATCTTTATTTTGTCTTCTTAATCTAATACTTAGGTTTATATTTATTGTTGGAAATGCCTTATCTAAAAATGTGATAGCTATTTACACATTCCTATTATCAAAAAGCTTTATAAAATCAATTTCTAACAATAGATTAGATCAAGCTCATCTGTGGAGCTTGATCTTAAAATGATTTTATTGGTTGGATCTTTTGCGGTTAAGTTCTATAGATTTGAAAGCTTTAGCATCAAATCACATATAAATTTATTAAAAATAACTTGAAGAAATGGAGAATAGTTTTGTACTTTAAGTCTCAAGAATTCTTCCAATCTTCTCCAAATCAACTGCTACCTCAGGTTGGAGGTAGAAAAGTAGATTTCAGCTCTTGAATTTTCTGAAATTAAACTTAGGGGTCAGAAGGCTAGTAAAGATATGGTATTACATCAAAAGGTATAAGGAGAATCAAGTATATATATAAATTAAATAAGTCTGATATTTATTTATAAATATAAAATTGATAAACCAATAGTTATTTTTATTTATAATCTTTGGAAAATTAGAGACTTTATTTTATATTTTGAAATCCCTTTATATATGTTTATAATTAAAATAGATCTTATAATTTATATTTTGGAATTTCTTTATATATGATTATAACTAGAACAAATCTGATTTAGATAATCAGTATCATTTATGTTTATTTTTTAGAAAATCAGATAATAAACTTTATAATAAGAATTAAGTTTATATGTATAATTTTATAAATACCCCAGATATCTCTGAAGTTATGCTCGCCATCAAGATGGGGGTCATAAAGTGAGATTAAAGCTTTTTAATTTGTTACAAAATAAACTCAGTGGTCAAAAACTACCTTTAAGTAATTTGATTGCTTAAATCTAGAGTTAGCATCACCAAAAGCAAACTATTTATGATATCATAAATTGGATCAAAAAGCCTTAGAATCCCCCAAAACCACACCCCAAGCTCAAAAGTGTGACCCAACAAAGTGGCATGTAACTCTCACTTCCTAGCCAAGTGGGTTGAAGCTTTTTTAGGTTTAATGGTTTCTGAACTTATTGATAGCTATCTACCAATATAAAACTAAAATAATTTAGAATCATCTTGTAATAATAAACACTTTAGAAAAGCATGGATATTCTAGTAGTGTTTAATAATTTCTGCTTTTTATATAAATAGTATTCAATTGCAAACAATAAAGGTCTTCATGCTTTATATCTACACTAAATACATCTATAGTTGCTAATGAGGGTGTAAAAAATGAAGTATGAGCTTTTTAGAACAATAAGGCCTTTTTTACTTTTTTATAATAATTTCAATATCACTAAAAAACTTATCTGTTAAATGGTTATAATTCTGAGTGTAATTTATCTAAGGTCTTCATGGATATGAACATACATCAAATATAAAAATAAATAAGCTGAGAAAAGTTTATGTCTAGATATTAGTTATCAAAAAGCATGTTTAGATTGTATAAAAGCCTAAAAGTCTACAATTCATTTATGTGATTATGACATAAAAATTTAGCTTTATAAAACAGTATGTATACTATCAGTCATGATAATCATTACCTTTTACTATTTGTCAGATTATAAAATATTGCTAAGAAAAATCTTTTTTATTGTCTAGAAATTTGTAATTACTTAAATATACATTATTTTTGTGATAAAATTCTGCCATAGCTCATAATTTTATATAGACAGCAAATTTATCTTTAATTACCTTAAAAACTGTATTGAAAACTTTGGAATTGCAAGCTATGCCCTTTTAAAGCGTCTTTATATAATTTATGGTGATAATGATGTTTTTTCCTTTATAAGATCTTATAATAAAGGTAAATTACATTTAAATAATAAATATGAAGAATTTGTCAACTTAAGTTTAAGTTTAGTTTAAGATACACTTCTGCTTCCTGCTATGCTTAGATGAAAACTATGTATTTGGTGTTTATATCAGATCTGTAACCTATCTTGTATACTTTACTATGTCTGAAATCAAGCCATGGCTTTAAAGTGAGTTGGTGGCTTAAAGTAACAACAGATGTTTTTGCAACCTAGTTACTTTGCTTAGGGGATATCACCTGATGGAGTTTCAATTAGCATATTTTAAAGGGAATGGATAATTATATAATACTAAAAGTGAAAGTAAATATAAAGTATCAAATACCTTGATTCAAAATAATGAGTTTTGGGATGCAGTGATAATTTATTTGATGAGATTTTTGAACTATAAAACCTGGTCTAATTTTAATAGTACATCATGAAAATCTGGAATAAGATTAAAATAAAGGGATTGAAGGTTTGATTAATAATAATGACAATATAGGAATAAAAACAACTATAATAGCTCAAGTTAAAAGATAAGATAAATTAAACTAATCAGTATACCTATTGGTGATTAATTAAATGCTAAGATGTGGTGGCTGATCCAATGCCAAATCTATCATTTTAGGTGATGTAGTTGGTCTTGTTATTTTTTGAGTTTCAAAAAGCTATAAGGGGCTCCTAGTTCAGGCAACTATTGTGGGATAAAGGCCTGGGGTACTGCCCCCACCATACCAGGGCTACTTGTACCTAAGCACCACCAAATGTGGGCCCAACCTCAATTGGGTGTAGCTTACACTACCTTTAAACTGATATATGCCCACTCTGTTTAAGTACAGGGCAGCTTGTCTGCACCAGCCAGGACAGGTGATATGCTTCTCATCCCCCTTGAAGGAGACAGGATCTGATGACCCTTAGGTTTAAGGCCCCTGGGGGGGAAGAAGCTAAAGCCTCCCCTTTGTCACCTGCTTTTTTAGCAAAGTTGTACTTTCTGGCCCCTTTTTGTCCAGAAAGTCTTGAAGTTTTTTGGATCTGCTGTAATTTTTTTGCATGATTCATTTTGCCACCAGCCAGCTCATGCTGACCAAACTAACAGCTAGCCAAGCTTCAGGCAAACTCAACAAACTTTTAGTATTTATTGTAGGCAGGTGCACCAAAGTGCAGCCAACCTGAATCGCTCCTCCCTTATCCTGGGGTCCACACCCATGCAACCCCAGCTTGTTGGAGGCTATTTGACAGGCACCATGCCTAACTCATACCCCCTTCCTGCCTGTATTCTCCTCTCAGGGAGTGGTAGACACCAGCAAGAACAGGTCAGCACAGTTATCACTACCATCTCACACTTCTTTCAGGTCACTACAGGACTCAACCAATGTGCCTTTCTGGGCTCTGGTGTTAGCTACTCACCCATGTTTCCACAGGCTTTCCCCAGTTGTGCCACAAGGAGGCCCCAGCTTACCCTAACTAGCTCACCAGGTCTTGTTATTCTACTACATCCTCTGGTAGGGCTCAAGGTTAAAGTGGCAGTTAAAGAAATTAGGTATTAAATTTTATCAAGTAATACTAGATTAGATTTAAGCTGACCATTTTATGGGTGGAGATTTGGTTGATATACTTGCTTTGGGAAGTGGGCTGGGTTCAGGGGTGTATTTGGGGATGTTCAGTTCTGTTCCAGGGGATATGGTATTATCTTCTTGTTCTTTAGGCAGAAGTGAGGTTCCTGATGGTTTCCATCACAGTGGGTTTGCTAGCTGTCAGTTAAAAAGGTATTGCGGGTGGAAGTTTCAGATTTTTACAACTACATGTTTAACTTGATCACCAATTTCCTCTATTACCAAATAGACTTTAGTTCTGACTATGCCAAACTGATTATTAAGGTGTTATGCAGCTCCATCACATCAATTTATACCAACCGGGTGTGGTTGCACACACCTGTAACCACAAGCTAAGGTGGGGTAAAAAGGCCATGATAAGTTTGAACCCCGTTCTGGATAGGACAAAACTTTGTCTCCTCCCTCCCCTCTTAGCATTATTTATTTTAAAAATTAGGTGATAATATGGAGTTTAAAAAAGGAAGTTTGGGGTGGTTGCTATGTGGGTTGGTCCCTGCTACTGCTGCATCTTTTTTAAGAAGGTATCAACTTACACCATAACCTCTTCCCCTACAACTCGCATTACTTCTCATTCCCTACTAACTTTGTTTTATAATAAATTTTAGTGTTAATCACATGCGATCAAAAATTGCTGCTAGGTAGGTCGCTTAGATAACGTTTGAATCTAATTAACATTAGATGTAAGTTTTGAAGGGTCGAGTTTCAGAAGACGAGCGGCGTTCCCAGAGAGCATGTCGCGCTTGTCCTTTTCGCTAAACTCGTCCGCCTCTTCGATTAATTTCCCAGGATGATGCTCCCCCAGAGGGAACGGGTAGTCCGAGCCGAGCAAAACGTGGTCCGCCCCAACTTTGGACACCAGCAAGCGTAAGGCCTCAATATCGTGGACGAGCGAATCGACGTAGATTTGGTTCAAAAACTAGAAGGGGGCGTTTGATTTGCGTGGCACAGAGATCGGGGCGAACCTTAAAGCCGTGGTCAATTCTGCCTAGCGTCGGGAGGAACGATCCGCCGCCATGAGCCAACACCAATTTGAGGTTCGGATGGCGCTCCAAAACCCCGCCGAAAATTAAAGAGCAGGCCGCCACTGTGGTCTCGCATGGCATCCCAATCAGCCACGGAAACCAGAATTTGCTCATCCGGTCCGACGTGTCCATATCCCACGGATGCACAAATACCACGCAGTCGAGTGCTTCGGCCGCCTTAAATATCGGCGCCAGTTCGGGCGCATTCAGATTCAATTATTTACATGGGATCCTATCTGTACGCCAGCCAACCCGAGCTCCTCTACGCACCGCTTCAACTCCTGGACAGCTAACTCCGGGGCTTGCATGGGGAATGGTTCCCAGCCCGGCAAACTTGGATGGGTTTTCAGCCACTGTCTGGGCTATATGGTCGTTCAAGTACTTTGACAGATCGAGAGCGTGTTCGGGCTTAGCCCAGTAACTGAACATGACAGGTACCGTCGAAAGCACCTGCATGCTAACACCCGTGACCTCACACTCCTTAACGCGACGTTCGGGCGACCAACAGTTGCAACCGATCGTCCTAAAATTTTTTCCCGTCCTTCAACATGTTGGCTTTTTCCTAGACGACAGTTTGAAAAAGACTACATGTGCACTTCCAATTTATAAAATACAAAGTAACGTAGAAAACAGTATAAATTCTGGACGAAAGGGAAAACAAACCAATCTGCGAACTAAGAACAACGGGCGGTAAGCAATGTGAGGAGCGACCAAACCGTTACGAATAAAAACCAGTGTAATAAAAGTCGATACCTCCTCAAAGTGATCAAGTGAAACCCAACCCCCATACCCATATTTTTTGGTGAGGTCGGGCCACTGCTTAGGTAGGATATGGGTGTGAAGATCAATCTTAAGATACTTTGTACGAGTTTGAGGGTTAACTGACTGCGCCTTTTCCATGGCAACGTTTAATTTCGCAATACGATGATAGGGATGCAGGGAGCTCTAGCTGGTAGCATAAAATGATTAAAAGGCGGCTGTGTACACTCCTTGGGACGATGACGTTCATGATGCTCACCGATGGTTATTTTAGAGGTGCCACCCCAGTTAACTTGAAACCCTTTACTAGCTTGGATTTTGAATTGTGTTGACAATTCGTTTTCTCCTGACTGACTAATTCCAGCTAGCTGTTTTAGGACGAATGGATGGCTTTAGAACTTTACCATTTTATCCAAAGCCTAGTATAAAGTCCACGTGACTCAATTAAAATCTTTAGCTGGATCGAACTGAACTGCTAGCTTGATTTCTTTCGATCACTAGTAAGTAGCCTTCCGTGATGCACTGGGCAATTGTATCGATTTTTCGATAGTTTACACTAAACATCTTCGTTTTAAAATACAATTATATATAATTAATAAGGTAACTAACTAAGTACCAATGCTTTGCTATAGTTTATAATTGATGTTTTTATGTTAAAAACAAGTTCATCAAAATATAACTATCAAAATTTAAATTGCCTAGGTAAAGTAGCATTTTATATAGCTAAGGTATGAAATTCGTTGCATAATAGATTTAGTTTGCTGTGTTGTAGTTTATGATAGTCAGTAGTTAAACAAGACTTTTTTGTTTTAACTAAAAATAGCTTATGAAAATTGAGTTAACTAACTTGCTTAACTATTGTTTGTTAGATATTAATTCTATTGGTAAGCGCTGAGAATCTCCCTAAGGTTAGTTTTATTAGATTTGCTATCATGCTTTAGAAATAAGGGTAATATTGTTACTTTGAAGCATAATAATTTTTATCATAGTACCCGAACAAAACTTTTAGCAGTATTAACTCATTGCAAAGCCTAAGGGGATAAACTTTAGATGATAGTATAAGTAGTTCCAGCATTAGATTTAGAGAGCATGAGGTCACCCTTTTGTAGAGTAAGAATATGTAGAAATTTAATGTATAGTATACAGCATCTTAATTTTAGGATAAATTTGAGTGACTTATAGCTTATATACTAAAATGTTAGCTTTATAGTCCAGTTTTAATGATATTATATAGTTTATATATAATATCAGAAATTCTGATACGATTAATTGCTAAATGCCCATGTAAGAATTAAACGTCTTGATCAAACATGATTAAGCAAACTAGAATTTCTGCTCTAAAGTAAACAGTTGGCAAGAAGTGAGTTTAAGCCTTTTATTTCAATAATAAACACTCAAGTAATTGATCCAGATATTCTGGGTCTATTTGCAAAAGCAAGTACTATCAGTTGCATTATCAAGCTATCCAAGACTTTCTAGTTTAGTTAAAGTAATACTTTGCAGCATATGAATCCTATTATTTTTATCTGAGGATAGTCAGTTGTGCAAGGACAATACCACCCAGAGTACCAAAATTTATGGCTACTAAATTATCCAGATCAAAAACTTAGTATCTGTCAGAAAAATGGGACCCCAATTATACCTGGTAAACCTATCACCAGATTGCCCTCTACATAAACTTATCTTAAAAAGATAAGCTGGGATCTGTAGATACCTTTTCTATTAACCACTATAGATCCATAAAACTGGCTTAGATTTGTTTTTTACTCAATTTTATAACAAACATTTAGGTTAAACTTCAAATTGATGATTGTAACAGATCAGGTGGCACCTGATCCATATATTTCTTCAGATCAGTCAGTACTGGATCCAAATATGGAATTCATAGGAAGGAACCTGAATTGGAGGGAATTGGAGAAAGGGAAATTTGACTTTCTGAAGCTGAAATACATCTAAGTCAATATGGGATTGGACTTATGAGCTGTGTGGACAATGATTTGATGGGATATGGAATCTTTACCTAAGATGTGTTACCCAGTTCAGGAGAGCTTGGCGTAGGAGAAAGCTTATTTAATATTAGCAAAGTACTATTTATTTGGGGATAGGCTAGCCTGAATGGCCAGTTGAGTCTTCTACAAAATCCCCAAAAATTAATAAAGAATTGCTTGTATAAGAAAAGATTATTTTATTTTAAGTAATAATATTAGATCAAAGATATGGGCTCCACTAGTAGGCTTGGTGTGGCGTTGGCATAGATCTCAGAACCCTCCTACAGCATGTGGACAGTGATCTGATAGTGCATGGCAATGACAAAACTTGGCAGATGGGTTTGGGGATTGGCTCTGCCAGGATGGTCCCTAGTAGAGCCAGCTATGAGGCTCTTACTTCCCAATTTCCCAATGGAATATTGGTGCAAACCCATTTGTTACATTAGACTCAACTCAACTTTTTCTTGGTCAATCTTGGAGTGCCATGAGTTGAAGGTGGTGGAGGTTCCTGAAGGGAAGGAATGGTTTGGCCATACATTGAAGGAGGCAGAGGTTCTGAAAGGGGAGTAATGGTTCTACTGTGATCCAAAAGAAGTGTCACAAGTTAAGTGTTGGGTGTGGTTGGCTCAAGTGTCCAGAGGAGCTGAGGATGAAGTGTACCAGGGGTGGACAAAATGGTGCATGCCATGGAAGATAATGAGGAAAATCAACAAAGAAGTATGGTGCAGGCAGTGGCCCACCAGAAGCAACAGGCAGATCTATGAAGAGCATCCAGAGGAGCCATGGATGGAGTGTACTGGGGGATGGATGAGATGGTGCATGCTCTGGTGGATACCGTGGAGAAGTTATGGGGAAGTTTGGAGTGAACAATGGCCCACCAGAAGCAACAGGCGGATCAACGAAGAGTGCCAGATCCAGAGCTTGGGAGATGGGTGAAGGGCTGGCCACATGTGCAAGTAAAGTGGAAAGGTGATCTAGAGGAGGAGGCAGCGTGGCAAATGGGAAAAGATGGCGCGCAGTGCCCATAGATGGTCCAGGGATTCCAGTTTTCACAGGGGGGTGATGTAACAGATCAGGTGGCACCTGATCTGTACATTGCTTCAAATCAGTCAGTACTGGATCTGAATATGGAATTTATAGGAAGGAACCTGAATTGGAGGGAATTGGAGAAAGGGAAATTTGACTTTCTGAAGCTGAAATACATCTAAGTCAATATGGGATTGGACTTATGAGCTGTGTGGACAATGATTTGATGGGATATGGAATCTTTACCTAAGATGTGTTACCCAGTTCAGAGAGCTTGGCGTAGGAGAAAGCTTATTTAATATTAGCAAAGTATTATTTTTCTGGGGATAGGCTGGCCTGAATGGCCAGTTGAGTCTTCTACAAAATCCCCAATATTCAAAAAAGATTTTCTTGTATAAGAAGATATTATTTTATTTTAAGTAATATAATCAGATCAAAGATATGGGCTCCATTAGTGGGCTTGATGTGCCATTGGCGTATATTTTGGAATCCTATTACAGCATGTGGACAGTGATCTGAGGGTGCATGGCAATGATGAAACTCGGCGGATGGGTTTGAGTATTGGCTCTAGCAGGATGGTCCCTAGTAGAGCCAGCTATGAGGCTCTTACTTCCCAATTTCCCATGGAATATTGGCGTGAACCCGTTCATTACAATGATAATTTGTATAGACTATTTAAATTATTTGAGGTGTGTCGACCTTGGGACAAATATACCACAGCAATAATGTTTTCTAGCCTTACAGGTTTTGAACTCAAAACCTGCAATAGGGGTGGAAGCAGTTTTAACCGCTTGGCTAACTACCCTTAATTTGTATAGACCATTTAACTACAATATCTGTCCTTGTTGCCTATTATCCAGGCTCAACAAAGATTTTTTTGTTTTGAGGACTATAGCATTTTATCATGATATAAAGTATCTCATATAAAAAGTCACATTGTTTTGATTAAAGAGGACACTTGTGACCCAGCTCCAAAATCTCCTCTTCTTACCATGAAGAGAATTCTCTTACCTTCCCAATTTGCCCCCCTGGTGTAACATTGCTGAAGCCTGCTACATCAGCAAAACACCAAAAGGGCTTGGTGGAGCCAAAAATCAAAATCTAAAGTTTGAGCAACAATAATTCTACTTATAGTAAAAACCACGGTGCAGGAGGTGGCCCATAAAACTATTTAGGATGCCAAGCTGGGAGTTCTATTGGACTTTAAGAAGCTTTATACTGAGTTATCAGGGGAGTATCATGCACATAATTAGGGAGACACTCTGGAAAGGTGTCAAAGCTCATCTGTGGCTATCATATTATGATAATTTTCTAATCTGATAAGCTAATGACCTTGCAACTGAGAGGTCAAAAATTGCAAAGTTGAGATAAGATTTTGCCAAGCTCTATAATAGTAAGCGCTTCTTCCTATCATGAAGATTACAAATTCCACAATTTGGCAAAGCAAGGTTGTGACACCTGCCATAGTGATTTTTGATTTTCTAAAACTGCTTGGTTTATATAAATCATTTCCCTTCTAGTCCACTTGAGGTTCTAACATACAAAGCCTTACCTTATTTAAAACTTGTTTTCCATAACTGTATACCCCATAATCTAGATGATACTTTAGGGTTACATAAGCCCTTATAGACATTTTTTTGTTTTTTAATTGTACCAATTTGAATTTGTGAATTTTGATATTGGGTCACTACCTGGTATGCTGGCATCTCTACCATTAAATTATCACATCCATCATCTTAAGAGAAATGCTTAGCCTTGACTTTGCCCCAATACTCTAGGCTTTTTTAGCACTAGTGGTTCTCACCCAAAAGGGGGAGCTACCATGCATCTTTATTTGCAATTGAGCCAAACAAAGGGATCATCTTAAACTAAAAAATTTCCATTATGTCACCTTTCAGTACTATGGACTTGATATGATGATATCTATTATCTTAACAATGGTTAACCTTTATTTAGCGGGGGTGGAAGGTGAGTCAGTAAGGGCATACAGCTACCAACCTGAAGGTTGCAGGTTTGGGTCCCGCCCTTTGCACATCGATCAGGGTGCCAGCCAAAGAAAGCTATTGGTGGTTAGTAGGTCTAATAACACAAAAACCTTACCCATGACGTAACCAGAAAAATTTGAGTCCCAATCTGAAGGTGGAAAAACTTTCTTCAACAGAGTTGACCCTGTTCAGGTTTCATGTCATTTCTTTCTTTCTTTCTTTCATTTCTTTCTTTCTTTCATTTCTTTCTTTTGGTAATGCCTGTCCCCTGGTCAGCTTGCCTTGGTTAGATAAAATAAACTTTATTTAGCAATTTATTTTCTGATAATGCTTTATAATCATTATTCTGTACTGGCTGAAACATTTACGGTGTGATATATTTGTCCTAAGGTCAACCCACCTCAAATATTTTTTATTATAATTATTGTAATATTTTAAATATTAAAATTGACTAAGATGGTTATATCACTTAACTTATTGGAGGTATCAGTTTAAATCAAAACTGCAAGTGACAGCAGGCAGATGCGTGATAATAGATGTTTCAAATGAGGCCACAAACAGATCATCAAGTCATTTCTCAACCAGTGAAATGACTAGAGTTAACCCCTAAACTGGTGAAGGTGCAGGCAACTAACCCATGGCAGATGGGGAGAATGAGCTCCTTTTTTAATTCAGGTGAGCAAAGAAAATTTCACAAGATCAGAGCAACATCACAAAATTTTTTCCCTTGACGCTTCAGAGAATTTTAATAAATGAAAATGATGGCATCACCCATAAAACAGTATGAAAAATGACCCCCTTTTATACCTTCATAAGTTGAAATAATTTTGTTCACTGATGATGTCACAATTACTCAACCAAATTACCCCAATAAGAGCTGCACGGCTTAGAGATAAATATTGACTATCAGAAAACCAGACAATTTCAAGAATTGCAGGAAAACATGATGTGATGTGCATCATAGGAGCGCCATCACTCAAACCTGGAGTTGATCATCATATTATTAGACCTAGTAAAGAACTATATTAGAAGATGCAACCACTCAGAACCCAAAAGTGGGGATAAATGTTAGGGCCTCTGGACATCTTGGTTCAGGGTTAATTGCTATTAGAAGGAGCTCACAGATACAAGGATTAGCCCAAATGTATGAAGCCACAAAGGCAGCAGATAGATGTCATCTAACTAGGGGATCCTGTTATCTACCATATCAATATCCAACTTCTCAATCTATTTTAAAATATTTTCTTAATTCTATATTATCTTCTTTTCTAGAAAGTATAAACTAATTCACCCTTTACATGAATGAAAAACCTTTCCAAGAATCTCAGTTCTATCCTTTTACTTTCACTTATAGTGGTTTGAGTGAACTAATTTCCAGTATCCATTCCAGGATTAGCCATCAAGCAGAGTACAGTAACCAAACTGAGATCTGCTCTGTTTGAACAAAAACAATCTATATTGCAGGTACCTTGGAGATGAGCTTCCAAGGATGAGGCTAGATTGTCTTCCATTAAGTCCTGAGGGCCAACATATTATGAACATGTCAAAGAGTGTCAAACAGAGATCCTTAAGGGTGCAAACAGTAATAAAGAGATAGATGCTACAACAAGTAGTATCAGAGGAGAATTTGCTCTGAGGATGTTTTAAGCTTAGTGAAGGGTTTCTGGTAACTTATCTGCACGGAGTAGATCCTTGAGCAACAAGTCAGTCTTATGTTAAGCGAGCTGAGGTCATAGAGCTAACTGTGGTGCTCACTACAGGGTGGCATTATCAGGCCTAGTGAGGATTATGAGAGCTCTCATCAGCAGTTCAACAATGAAGCAGATATGGAAGTATATCATGGAGAGGATTCCTCTGAGTTCCTGGTGAGGGATGAGGATACAATCCATTTAAGACTCCATACCCTGGAATTACAATTGCATGATCTACACAACAATCTTGAGCATGTCAAGGAGACTTCCAAAAGAACACAAATTGCCTCTCTACCTATTGTGAGAGTACCTTCACCTATAATAAACCTGGAAGCTACACTTAAGAATCTAGTGGAATGACTCATATCCCTCAAAAAGGTGAACAGGGAAGCCATCAGTGCTTTGAATGAATATGGATAGTGCTTGGAACAGCATGATAATATGATGTTTGCCATTGACAAGAGTATAGATGATTTGAAGCACAAATGCATATTATACAGAACATGCCTCTACTTGATCAGTAACCAGATTGGAGGCACCTATATGGGTCACTTGACAGAATGTCCCACAACTGGTCAGAACTGCTACACAACCAACCATGATGTACGTTGACCCTGTTGAAGAAGATCCTAACTTTAAACTGTACTTTAAGACCATGTACACGCCTGGAGAAGGAAAAATTGTAGGTTTCCTCCAGTTGTATGTTACAGCATGGATGGCGCTAGTGATCGCCAAAAGGCTTACCACATGCAAGGATGTATGAGCTGTGAGGATCAGGAGATTCTTAGCGCAAGACTATGTCTTGGACTATCTTGTAACAAAGTGAAGAGTATCCTACTTTCTGAGTTCAGTAATGAACAAGAAGTTCAAATTATGAAGCAAGGTTTCTCCTTATAAAAATGGTAAAGAATGAGCCAGTTGTGAACTACACCTCTCAATACTATCTCAAGGCTCAACAAATTGTGGACTACAGGATCTATAGATTTATCTAATGCAAAAATCGTCCTGCTGAGTTCATTGAAGATGCATCCCAACTTAAAGATGCATATAACTTTAGCGGTTAAGAGCGTGACGTCCCTAAAGGTACTTACAGAAGCTTTGCTTGACGTACAAGTGATGTATAAAACTAAATACAAGGCCATGAGGACACCCCCTCAATGAGTTAAAAAGGCCATTTATGTTGTTAATGTTAAGGGTGACAAACTAAAGGGTAAGAGTTTCTAAACCACTTGAGCACTTGCCTTGTCAAGAGTTAACCCAAAATAAGTGCCATCAACGTGGGCACTTTTACTGATCTTTTCCAATTATCAATACAGAAAAGAAGGAAGCACCACCTAAAAAAGTTACTCTTAAGCTATAAACTTGGTGGATCTCCACACTGAGTGTGAAGATGATCATTAAGATGGTGACTTGGTTAGTGCAGGATACCACCTGTTAGGGGCATCTAGTGCAGAGTCTGTGCCTTCTAGATTGAGAGTATACAGCACTGACAGATCTAAGCCAAGTGATACCTACCTGACGCAGGCAAATCAGACTACTTAAGCCATCAGATCAGTTGAGGAAGGAGAGCAGCTAGTTATGACTACATTAAAGAACTTTTCACTGGATGGTGAGGATAATGTCAAAGCTACCATGAGCGTTGCCACTCTTAGACAGTTTGAAGAATTTTCACCAGATTATTTACCACTGGAAACCCTTTTTGCAAGAGCATAAAAAATAGAAGTGATCATCCAAAAAGTGCGCTTCTTGTTAGTACTGAACACCAGAGCTCCAGTCAACATAATATAATCTAAGCTCATGAAGAAGCTGAAGTTCATGTCTGATATTGATTATAATAAAAAGTACTGCACTGCAGGATTAGACGTTACCACACTCTATGAGCTTATTCAGCGCTACCCTTACACTTTAGGCGCATGGTACTAATGGCATCAGCAGTAGTTTTAGACAAAAATCACTGAGATTTCTTGATCAGAAAACAATCTCTCTTGGAGTTTGGAGCAAAGATTGATACATCCAGCTAGAGCATCTTAAGTTACAACTTCCAATGGTATTTATGAAGATGTAAAGCCATGGAAACAGTGGGCGTGCTTGGTTGCAATGGATCAATCTATCTACCCCATCCACTACACCCTAACTGAGAGAGGTGTGAAGCAGTTACCAACTACAAAATCATGGAAGAAGGGCTTCTTCTGAGCGCCAGTGAGATTATAGAGATTTTTCCAGGAAATCAACGCCAGATGACCCTGTCAAATAGTGTGAATATTCCACTGGATACCATATTATAAGTATACAGATGTGATAAGATCCGTGAGCAAAGATCTAGAATACTATCAGGGTTCTATGACACAAACTACTCTGGAGAGTCAAACATTTGAAAAATAATAATACTAACCTATCAGATTTGAAAAGGATAAGTTGTTACACTGACCTGATGAACAGTTGCTAGGACATTAATCTGTACATGTCTTAGGAAATTTTGATGAGTTCAGGTTCATGATGTGATCCCTAAACAGCAGAAGGAGCTTGATGAGCTGTTAGACAAGTTCAATGACATCTTCAGTACTGGATCCAATGATTATGTCCTATGTAAGGGTGAGGTCCACAAAATAGATACTGGTTACACTATACCACTTAAAATAAACCTTAAAACTGCTCAAAAAACAGAGTATACCTTTATCACTAAAGAGCTTAATCAACTAGATGTAGCAGGGCTGATCAGACCATTAAAGATTCCCTGATCCTTTCCTTTGTTGCTTGTATTCAAGAAGTAAAGAACCATAGGGTAGTTCTGGACTATCACCGCTTAAATGAGATAATTAAGAAGGGCTTCTACCCACTTCTATGCATCAACGATGCTATAAAAGCCTAGATGGCTTGAAGTACTTTTTGGTGATGAATCTGGCCAGAGGCTACTGGTAGATGGGGATCTCGCCAGAAGATTTTAAAAAATGCGCCCTGATTAGTAGTCAGGGGTCATTCAAGCCCACAAGGATGCCGCAGGGGCTCTACAACGCCCCTGCAACTTTCCAGCATGTGATGAATCGCATTTTTGGAAATTTCAAGTTATCTAGCATGTTTATTTATCTTGATGACATCACTGTATTCGGCCAAAAATTTTAAGGGAATCTAAAGCACCTCTGAGAGGTCTTTACATGGCTGTGAGCATCCAATCTGAAGATAAAATGGAGCAAATGCACCTTTATCAAGAGACAGTTAGAGTTCCTTGAGCATGAGATTTAGCTCTAGTTGAATTAAGCCTCAAGATGGGAGGGTGAATGTAATCTCGGCTATGGAGCTAACAAGGAGCATGAGGGATTTCCAAGTGTATCTTGGAATGGTGGGATATTACTAACAGTTCATCTCCTTTTTCATAGACTTTTTGGAGCACCCCACATACCTTCTTACCAGGAAATAAAGTTTGAGTGGGGCCTGGAACAGAAGCAGGCCTTAGCGGAGTGTTAAAATCTGGCTTTATTGCTGACCGTTTTCAGTAGTTAACTGCAAAGGTTTGGTTATGTGTGCATGATTGCATTGATTGAGATTGATATATGGGTGATAATAGTATGGAGACCATTACTTGTAGCTGAATAAATAAATTAGGTTGAGATGTGGTTAAATGTTAAACTTGGAATGTTCCATAAAATTCTGTTTATACTGACCATTGGTTTTTCTTCTCACTTACGTCTGAACTTAATCTACTCTTAAATTCAAAGGTTCCCAGCCTTAATTCCCATCACGCTGAGTTGACATGGATCTACTTCAAAAGTCTGCTTCTCTTATAAGGATATCCAATCCTTAATCAAACAAAAGATTAAACAGTTATTGTACTATAACAATTATAAACTGAAGATGATTAGAACTTATCATTAATATTCTGATCTGCTTTAACATTATAAATTACTAGGGAATTTGTAAGAGAATTTGGCACCCAACTACTTGGTTGGCATCTCAGTAAGGAAATGGCAGCCATTGCCATTGAATTTCCCTTTGAAGCCTCTTCCAGTAATGGTCTTCTCCTTCAGGCTAAGGATTCCTCCATCAGACATCTCATAGACCTAAAAACTGAAAGAAAAAGAAAACGTGTCCCTATCATTTCTGCTTGATCACAGCGAACCAACCACATTTGGCTAGCAATCTGCTTAGGTAATGTGACTCTTTACCCATTATAGCAGGTCACAAACCAACTGATCAATTTGCTAGTTGCAGGAAGCATCACTCACCTCACAACTCCTAGGTAAATTCTCAATCAGTCAGTGATGAAACCTGACTGATCCCATTTGGTACGCTTAATAGTTAATCATTACCAAACTATAGGGTGAATCAAATTCATTGGTAACTCTTCCAGATGAGACCTTAGGCTTTCACACGGATTGACCCTAGCAGATATGAATCTGGCGAATTATCCAAAAATCTGCTGACATTATAAAATAAATATCAAAATCAACCAATATACAATTCTTTTGCTAGTGAGACTTATCCCCTAGCAAACCAGAAGATATTTCAACTTAGGAAGCTGGAAAAGGTGGGCAAAATCTTAACAACTTGGTAAAGCAGTTCACAATTATCATAATTGTGTGTTGGGATTTTTCCCACCTTACCCAGCTTTATCAAATATATATTATCTGATTGTCAACTAGGTAATTCATCCCGCTTGTGGATGTGGGAGTTATTGATTATATATATATATGATAACTACTGTTCAGAGAAATATTCTCAGTGAATATTTAACGATCTGCTGTGTTACAACTTGTTAAATCGATGAGTGTTTTTTCATGGATGATTGCAAATAATAAACAAGTAGTTAGGGTGTCAATTTCATTATCAATAACTTAATTTAATTGTAGGTTTCAATCAGGGTTAGTCACTGAATAATTAAGTGGTTTATGAGTTTTTGGCAGTAATACCGCATGTGGTACACAACTATCAAGTTAACCTTTTCTGTAATGCAACCTGCTGGTTATAGGTAAGTGTCCCATTAATTAGGCAAGTTTTTACCATGTGTTAGATTTTTGGTGCTTAAGTTGATCGCTTGGTGCTTAATTCACTCAAATCCAACAATGGGGTTTAATACCACGAATATAATGGAAATGTTAAACTTATAAAACTTATAAAATTAGGCTTTTTTAAGGTTTTACTAAGCGCCACAGGAATAAAAGAGAGTTGATCCTCACAAAGACTGACAATCAGTATTTAAAATGTTTTGAGGGTTGGGGAAATTCGAGGATAGGTTTGGAATAGCTTAAATGCATTCTGAATTAGGAAATATGGGATATGCTCCTATCAGATCTAATGAAATTTGAGGTATTTGTTGGTGACACAATATTTGGGATGGGGTTTTGGGGCAGAATGTACCCATGTGGTATTGTCTTGAAGTATTACAACCAATCACCACTTAATAAAATAATTTCACCTTGGGGGACCTCCACTATACCTATAAAAGGGGGTGGTCCCTGAGTAGGTGCTTGAAAGGACCTGATTGTGATTGGGGACATGCCTTCCAATGGTCGCCCCTTAGTCCATCACATGGTTGGAGTAATACTGACTGCTAGATTTTATGTTAGTTGCCAGTGCAGGTTTCAAAATGTTGTCACCCCAATTAACAGGTTTCACCAAGAATCAGCCAGGGCCTTTTGGCTGATATCTTCAAAATCATTGTTGTTTTTATTTAAATTGATTTTCAATTTACTGCACACTTTTAAATGCCAACATTTCCTTGTTTAGGCTGATTTTTGATCCAAGACATTCTTCCTCTGCAGCTGAGAGGGCAATGTCTGACATCAACCCCTCAAGAATGTTGTGGGGAGAATAAGGTTGGAGGAAACAGCCATGTACCCAATTTATGGTGACTTCAGAGGCAAGGGATTTGATCAATTACTTATCCCCTCACTTGTATGTAATTACAAAAGGGCCTTCCCAAATGGGCCTGAGTTTTTCCCTTCTAGGGGTGATACAACTGTGATAATATAACACCAAGTCAGATACTTGAAAGGAAGGAAGGAAGAGGGGCTTGTAGCTCATTAGCAGCTTGACCCTCTTTTGTGACAGTCTTGGCCAAGTTAGTTATCACCTCAGATTGTAGATGAATAATGTGATGAGCCAACTTTCTCATGGCTTGCTCAGTGTAAGACCTGGGGACCAGCCCCTGCAACTGGATAGGGTTCAACACCCCTTCTGGATGAAAAGGGGTCACAAGGCTCCAGTGGACCCTCGGTCACAGCTGAGCAACCTAGCCCATGTGATAGATGAGCACTGGGTGACTGCCCTCCCCCCAAGTATACCCCATTCCCACCTCTTCCCTCCTCCTCAACCCTGGTAAATTTGAAAGAAGGAGTCTGCAGGGAGGTTGTGCACACCAGGGGGCATGGAAAGCCTCCTGGGACCACCCACTCCCGAGGCAAACTATATCAGAATTTTTGGGGAAACAGCATTTCCCAACATTGGAGCCTGGACTGCAAATTCCAGTCTAGTGGAGCTGGTCCAGACTGGCTGGGACTGGAAATCAGATCAGGGTACAGCTCAGATCTTGAATCAAGTGCCAAATGACTCAGGCCATCTTCCCCAATGCTCCAAAATGGATCCAGGAAGTTTGGATTGCACGAGTGTCTAATTGAGAATTTAGTCCGAGCTGCAAACAATCCAATCCAAGAGACCCTGCCTCTTAGGATAAATCCAGAACACCCAAACCATGCAAGCAGGCTGACTCAGATGGCCAGGACCCAGATTGGTAGTATCAACTTGGTTTGGCCCCAGGAATCGGAAAATTTGCAAAATTTTTCTTGACTTTTGCCAAAATCTGAAGCATCACCCTACCTCCCTCTGAGCCAGCCAACCAAATTCCATCACTAAACCTCAAATGTCCAATCCCACAATACCTTCCCCAAGCATTTTGCCCTGTTCTTAAAGAAACTGCCCTGGCCAGGGGCAGTTGTCAGTTCATTCTCTTATCTTTTGCTTAATAAAATTTGAATTTCTTGTTTAGCTTGCCTTGGCCTCCATCTGCCTTGTTATTTTAAAAATTACCACTGATCAATCTTATGAAGCGCACCGTCACCCAAGTTCTCCTGCCAATGTTCGTTGACTGGGTTATATGGTCACTTGACCCTGCCATGCACCAGCGGATCATAAACATGATAATCTGCCTCATCCCCAATGACAAACCTGCTGTTTCATTAATTACTGTGCGTTTGTTTGACAGGAACCCTTCTGTCCATTCAGTTGCCAAGTCCTCTGAAACTGCTCCCTAATTAAAGCAGCTCCCAAACGCCCCCACCTCACAATGACATGGACTTGGCATCCATAACCGCCCCAGCCACTGATGGCTTGACCCGCCTGTGGGACCTGGAGCACCCCCTCCAGGGGAAGCTCAGTCCCAACCCCTCTCGTGGGTCACACTCTACCTCCGCTCTTACTTCCAACCACATGTCAGACCCTGTGCCATCCCTCGCAAGCATGCAAGCCTCCCTAATCAAATCTGAAGGTCAGCAACCATGAACCCTGGAGGAGTCGTCATCCTCTATGCCTCTTCCACCTTTGGGGGTTGCCCCTCAAGACTTGCAGTTGCCCCCAATGCAACCTTCTGGTTTGCCTTGGGGGCCTTTGGTACATTACTGAACTTTTACTTTCATAGCATCTCCCATAGAACCCCACTCCTATTAGTTGCTTGGACCAATATGCCTTTGGCATTCTGAGCCCTCCACTGGGTTCTCGTGCACCCCAACTGGGAGCCCATTATAGTTCTTATTAGCCAAATCCATGACATAATAAACTGACCACTAATCTCAGCCTTCTCCACCTGTAAGTCCAGAGGACCAACCCCTATAACTGGATAGGGAGCAGCATCCCTTTAGGATCAAAAGGGGGCCAAAGGCCCAAGTGGCCCCCCTGTTGCAATTGAGCGACCTGGCACATGTGGTTGATGAGCGCTGGGTGACTGCCCTTCCTCCTAGAGATATTCATATCTCTCCTCCCCCCTCCTCAACCCTGGTAAAAATAATGGAGGGGACCTGCCAGGAGATTATGCAGGGCAGGGGGCATGGCGGGCCCCTGGGACCCCTCACTCACCAGGGGAAACTTACCAAAATTTTGAAGAAACAACCAGTGCTGGTATCAGAGCCCAGTCTGCAAATTCTGGGCTAACGGAGCTGGTCTAGACTGGGCAGGTCTGAAAATTAAATTGGAACTCGATTCAGGTTGCAAACCAGGTTAAAAGTGGCTTGGACCAGTTGCCCCTACCCCTGGAACGGATCTGGGAAGTTCAGATCGCGTAGATGATCAAATTGAGAGTTCAGACCAGGTTGAGGATGACCGAGCACTAAGGCCACAGCCCCCCAGAATAATTCTGGGAAATCCAAACCGCGTGAGCAGCCTGACTTGAATGGTCAAGGCCCAGATTGGTACCATTGACCTGTTCTGGCCCCAAAAATTTGGGAAAATATGCAAAAGTTTTTGATTTTTGCCAAGATTTTGGGCATCCCTCCACCCCCCACCCACCAGCCAACCAAACCCCATCGCTGATCCCCAATCACCCAATCCCTCAGCATCCCCACTATGTGATTCTCCCAATACTTAAGGTAATTGCCCTGCTGATGGGCAGTTGTCAGTTCATTCACCATTATTCCCACGCTTTGTGCTAAAATAAAGCTGAATACCCCTAACACCTTGTCATGGATACCGCCTGTTTGCTTTTCTTCAAAATTCCGCCAATAGATCTGGCAAAGTGTGCCGCCACCCAAATAATCCTCCCAAAGATCACTGAATGGGTCATACAGTTGCTTGACCCTGCCACGCAGCAGTGGATCATATCTATGGCAAACCGCCTCATTCTCGATGATGGAGTCAATTCTCCATCCATTTTTGAGTACCTATCTAATGCAAACCTGTCCATTTGATTTGCCGTTGAGATTCCTGAGACTGCTCCCCCATCAGAGCAGCCTCAGGACGCCTCCGCCCCAATGCCCGCGAGTTTGGCCCCCACACCTGGCTCATCCACCGCTAATCCCACCCACCTGGGGGCTCCAGAGCACCCCACCCAAGGGGGCCCACCCCTAACGCTTGTCACGGGTCCATTTTCCCCTCTGACGGCACCCCTGCCCACACGGTGGGCTCTGTGTCGCCCCTCCCTGGCGCACAGGCTCACTTGCTAGTAACCAAAGGCCAGCAACTGCGAACCCTGGAGGAGTTGTCATCCTCCCTGCCTCTCCTGCCCTTTGGTTTGCCCCAGAAAGACTTGAGGTTGCCCCCATTACAACCATCTGGTTTGCCTTGGGAGCCTTCAGTACATTTATAAACATTTGCTTTACTCACATCCCCACTAGATCCCCCCTTCTTCTAGTCGCAATTACCGCTGTGCCTTGGCATTCTGGGCTCTCCACTGGGTGCTCACACACCCTGACTGGGAGCCCAGTCTTATTATTATCAGCTGCTTCCATGACATAATGAACTGACCCTTAACCTTAGCCTTCTCCGCCCTCCTCGCTGGCACTGGAGAAATGTTGGCCTACGCCCTTACCCTAAATGTGCTCTCTCTTTGCGACCTGGCCTTCTCCTGCAGGTCAGCTGCCTCATTCATCTGGGCCTGCCACCAGGCTCTGCTGAATTGGTCCCCACCCCGCCGAGCTTCAGTGGCAAACGCCAGTACATCAGTTAATGTGATAGGGTTGGGGTTTTCCCTGTCCCTTCTGATGAGGTGGCCAATCAAATCCTGGGTGTCCTGGTAGAACTCCAGGTGCGCCTCACTGCCAATGGTGGGAAGTCCCCGCTTTCTCTGATGCACAGCAGAGCGTGGCTCTCCTCAACGCCCTAGATGGGGACTCCCATCATTGGGTCAGGGGAGTGCTCCTCTCTGCTGTCAAATCAGCAACCCCACCCCCTTGTTGACACTGGTCACTTTGGTGGTCCAGGCCCCTGAGTCGAGACTGGCGCGCCTCCTCCATATGTTTACCTTGAGACAGACAGCCATGGACCTACCCTCCCTGATCAAGGCCTTCACAGTCCTGGCTCCCACTGTACCCATCCCTGCTGAAATTGCCATCTCTGCATTCCGCGCTGCCTTGGACCACACCGTGGCAGCCTACACAGCTTGGGACCCTCTCCCAGGATCCTTGGAAGTGACATTCTCTGTGGCCCATGCAATTGGGGCCAGGCCCTTTCACACCCCCACATGTCCCATTGCCACTACCAAGGTACCCCATAACACACCTCCCCCTGCTAGTGGTCACAGCCAAGGGAAGCGCCCCCCTGGCCTTGCTGCCCTTTGCCCCCTTGGTGGGCACCTCAGGGTACCTCCCCCCAGGGGAACCCCTGCCTATAGCACCTCCTGCCCCCAGCCCAGATCAGGATGCTGGGTCATTGGGTACCCAGCGTTCAGAGTCTGCTCAGTTTGGCACTATCGTTCCCCTGGGTGACCCCGCCTCCCCCTGAAGAGAGTGGAGTGGGTTTATGCATTAACCCTCAACTACCCATTTGGGACAAGGAAGTAGCAGAGACCCCTTATCAGTTGCACTCCACCTTTGTGCCTCTGGGCCAATTTCTCTTGATGATGGGTCATTCCCCCTCCTCAGCTGCCCTTTCTCTTGCCCATCCTAATAAAGAGAATCAAGCTTACTTCCTGTTCCCCAATTCCTTTCCCTCTGAGTCAGGGGAAATCACAGTGCAAGCCCTCCTTGACACCGGAGCGGCAGTTAACTTTATCAACCTTGGAGTGGCACAGTCCTTAGACCTAATGATGGAGGAAGCTTCATCCATCCTGGGCGCCTCATCTGAGTCCATGAAGTCCTACCGCATCTGACGCCCATTGCACTTATCAGTTCATGACTTTAGGTTTACTGACCACTTCTCAGCTGTAAAGGATTTGCTCTACCCTGTAATTTTGGGGGTGGGCTGGTGGCGCCACCAATAAGTTCACATTAATCATGCAACCAACTCCTTGTTGTTCGTGAACCTCAAGTTGAGTGGGGAGTTTCCCTTATAAAGACCCTTCCCCAGGGCACATCTCTCAGTTCCATCTCCCCACATGCCACATCCTAGTCAACCTTCCTCCAGACTTCCCCTCCTTCCTAGCCCCATATAAGGCTATCTTCGACATGTCACTGGCATCCAAGCTCCCCTCACAATCTGAATATGACTTGACATTCCAGCTGACAGTCAATCTAGTTAAAATTAACTGCCCCCTCTACCCCTATACAGAAGAAAAGGATAAGGCTTTAGGCGTTTGGCTGGACAAGATTCTAGAGAAGGATTGGCTCATCAAGAAGTCTCCCCCTGTCACCTCCCCCATAGTTTTTTCTAGGAAATCATATGGATCCCTGCGCCCTTGCATCAACTACGGCCACCTCAACAGCATTATTATCCCCAACCCATACCCCTTACCCTTAAAGCAGAGCATGTCCTAAGCCATCGCCAAGTCTCACATCTTCTTGAAGTTGGACTTGGTGAACACCCTTAATCAGGTGAGGGTGGCGAGGGGACAGGAGTGGCTCACATCCATACGCACTTGACAGGGGCTTTTCCAATTCAGGGTGATGCCGTTTGGCCTGAAGAATGCACCAGCCACCTTCCAGAGCCTCATTGATGATGTGCTGGGGGACTTGCGCTTCTCATGTGCAGTAGCCTATATTGACGACATTTTGGTCCATTCCCCCACCCCTAAGCAGCACGTCAGGTATCTATAGGCGGTCGTGGCAGCCCTCCACAAGACAGTGCTATTCTTTAAACCCTCCAAGTGCGAATTCTTTAAGGATGAGGTTACCTTCTTAGGGAATCTTACCCTGAAAGATGGCTATGCTGTCCCCCCTGCAATCTGGAGGCCATTCAGTCTTGCCCTGCCCCAACCACACAAAAACAACTTCGCAGCTTTCTTGGAATAGTTTCTTTTTAAGAAATTTTCCCCCACTCTCACCCAACTGGCAGCACCCCTGCACCCCCTCACCAGGAAAAACGCCCCTTTTAAATGGTCCCCCAAGTTCCAGCAGGCCTTTGAGGCTATCAAGGAGGTTTTCTCACAGCCCTTTCCTGCAGCATGCCAATACCTCCCACCCCTTCATAATGGCCTGTGATGCCTCGTCAGTGGCAGTGGGTGCCGTGCTGATACAGGAGCATGAGGGAGCTGAGCACCCGGTGGCCTATAACTCCTATAAGTTCACCACAACAGAGCAAGCGTGGCTGATATATGACAAGGAGATAGCGGCAGTGGTGTGGTCGCTCACCCACTGGCAATACCTCTTGCAGGGCGCCCAGCATGAGATTACCATTTGGACAGACCATAAGGCATTGCTTTACTACCACAAACCCCAGAAGCTGGGACATCAGCAAACTCACACATATCAGGACCTCTGTGGGTTCTATTTTAAGTATGAATTCATAAAAGGTCCCCTAAACTTTTACCAGACATGCTCAGCCAAAACCCCTCCCTGTCTCCCAATGGGTGGGAAGACCTGCTAGACCTTACAACTGTAGTGCCCCCTCCCAAATCCTCTCATTGGCCCCACCCTACTGTATCCTTCACTGACTTGGACCCTGACGCTCCACTCTTCCTCCGTGTCCTCATTTACAAAACCTGTTGCCCTGAAGTTATCAAGCTTCTTGCTGACTTAAAGTCCAAGCATCACAAGAAAGCTTCATATACTTTTCATGATGGAACAATCTGGTTCTGCGATTGGGTTTAGGTTCCCACCACCCTACATAGCCGTGTCATTGAGGAACATCATGTCCCCCAGACAGTCAGTCACCCCAGTATCAAAAAGTGTGCAGTTCTCATAAAGAGAACCTACAACTGGCCTGGGTCCTCAAAGGACATTCCCGCTTGGGTCTCTCATTGTGTTACCTGTGCCCAGGCGAAATCAGAGTGTTCTGGGAAGAAGGGACTGCTACAACCTTTGCAGCAGGCCAAGGGGCCATGGACCTCAGTATCAGTGGACTTCATCGTGGAGCTCCCACCCTCCTGTGGCTCAGATGTAATTATGGTAGTCATGGACCAATTTACCAAGTTTGCACTCTTCATCCCCTGCCTCTCTTCTATTACTGCGGTGGAGACCGCAAGTTTATTTGTCAACAATGTCTTTGCCATGTTTGGTCTCCCCAAGTAGATAGTGAGTGACAGGGGACCCCAGTTCACTGCCCAGTCCTTGGAAGAGTTGCTAACTCTCCTTTGCATCAAGCCCTGTAGATCCACTGCTTACCACCCCCAGTCTGATGGGCAGACTGAGCGGGTGAACCAGGTACTGGAGCAGTACCTGCGCTGCTATGCAACGGCCTCCCAAGACACCTGGTCCAAGGATCTTCCTCTAGCACAGTTTTCATAAAACAACTCCCTCCATTCCTTAACCAACTTCTCTCCCTTTGAGGCTACTATGGGATAAAACCCCTATTTTCAGATTAGCTTCCAACTCTCCTCGGCAGTTCCCACCGCCATGGACCACGTAAGATCACTCTGTGAGATGCACAACCTGGTTTGCAAACACTTGACAAAGTCCATCAAGGACTATAAGAAGTTCACTGATTGGAAGCGCCTTCCAGGGCATGATATCAAAGTTGGTTTCCTTGTCATGTTAGATACCCGCAACCTTCCCCTGAAAGCCCCCACCTGTAATCTTGTAGCCAAACGCTTGGGATCCTTTTGAAGTTGAGAAAGATTTAGGCAACGGAGCCTACCGCTTGAGACTGCCCACACACTGGAAGCAGCACAATGTCTTCCACACCTCCCTCCTAACCCCCTTCAAGGGGGAAAGGCCAACATTCTCAGAGCTAATTGTTGTCAGGGAATCCCGGGAAGCGGAGGTAAAGGCCATTTTGGCTTCCTGGAAGTCCCGCCAATCCGTTCAGTACTTGGTCTCTTGGAAAGGTCACTCCTCATATGAAAACAGCTGGGTGAACGCGCATGATTGTATGAACTGCAAGGACCTGATAGAGGAATTCCACACTTCCCATTTGACAGCCCCCACCCTCCTTAGAAAATTGTGGCCATCCTGGCCATTAAGCTACCAGAGCGGCACAAGAATTATGCCTTGGTCCATGCCCCAGGGGCAAAATCCTCCCTGTTGAAAAAGGAAAGGGTAGTGTAAGTCCTGGGGACCAGCACCTGCAACTGGATAGGGTTCAACACCCCTTCCAGACGAAAAGGGGTCACAAGGCTCCAGTGGACTATCTGTCACAGCTGAGCAACCTAGCTCATGTGATAAATGAGCGCTTGGTGACTTCCCTCTCCCAAGGATATCCCATTCCCACCTCTTCCCTCCTCCTCAACCCCGGTAAGTTTGATAGAAGGAGTCTGCAGGGAGATTGCGCACACTAGGGGGCATGGAAAGGCCCCTGAGACCACCCACTCCCCAGGCAAACTATGTCAGAATTTTTTGGAAACAGCATTTCCTAACATCAGAGCCCAGCCTTCAAATTCTGGTCTGGGGGAGCCGGTCTGGACTGGCTGGGACCGGAAATCATATCAGGGTACAGCTCAGATCTCAAATCAGGTGCCAAACAACTTGAGCCATCTTCCCCAATGCTCCAAAATGGATCCAGGAAGTTTGGATTGCACGAGTGTCTAATTGAGAAATTTAGTCCGAGCTGCAAACAATCCAATCCAAGAGACCCTGCCTCCTAGGACAATTCCAGAACATTCAAACCATGCAAACAGGCCAACTCGGATGGCCAGGACCTAGATTGGTAGTATTAACTTAGTTTGGCCCCAGGAATCCGGAAAAATTTGCAAAATTTTTCTTGACTTTTGCCAAAATCTGAAGCATCACCCTACCTCCCTCTGAGCCAGCCAACCAAATTCCATCACTAAACCTCAAATGTCCAATCCCACAATACCTTCCCCAAGCATTTTGCCCTGTTCTTAAAGAAACTGCCCTGGCCAGGGGCAGTTGTCAGTTCATTCTCTTATCTTTTGCTTAATAAAATTTGAATTTCTTGTTTAGCTTGCCTTGGCCTCCATCTGCCTTGTTATTTTAAAAATTACCACTGATCAATCTTATGAAGCGCACCGTCACCCAAGTTCTCCTGCCAATGTTCGTTGACTGGGTTATATGGTCACTTGACCCTGCCATGCACCAGCGGATCATAAACATGATAATCTGCCTCATCCCCAATGACAAACCTGCTGTTTCATTAATTACTGTGCGTTTGTTTAACAGGAACCCTTCTGTCCAAAAAGTTGCCAAGTCCTCTGAAACTGCTCCCCAGTTAGAGCAGCTTCCAAACGCCCCCGCCCCACCACGCATGGACTTGGCATCCATAACTGCCCCAGCCACCGATGGCTTAGCCCACCTATGGGACCTGGAGCACTCTCTCCAGGGGAAGCTCAGTCCCAACCCCTCTCTTGGGTCACACTCTACCTCCGCTCTTACTTCCAACCACATGTCAGACCCTGTGCCATCCCTCGCTAGCATGCAAGCCTCCCTAATCAAATCTGAAGGCCAGCAACCATGAACCCTGGAGGAGTCGTCATCCTCACTGCCTCTTTCACCTTTGGGGGTTGCCCCTCAAGACTTGTAGTTGCCCCCAATGCAACCTTCTGGTTTGCCTTGGGGGCCTTTGGTACATTACTGAACTTTTACTTTCATAGCATCTCCCATAGAACCCCACTCCTATTAGTTGCTTGGACCGATATGCCTTTGGCATTCTGGGCCCTCCAGTGGGTGCTCGCGCACCCCAACTGGGAGCCCAGTCTAGTCCTTATTAGCAGAATCCGTGACACTCAGGGTCAGTCCTATCAGTAAAAATGTTTTTTGCCAATAATTCTGGCACCCCAGGTTCACATCCATACAATACATAAAAAGGAGACATCTTAATGATCTGCTGGTAACTGATGCGGTAGGCCATGAGGGCAGAAGAAGGATACTCAACTACGCATGCATATTCCTTCTTCTTAGGCTCATCATTTGTAAATACTAGAGGAACTTCATAATTTAAAAGGGAGAAAAATACCCGTTTCATATTGATGATTCCGTCATACAAAATCATAAACTGCGTTCCAATGAGTAGATTGTAGGCGTTATTGGTTAATGCTATAGCGTGGGCAGCCAGTAGGAGCTTCCCAATTTGTATGGGTAGAGAAAAGTAGGCTCCAATAGCTCGCGTACTATTAGGCCCTGCAGTTTCATACTTTTGTGAATAGTCCAGGTCAGGCGCCAACTTAAATTTCTTGATGAGCCTTGAAGAGACCATGTTCATTGGTGCACCCATATCAAGGACGGCTAGAACGCGCACTTTATTGATAAAAACTTCTACCTTGGTTATGGTTGTACCAAAAGTAGGGGGAGGGCGAGGACCTCCTTCAAACGAAGAGTGGAGGCAAGGCTTTGGGCCATCACAGGGAGTTATCTTTAATAGATTGGAGGGTATGGATCTGCTGAGTGGAGCGGATCACTAGAACAATTGTCTTCAGCATCACTAGCAGTATCAATCACCTCTGAAAACCTCAACAACTGTTGAAGATAAGTTTGTTGTGGTATTGTGGCCATATTAGTCTGTTCAGGCCTCAACCTATCTTAACCTGTACTTTCATTGGAGCATCCAAAACATAATATCCTGCATCTTCACCACCCCCTTCATACTCATCATCATAGAAATTTTCAATGCACCTCAACGAGTTACTAAAAGGAGGCTAAGAAACCGGCTTCATTTCCTCACAGGGGAAGGCTTTATCACTCTCATCTACCCGTTTGCCTTTTATAGGGAGCATCATGGCTGAATAGCTTTTGGGAGAGACGTTGGAAGTGTAATGGCTTTGACAATTGCCTTAGGAGTGATCAGCTTGGGCTGCCCCATTATGGCAGGTTTTGAACTAAAGGTGGCTGAAGGTGAGGCTAAGTATGATTGAAGCAGCAGCTTAGGTGGGTATAATACATTATTCACTTTAGACTGCTCAGCAAGAGAGGAACCAGGAAAAGCAATAACTGAATTTACCAGCTGAACTTTTAAACCTGAAGATAGAGGGGAGCGCTGCCCCATAACTGCCAATATTTTCTGGCAATCCTCATATGGTGGAGGAGTAATTTGTCGCTGCAGTGCTGCAGAAGCTGGGTTTCATATGGATACAGCCATGGAAGAGGCTGGAGGGATCAAAGTTGATTCTCGCTTTGGAGCTTTTTGCAGAGGTTCAGGTTCATAGAAATCAGCTACTGCTAGTACTACCTCCTTGATATCCCATACCATTTTAAAGGTTTGCTTAACTGAAAAAATATGCATGGGCAATGAGGGATACAACGTCAAGCTAGCCACTATAGCAGTAATAGCATCATCTAGTGGAAGCATTTTGGCCAGCAATAGAGGTTGGCTTTGCTATAGAATCTCTCAACAAATGAGGGAATTGATTCTCCCTCTTACAGGCTAAGGCACATAAAGCCTGTTTTAACCGTTGAAAACTTTGCATGGAACCAAAATCATCAATCAATGCTTGTTTAACCTCCGCCAAGGTGTAAGTGTAAGCATTTGTGGAACCATGATCTCTTGAGCCATCTGACTCAAGCAGGGAAGGATAAACTTGGTTTTTTGAAGGTCAGTTGCTCCTTCCATCGCAAATTTATAAACATAAAGGAAGGAGGCAATACTGCCTTCATCAGGTGTGAACTTGTCTCTAAATGGAGGTTTAATGATATTAGGGGAGGGTCCATAAGGGCCTTGAGGAGTGTGCTGCTCAAGCCTTTTGAGGCGAGCCAAAGCACTGGCTAGTTGGTTTTCTAATGCAGCTAGCCTTGGTTCCATAATAGAAGTCATCTTGATGGTATACAGGTGCACCCCTGTAGTTGTAACGGTCAAGGTCCTACCTGACCGCCATATGGTCCTTACCTTTAGGGCTACCAATAAGAGTATGGAGAAGGATTTCCAAAGTTCAGCCATAAGATTTAATAAAATTTGAGATGGTTCAGTTTGGAAATATGATATGAATAATAATTCCAATAATACATTTAAGTCTGATAGTCAGAATCCGGAGTTTGGATCTCATAAGCAGGCCAAAAGTTGGAAACCTTTCAAGTTCAAAACCAAATTAGTACTAATTTAAGCTCAGGTTTTGAACAAGGCATATTTTAATTTTTTAAGCTTTTTTAAACCATGAGAGTGCTTAGCATTCTCCAGCACATATAATACAGGAAATCAAGTTAGATTCTCTAACTTCGTTTTCTCAATCCTGCAGACAAATAAACTAAAAGTTCAAGTTTATTTTTATTTATATTATATTCATAGTGCATGACAGGATTCAACATGTATGATGATAGTGAGTTGGCACAGGCTTTAGCTTCTCTCTATTCCTTGTCAACAGGACAAATTGCACTATTGTCAACCAGCATTCTGGCTACTATCCTATATGGTTTAATAACTGATCATGGCCTCAATGCATATAGCAGGAAGTTTCTCTCTTGTGTAGTCTCAGCTATATGAACTGCAACTTGGCTTCTTTTGCCAAATTCATTTGTTGCATACTGGAGAGAGCCTGTTTGTCACAGTAGTGAGCACCACTTGTTGGATTTTTGGTGCTTTAGTTGCTCTCTTGGTGCTTATTTCACCCAAATCCAACAATGGGGTTTGATACAACGATTTTATTAGAAAATAAACTTATAAAAACTTATAAAGTTAGGGTTTTTTAAGTTTTTATTAAGCGCCACAGGAATAAAAGAGGGTTGATCCTCTCAATATCTTTTCAATCAGTATTTAAACTGTTTCAAGGGTCAGGGGGAATTTGAGGATAGGTTGGAATAGCTTAAATGAATTTTAAATTAGGAAATATGGGATATGCTCCTATCAGATCTAATGAATTTTTTGGTACTTGTTGGTGACACAATATTTGGGATGGGGGTTTGGGGCAGAATGTACCCATGCGGTAATGTCTTAATGTGTTTCAATCAATCATTACTTGATAAAATACTTTCACCTTGGGGGACCTTCGCTATGCCTATAAAAGGGGTGGTCCCCACGTTTGTGCTTGGAAGGACCTGATTGTGATTGGGTACATGCCTTTCCAATGGTCACCCCTTGGTCTGTCACATAATTGGAGTAATCTGACTGATATATTTAATGTTAGTTGCCAGTGCAGGTTTCAAAATGGTGTTACCCCAATTAACAGGTTTCATCAAGAATCAGCCAGGGCCTTTTGGCTGATATCTTCAAAATCATTATTGTTTTTATTTATATCACCTTTCAATTTATTGCAAATTTTTAAATGGCTGACATTTACCTGTTTAGGCTGATTTTAACCCAAGACATTCTTCCTCTACAGCTGCGAGGGCAAATGTCTGACACCATGTAAGAATAAATTTGATGGGAGTTGAGCAGAGATGTTGGGATACGTTCTTTATTTTAACTTAGAAAAAAATGTGTTCAATTAGGGGAGAGAACTTGACTAGTCTGATAAGAAAGGTCATTGTTTTGTGCAACCCTGGAGGGTTAATTGATCAGCAACGGCTACCAGTCTCAGTTGGGGTACCAACTGAAGAGTTAAGCGCTGAGTACCCTATATATTCCCTTTAAAATTTTCTTAAATAAAGCAGATATAATTAGAGAGAAAGTTATCTACAGATTAAACACTTTTATAATTTAGATTGTTTTGTTCTTGAGACTAAAATTGGAAGGAAAAGAAGATTCTTTGTCTATTTTATTGATATTTCTGCAGACTCTGCGTGATGAGAAGGAAGAAGAACCTTTGAACCTTATTTTTAGTAAAGTTCAACCAGACAAAATAGGGAATAAGTCCCTGTTTTTCCAGAATACTATTTAAGATTAGGACAAGCTTTAGGTTGGAATTGGACCTAATTGCCATCTTGCTTTAAGAAGCTCAACCATAGTAGTAGTCTTCATACTATTACTGCAATTATATTTACCAATCAAATAAAATGACGCACATAAAAGGAACCTGTACAAGTTGTACAAGGGGCATAACTGAGCTATTATCCAGAAAGAGGGAACAAATTGCAAAAATTTAACAATTGGTACTCATGGAAAAATAATTTTAGTATCAATCTCCCAATTTTAACATTTGGTGCTCACTACAGGAGGTATTTGAGTTTAGCTGAATTGAATAAGAAGATTGTATCAGCCATTTTTTATAAAAATGAACTAAGCAAGCTTAGGATGGAACTAGAGACTGCCAACAAGAACGCTCTTAACTTGGCGTCACAGGACAATTTCACTGCTTTGGAAGAATGGGTGATGAAGGCCGAGGAAGAGGTTGAATAAGTGGGAAAAATCAACAATATACTATGTGGAAAAATCACCTCCTTGAAGCGCAAGGAGGGTGAACTAATCAAAGAAGTATTGTTTCAGAAGGCTGAGTAAGAAGCTGATAGAGAGTGCATATGTTGGATTACTGAAGAGATAGTGTGACAATTGAGCATATAGGGGACTGGAGAATCATAAATATGATTGTACGCAAATTGAGGAGGAAGGAGCTGATAACAAAACACCCAAAACTATAGCTGGGAAGAATCACCCAGCCAAAAATATGCCTGGGTCATTTTGGAGCAATCTTAGAAATGACCCCCAAAGTTACTTCTATGGTCAATTGAGTCATCAGTCAGGCTTCTACTGCTAGTGGAGTCATAGAAAAAAATATAAAAGCACGCCAAAATTACCCACATTCCTATGGGATAACGCCCCTATGTTTTTTGATTATTTAAGATGACAATGTTTAGATTCAGTAAATGACAAAAGGCAGTGAGCTTCATGAACTGCCTGAACACTGTTCTTCATAATCTGATGTTACTCCATCATAAAGAGACAATTGCTCTTACAATGAGGCCAAGGAAGCTATTATGCTAGAATTCAGAAGCCCTACTTTGATGTCTAACTGCAAACAGGAATTTATGGGGTTTCAATTCCAAAAAGACGATAACTAGTAGCTTTTAAAGACTGATTCTACCAGGAATCACAGATCTTAGCTGATGAAAAAGTGCTAACAGATTTTAATGCCCAAATTTTAATGCAAGTGGCGTTATGGTCCTATCATGATTTGTACCAAACAATGGCTTCAGCGTCAGTGAAACAAATTGTCACATATTAAATGGTGGATCATTTGAAGATGTTGGGAGTTTTTATTGAAGCCCCAAACTGAGCACTCAGGTGATCCAGACTCAAGCCCAAAATACTGTATAATTTGCTGAGATGAATAAGGAGCAACCAAATTGTGTCATGATGGGGAATAAACATGAGGTACAAAAATGAGCAGATAAGACCCAGATCTGCTGCCACCAGTATGGTAAAACAGGACATGTTGTTGCTCAAAGTTGGATCAAGAAACCCAAGGAGCAAGTTACCTATATTTAAGAAAAAAAGGAAATTAGTCAGGAGTAAGAAAAAGGTCCTGCAGTATAGAGAAGGAACAATATGGCACCACGGTTAAACCTGTTACTCACAGAATTTTGAATAATGATAAAGACATTTCCAATATCTTTGTAGATGATGAAACAACTGAACAACTATATCATGTTGTGACATGATGTAAATGCCATTACCCAATCAAAACAAAGGTAATCAACCATGAAATTTTGAAGGAAGTGGCTTGACCATATGCTCATCAGCAAGCTGACAAGATTAGTTCCTCTGAGAACCAGGAGGAAAGACTCAAGATTGGATTTGATGAGGTGAACGTACTTATTCCATTAGTGCAATCAAGGAATCCTTCCATGATCTATCCAGACAACTAATTAATTTTTTTAAATTCAGCTAATAATGCCGTTATTCACTCATTAAATACTCTAATACAATATTCAGAGTGTACCTATGCAGATAACATAGCTAACTGAGTGAGATTGAGAGTGATCATTGACAGTGGAGCGCCCATTAACATTGTTTTGATTAAATTGGTGAAATGAATGAAGATTTCACCAGATCTAGATTATCAGAAGGAATATGGAATGGCTGGACCAGATATGACAATATCCTGTGAAGCTGACAGTGTGCTGCCACTCTGTTTAGTTCACTTGTGGTATCAGCTCCTGCCATCATGTTGGCTAATCAGAATTATGATATACTCATCAGGACGGAGTTTCCAAGAAAATATGGAGTGAATGTAATTTTGAGGAGAATACCCTGACCATTCTGGGGCAGACCTTGCCCTTGTTTAATAAAGGGAAGGATGACGCCTCTGACTAAGAAGAACAATTTTGTAAACTTAATTTACAATCACGGCATCATTCCCATTCAATATATAAATTGGTTGAGTAAAAATGGAGAGAAATGCCAAAGGTAAAATTTTAGAAAATTGCGGGATACCCTTGAGAACAAAAATCACAAATACCATACCATTGGGAATGCAGATAATCGTTAACACAGGGTTAACACTCAAAATCCCAGAGCAACTATATGGATAAAGTCATTAATCCCTGGACGAAATCAAGAATTGAGCCATGGGTAGCGCCAGGGATAATTATGTCAGGACACAGAGAAATAAGTGTGCTACTGGATAATCTGGGAAAGAAACTGATGAAAATAGCGAAAGTCAAGTCATTGCATTTCTGCATCTGATCCTTATGGAAGTGATCAGCAAATTCCATGATTTTGGAACGTTAACCAAAATGAGATTGCTAGTGGAAACTGCCAAAAGTGTCAACGTTTTGTTGGATTGGGAGCAGCTGTCTATTTTATCTGAACAGCAGCAAGGAGGTACACCAATTATTTGAGAATTATTGGTAGATATTCACCCAAGATAACCATGACCTGGGATGTGCAAAGAATGTATTTTATAAAGTTAATACTGGGTAATATCCAGTGATAAGGATGAGACCTGTCTGAGGATCTAGAGCTGCTGAAGCTGTGGTCAGCGAAGAAATCAGCAAACTAGTTGAGCATGGGCCCCTTTTTTCCGTTGTTGAGTCTATGGGCGAGTCCAATCCACATTGTAAAAAAGAAGGAATATCAAATTAAGTAGTGATTAATTATTACTGATTAGAAAATATCATTAAGAAGGATTCTTATCCATTGCCAAGGATTGATGACGCGCTCAATCGCCTAGGTAACGCCAAATACTTTTTGGCGATGGACTTGATTGTAGAATATTAGCAAATTGATTTTACAAAGGAGGACCAGGAGAGATAAGCAATCATAACCGCACAGGGACTTTATAAGCCTAAATGAATGCCCCAGGGAGTATGTAACGCTCTGGCTTCATTCCAGAGAGCAATGGACTCTATCCATAGTGATCTGAAGCCATCCTGCGCCTTAGTATATCTGGATGATATAAATGTATTCAGCAGGACCTTTACAGACTATTTGGAACACTTAAAAGAAGTGTTTAAGTGCCAAGTGATGGCAAACTTGAAAATCAAGCCAGAGAGATGTCACTTCTCAAAGAAGGAGCTTAATACTTGGGGTTTTGTTATAAACTCCAGCGGGCTGCAACTCTAGCGGCAGAAGATTATGGCAATTAAACAGATGTCAATCCTGAGAAGCATGTATTATATCCAAGTATTTCTTGGTATGGTCAGCTACTATCACCAATTCTTAAGATATTTCATAAAAATTGTGTATCTTTTATTCCACTTATTAAATTTTAAATTTTATTCTTAAATTTTATTCAAGATGGCTAACCTGAGGATGATACCGCACTGATTAGGGAAGTGAAGAAAATGGGAAAGGAGGATAAAACCCAGAAAACCTCCATGCACAGCGTATGATAGGCCAGGAACTCCATGGACCGCCTTTGCTATTCGCTATCTCAGTTTGGGGCATTGGCGCGCAAAACCAACACAGTCAAAATCATCCCCTACCCAAAGTCCATTACCAGGATCAAACTTGAGAGGCAATGGTAGAGGGTCCATAATCTACCACTGGGGTATCCTCCCTTTTATTCCGCTTATTGAAGGATACAAAAAAGGATTCGTGAGGAACAAAAAAGCCCAAGAGTCATATAATGAATTATGCCAATATATAATGATCATTCCTGTATTAAAAGAACCAAAATTTTAATCAGGAATTTATCACACAGATTGATGCATCATTGATGGAATAATTTGTCATTTTGAGTTGAGTGGATGAAGTTGAAGAAGAACATATGTTGGCTTATGTGAATCAAACACTAATTCCAGCAAAGAGGAGTTATACTGTGATGAAGCATGAATGCCTCACGGTGATCTATGCATGCAATTAATTCCAAGTGTACATACATGGAACAAACTTTAAAGTGGTTATGGACCACTCATCTTTACGCTGGCTCCATAACCTGAAGGAACCAGAGAGGCGACTGGCCCAATAGGCTTTAAAATTACAAGCGTAAGAATTTGAGATACTACACTGGGCTAGAGCAGCACATCAAAAATGCTGATGGATTATCAATATTGCCTGCAGTTCAAGTTGTCTATCATCAAGTAGATGAGTTATTCCAAAGGATGATTGAAGGCAATGTTAGGGACAACCCCAAAGAAATCCAAGGTGCGCTAAGAAAAGTGTTGGAAAACACCAAGATGAAAAATGGAAAATTATTCAAAACAATTGATGGAAAATGGTTTTTATTTCCTAAAAACCATCAAACAAGTGGAAATAATATGAGCCTCACACAAAGTCGTCAGCCATGGTGGCCTAAGGAAAAACATAGACCATATTCACTAGTACTACTACTGGTAAACAATCAACTATGATGTCAATAACTTCCTGGCCTGTTGCATGGAATGCTGACTCCACAAGCCTCATAAGAATATAACAGGATACAGGATAGTATGCCCTGGATTTCTATGACACACTGTGTCAATAGACATAATGGGACCCCTGAGTATTAGTGCAGGAGGCGAGAAATACATCATAGTGGCAATAAAACATCTAACTAGATAGGTCAAAATTAAAGCCCTGACCAGAGTGGAAGCCACAAGCAAAGCACAATATATTTTGGATCAAGTTGTATACCAGCATGGAAGTTTTTCAAGTGATCTTGAGTGTTAGCAAAACCAATTTCGCCTCCTATGTGATCCTGAGGCCTAATGGATTGATGTAGATCAGAGGAGTAGTTTCAGTTCCATATCAGCCAGAAATAAATGGAATGGTGGGACAAGTTAATGGAATGCTAGCTGCAACGCTAAAAAATTGGTTACAAGAAAACTTCCACTTTGGGAACTTACCTAAGTTTGGTATCCTTCACCTACAACATAAGTCATCACACGGTGACAGAAAAAATGTCGTCTAACTACTTTATGGATGAAGGGCAGCATTACCACCACTTTTTTTATCTGATATAGAGCCAGCATAGAGATAAGTACCAATCAATACCTGAACCAACTGGCATTTGTAATGATTGAACTGCAATCATAAGCATTTGATACCATCTTGAGGAAAAGGATTAAAGAGAAGTTGACAGTTGACAAGAACTGACCAGCAATACAGGAGTAACATGTGGGGGACAGGGTAGCCTATTGTGAAACCCTAGAATAGATGAAGAAATAAGCTAGATGCTTTATGGTTTTTTCATTTGAAGTGATTTCCAAGTCAGAAACTGATGCCTACACAATTAAGAACATTGCAGATGGTCATATAGTAAACTGGGTCCATACAGAATATCTCTAATATTAATCTAGTGAAGTAATAAGTGCAATGTTTCCAAAGGACCACTGAACCCTGAAAAAATAGGTTAAGTCCTGGTGTTGGTCAAGTCCCAGGTGGGGGCTGCTGAACCATGAGATGTGTTTTAGCCTTAAAAATATACCTCTGAACCACAATATTTGGTTAAGTTCAAAAATGAACTGCTGAACCAGAATAGGGGAAACGAAAAGATGGACCTCTGAACCTGATTATAAGTTAAGTACCATTGTAAAAAGAGTAAAAATAACATAAGGAAAGATACAAAAAATGGTATATGACAAAAAACCATAAAAAATATATAAAAAATAAAAATGCAAACAAGTACTAAATTATGTTTTTTAATCTGTCACCATCAAAAGCATCTGGTGATGTCCCTTTATGTTATTGGTAGAACCGACTTGGGTTAAAACTGGGTCCACGGCGAGTAGTCCTGAGGCGCTGAAAGAAGAAATTATATTAGTAGAATCAGGATGGGTTGAAACTAGATTCTCCAGGAGTAGTCACTAAAGAAATGAAGCCCAGCCTGGGGGAATACAGGGAACAAGGAATCAGAGAAGCATCCCAAGAAGATCCTTTAAATGATGAGGTGCTATATAACACTGACCTGGGGAAAACAGGTTTTCTAGACCTTTTATCAGCAAGAACACCTGAACTAGGATGGCACAGAATGTGGCCATGGGAACTGCACTCTGCGGAGGTAGCAGTGAGGAGGACACAGAAAAGAAGTGCGCTAAGAAGAAGGATTACCCAGAGATGCATCAAGCAAGGGATGGAGATGGATCAAAAGAAACTCAAATTTAAACGATGCTAGTGGACTCAGTCATAGTGAAGCGGTGATGCCCCAGAATAACTTCACTGGATAATCTGGTCAAGTGGTGGGATTTGTTGGGACTTTTACCACCTTACCCAGCTTCATCAATTATGATTCATCTGATTGTCCACTAGGGGATTCATCCCAATAGTGGATGTGGGAGTTATTTATTATATATATGAAATAAATAATGTTCAGAGAAATATTCTCAGTGAATATTTAATGATCCGCTGGGTTATGATCCACCAGATTGATGAGTGTTTTATCATGGATGATCCCCAATAATAAGAAAGTGATCAGAGTGTCAATTTCATTATCAATAACTTAATTATCTTGTAGGAGTCAATCAGTGTTAGTCACTGATTGACTAACGGGTTTATGAGTTTCTGGCAGTAATACCGCATGTGGTACAGCAACTTTCAAGTTACCCTTTTATGGATTGCAACCTGTTGGTTATGGGTAAGAGTACCATTAACTAAGCAGGTTGCTACAAAATAAGGGTAGTTTGATGGGAGTTGAGCAAAGATCTTGGGATACGTTCTTTGGCTCAACTCAGAAGAGATTGTGTTCAAGTAGGGGAGAGAACATGATTAATCTGATGATAAAGATTATTGTTTTGTGCAACCCTGAATGATTAGTTCATCAGCGGAATCTGCTGTTCCCAATTGGGGTGCTAACCAAATAGTTGAGCGTCAAATTTAATATAAATTTTCTTTCAATTTTTTATTAAAGCAGATACAATTATAGAGAAAATTATTTACAGATTAAATACTTTTATAAATTAGACTGTTTTGCTCTTGAGACTAAAATTGGAAGGAAAAGAAGATTCTTTGTCTATTTTATTGATATCTCTGCAGACTCTGCGCGATGAGAAGGAAGAAGAACTTCTGAACCTTATCCTAGGTGAAGTTCACCTAGAAGAAATATGGAAGAAGTCCCTACATTTCCAGAATAACATTTTAGATTAGGACAAGCTTCAGGTTGGCATTGGACCTAATTGCCATTTTGCTATCAGAAGCTCAACTAAAGAAGTAGTCTTATACTATTACTGCCCATTATAATTTATAATTAATTATTAAAAAACACACAAACAAGGAACCTGTGCAAGCTAAACGAGGGAGCAGAAGTGAGCTATTGTCCAGAAAATAGGAAAAAATTCCAAAAATTTAACATTTGGTGATCAATTGAGTCACTCCCAGCTCCCAGTGCTAACATCATAGTAAACCCAGTGGATCAGGGAAGATTAACAATGAAATGACTGACATTGGGGTCCATGGACCCTCCACTTGTTGCAAGAGATTAAAAAGAACATTTTTTACCTGGTCTATCAAATTTTGCCCGTGCACACATCACACAATTAGTGATCCACGCCAGGATATCCTTGGAGATACCCTGCTAGTTATGCGTCCATTTTATAAAATTCAGGTAATTATTTCCTGGGTGGCTGACTAATAAGGTTCATGGTGAGCATGAATGACTTTGTTGTGGAGTTGAGCAGAACCCACAGTCTAGACCTGAACCAAATCAGCCCCTCTGCCAACAAATAATGGGTACACTTATGCGTTGGAAGTACCAGATGGTACAACAGCTACAGCCCTTCAAGCAGGACATTTGACCTGATGATACTTAAGTCATAAGAGGCAAATCTGGGTCCCAATTTATCACCAAAATTGCAGGAGGAGCAATAGCTAAGGTCTCAGCTGGCAGAATTACCATGGTTAGCTCCTGCTCATCTGTCTCCCCTGAAATTAATGCAGGACTCTGACGCAAGAGTTTAGAGACATATAAAGCCTCTTTCACAAATTCTTTATAAATAAAGACTGCAAAGGTCACAATATATATAGGCCTGACAATGCGCCAGTTTCTGCAGTCCTTGAAATATATAAGGGCCTGATTATCCATCTGCATGGTCACCTCATGCCGCACGCCCAGAAAAAGCTACCACCGGTGGGTAAGAGACCATGCCATGGCAGCCAACTCCTTATCATAAATGCTCAGGATTTTTTTGGACAAAGCAAAATTACATGAAAAGTAAATGACTGGATGTTTTGAGAACCATCATGCGCTTGCAACACTACTGCCCATGGCAGCTGTCAAACCGTTACACGCTACAATAAAATGCTTTGTGGGGTCAGTGTGTTTTAAAACAGGGGGTGCCAAAAACACTTCTTTGATGGCATCAAACGCCTGTTGGAAATTTTACGTCCATCATAATGGAACGTAATTTCCTGTCAAGGGATGCAGCAACACGTCCAGCTGTGAGAGAGTGAAAGAAAATTTCTTCAAAATAATGATCATGTCCAATAAGCTTTGCAACTGCTTTTGGATCATAAGAGTGGGTTATTAAAGAATTGTTTCAAGTTTGGTGGGGGAATGGCGTACCCATCCTCCAGGACTGGGTTACACAGGAAAGTAATCTCATTTCTGAAAAGATCACACTCATATGGCTTCAAGTACAGTTCCGCCTTGTGAAACGCAGTCAACACCACCTCCAGGTTCTTCTTATACTTATTGGTGATAGGTGAATTCATGAGAATATCATCAATATATGCCACCACACAGGTAAACTTGAGGTTACTGAGAACATCATTGATCATACACTGAAATGTACCTTAGGCGTTTTTCAGGCCAAAGGGCATCATGCTGGACTAAAATATGCCCCTTCTGGTATAATCGTTATAAGCCACTCTTGGCCTTCTGTCATATAGCTTGGTTAAACACGTTCACAATATTGAGCTTTGAAAACACCTGGGATTTTGCAATCACCTGGCTAATTGTCTGCTTGAGGGGAGGGGATAGGGGTTGTGAACGGTTTAAAAAATGCCCTTGGCTGACTCAGTGGTGCAACATACTGTCAGTCTTTGATTTAAACTATGGGTAATGTGATGGTAGAGGGTTTTTGAACACCCAACCTTTTTGAGCATATCTTATAACCACATTTCAAAGCCTTGTCCTCCTATTCCATGTAGGTATATAATGGACAATTGATGTTGATCACAGCTACCATCAAATAAAAAACCAGGCTGTACTTAGAATGTGACGGAAGGAGGTTAGCTTTCTTTGGGTCAAATATATCATGATATGCTACCAACGCTGGGGAAAATTTAGAGGAAGAACCATAGGGGAAAGAAGTGATGTTATGGAACTAATCCTAATGGCATGGATGAGGCCGTAAATGGATCAATAGATTATTCCTCAACCAGTGGAATAAGTAGAGTTTACTCAAAACTGGAAGAGGGCAGGCAACCAAACCATTGCAGATGGGGATATACAAGCCCCTTTTTATAGATTTGGGAGAGGCATACAATTTGTCTCAAGCTCAGGGTAATGTTATGTGAAATATTCTCCATGACACTTCAGAGGATTACTTAGTGAAGATGATGGCGGTGCCTAAGATCCATATGAAAATTTTCCCACTTTTGTACCTTCATGGGGCTAAAATAATTGCAATCTGCTGATGATGTGAGCATGACTCAACCAAATTACCCCAACGGGAATGATTAAGGCTCAAGAGTGAACATTATCAAATCTGGAAAACACCCAATTTTGAGAATCACTTGAATAACAAAGCAAGGTACATTTATGGAGCACCATTGCTTGAACCTGAAGTCAACGAGTACATTACCAGATTCAGTATTAAACCAATATCTGAAAAATATCAAACCATCCATATTTTAGAAGTGAGGACAGATGAAAGGGCTCCTGGACTTCCATGTTCAGGGGTAATCACTGTGAGAGGGAGATCATGGATTCAAGTATTAGTACAAATGTATGAAGTAAATGAAGTAGCAGTTAGACGCCTTCTAACTAGGGGATACTAAAATAACTCTATATCACTACTGTGATGGTTGAGGGTTTCCCTCAACCTCACATTGCCCTGATCTTTGATAAGACAGGACAAGCTGGCGTGGAAGATAGAGGGGGTGAGAGAGCATTAGTATTAGCTAGACCCCATGTTGGGACTGAGACTGATGCAGGACGGCGGTTAGAACTTTCGTCAGGCCTGGGGTCAAACCAGATGGTTTTGAAGTGGGTGGGCTTAGGTTAAAAGTAGATCAAATTAGAATTGGAACGATTCTTGGGTGTGGTGGCTCAGCCAATACAGAATTCAATCTGCCCTAGAACAATGGGGGTTTGCTTATGGCATATTCATAAAATAATATAAAGCATGACGGATGAGCTTGATCTATGCTTGCAGCAGAGAGCTATAAGGAAAGGGACTTGAGAATGGGAGATTCTTTGGTTCCTTTTTCTATTAACTTGCCTAATATATCTAATAAAGCCGTTCTTGAGTCTTATTTATTTTATTATCTTCCAAGGTTTATATTGGATTATTTAGTCTAACAGCGGCCATGCTTGGCCTATACAAACAGGAGGTGGACTTTGAGAGTGAGTTTGGGAAGGCTATTGCCTCCCTGTACACCTTGTCTTGGAGTCAAAGCATGTCGCTTGGGGTAAGCATACTTGCAACTGTCCTCCAAGGAGTGTTCATTTATGGCGCCTGTAGCACGCGCACCAGAAGTGTGTCTCAGAGACCTTGTCCGCCCTTTGGTCGTTGACTTGGGTCCTGCTTCCCAATCATTAGTGGCTCATTGGAAGGAGCCAGTGAATTACAACTACCCAAATTCTCAACTTACTTTAGATATTATTCAATTTATATCTTGATTTTTCACTTGAAGTGTAGGATACTTTACTTTATACATCAATAAAACCTTTTCTACAGAATCTCAGTTTTATTTCTTACTTCACTTATAGTGGTTTAAGGGAACTAATTGCCAGTATCCAGTCTGGGATTAACCATTGAGTATAATACAGTAACCAATCTTAGGTATGCTCTGTTTGAATAAGGACACTCTATATAGTTGATATCTTGCAGCTGAGCTGCCAAGGGAGATGTTGATTTGGCTTTCATTGAGTCCCAAGGGCCAATGTATAATGAACATGTCAAAGTGTGTCAACCAGAGATTCACCAAGGGTGCAAACAGTTTACCAAAGAGATTGATGCTTCAAAGGTAGTACCAGTGGATTTATTTGCTCTATGATGATGATGATGATTGTGATCTAAGTGAAGGTTGTCTAGTGCATACTATACATGGAGTAAACCCCCTGAACAGTGAGTCAAATCACATGTTAAATTAGCTGAGGTTGGTGAGCTGACTACAGAAAACAAAAAATAAGAATGATCTTGTTTATTTGAACTTCATGGGATATACCTGGGGAAAAGGGAGTAACCACTGGGATAACCCCTGGACTAGCTTCAAGGGAAGTATCCGTTGCTCCTGCTAGATGGATCACCTCCACCTCTTACTGTTGTATTGCAGACAACACAGGTAACGATGGGCTTAAAACCATTTGGTTTTTAAGGCATTATACTAAACAGAAGTTTTATACTACCAGAACATATTACTGAGGCTTGGAGATGGAGTGTAATGGGAGCTGGAACAAACAACTCACCAATGCTTTTAACCTGGACAAGATGGACATGCTGTGGGTAAACAAAAGGGCTGAACACTTTTCTTTCTGGAGTGTGGAAATAGGGAAAAGTTATCTTGGTCATAAGATAATACTTAACCATGGTATAGAGTTGAAATTCAAGGTATGAGAAAACCCTCCACAAGTTACCCCACTAGCCCAAGGTAAAACACTCTGTTTGTAAATTAAAAGCAATACATCACCCAACTCATAAAGGAGTGTGGAGAAGGATAATAATTGGAGTTAATTCATTATGTCATGGAGCTTGCTGACATAATCAAGACTGTACAAAAACTCAGGATTAGTTATCACTAAGAGCAACAGCCAGTATACCACTGGTACAGCCATCCATTAAATTTTGATGTAACGTGAGGAGGGATAGTACTAACACCTGACAGATAATCCCAAAATTGGACCACATAGCTGGAAAATAGTATTTTAAATTTCTCATCTTAATTAAAATGGGAAAAATCATAAGCTTATTTCATAAAAATAAGGGTTGTAAGTATAGATAATATTGCAACAGCAGTACCTTTTGCAGATTGCTGCCTTATAAGATCATTATCTGAGGAATAGGAAAAAGGCATTAAGCCTTAGGAATATCTTTGCAATTAAGTAACAATGGGTTGACACACTAATGTGTTAACAATATTGATTTTCATCTGTTAGGATTTTTGCCCATATTCCCAGCCTGCTAGATTAACAGGAATTGCTAGGGGATAATTCCCTAATGCAAGGTAAATTGGAAATTGGTTGACTCTCATTTTGGAGTAACTATGTTTGGGGGATTTTAGGATATTCTCCTGGTCAGATCCATTGAGGATCATTCCAGACAAATGCTTAAGATCTTGTTGGGATGAGTTGCCAACAAAATAGGGGCATCTGATAGTGATTAACTATCATGTGTACCAATTGGGATTGGTCAGGTTTCATCACTGACTGATTGGGAATGTAAGTAGTAAGTTGCGAGGTGAGTGATGCCACCTGCAACTAGTTAATCGATCAGTTGGTTTGTGACCTTCCTTAATGGGTAACAAGTCCCATTACCTAAGCAGGTCGCTAGCCAAATATGGCTGGTTCACTTGGATTGAGAGGAAAACGTTAGGGACACGTTTTCTGACTATTTCCTTTTTAGACCTTGAGGATTTCCAACAATGGAATCCTGGTAGGGTGGTGAAGACCATTGCTGCTGAGACAAGGATGGGTGATTCAATGGCAATGGCTGCCGTTTCAAGAAAGAGGTGTCAACTGAGGGTTAGACGATCAAATCCCCACTATATTTTCTTTAGAATTCACTTATAATAAAAAGCAGTTATATAGTTCTACAGAAAAAAGTTATATAGTTTTCATCCGGTATATAGTTTAAGTAGTAAACTTTATCAGCTTTCAGTTGTTCTATTCTTTCTCAGGGATATTATTGCTGTGTGCAATAATTGGGAGACTCTTTAAGGAAAAGAGTAAGAATCTGAGCGTGGATCCATAGAAGAAGCGGAAACAATAGGAGATAGCTGCTGACTGTGAAACTGGAGAAACTATCAACAGGGAATCTCAGAGAAGATCAGGTTGTACATTATGAGGGAACAAATCCTTATTTTGAGACATCTCAAGTATTTTGAGCGGGAATACTGGCCAAGCATTGGGCTGAGATCCAAGAATTACATTCAACTATGGATAATAGTCATCATACTATTATCAACTGATTATATCAACAACAATACAACGCGGACAAATTGCACAAGAACTGAACCTGTGCAAGTAATAAGTTTCTAGGGGTTATTGACTGAATAATAACCAGACCCATAAATTTTTACAAAGTGGTGATCACTAAAGGGGTGTAGTTGAGTAGAAGAACTTAGAAGGATGTTATATAAAGATGATTTAAGAAACTATGGATGGAGTTAGCCATTATTAATCATAATGCCCTAAACTCAGCAGATCATTGAGAATTTTCTGCCTTGGATGAACAAATCACCAAGATGGAGGAAGGGATTGATAATGTCACAAGTTTTTGGGAACGAGTTACTTGGAAAAGTAACTTCATTAAAGAAAGAAGGGAACTTAATTTGAGAGGTCTTATATCTGAAAACAGAGTGGGAAGCAGATTGTGTTCATTTGAGAAATTTCAGCACTGATATTGAGTGACTGATCAAGCAAGTCAAGGAGCTAAAAACTCACAAATGTGATTGTGAGCCAATTGTGGCAAGTGATGCCAAAGAAAGAAGTCCTCGTACAATGATTGGTAAGTCAAATACCCCATGAAACATGCCACCCACTTTTGCTGCCATTTTGGAGATGACGCCCAAATTAATTCCCCAGGTGAGCCGAGTGGCTGAACCTAGAGAATCAGCTAGAGATACCTCAGAGAAATTTAAGGCAACTCTGAATTTGCCAACTTTCCATCAGGATAACGCCTCAGCATTTTTACAACTGTTTGATATAGCTATGTATGGCTATGGTTATTGTCAAAAGGCGTTGACGGTCATGAATTGCTTAGACACTGAATGTCAGAACTTAATGTTGCCCCACCTGGAGGGGGACAGCTGGTCATACGTGGAGACCAAGTCAGTTATAATGAAGAAATTAGGAGCCTGACGCACATATCAAAGCACAAACAGGAGTTTATGGGCATCCAGTTCCATAAATACAAATCTTTGGAAAGCTTTGCAGATCAGTTCTACCAGGAGTCATAAATTCTGGTTGGAGCGAAGGTACTGGATGACTTTGATGCCAAAATCGCATTACAAGTGGCCCTTCAGCCCTATTGCAATTTTCACCAGATGATGTCTTCCATGTTTGCAACAAAAATTACTACCTCTTAAATGGTAGATAATTTGAAACTTTTGGGAGCAACCTTAGATGCCCAAACAGAAGTTTCAAATCCAACCCAGTATGCACTTTGAATTCCATGAAGGGGAACAAAGGTGCTAAAGAGATGAACAACTGAACCATGCCAGGGAATAAGCCCAAAGAATTAAGACGGATGAATAAGAAAGAAAAGGTCTGCTACCAATGTGGAGGGAAAAGACATTTTTCTGTGCACTGCAAGAAGCTGAAGGATCAAATCAATGTGGTCTAAGCGAAAGAGTCTGCTGCCACCAAGGAGTTTAGAATAGGGTCGCAGCCTAGATGGGGAACAGTCTAGAGCTGCAGAGAAGCCTGTTCCTCCCAATATCATGAATGAGGAAATTGACATCAGCGATCTGTTTGTGGACAAAGACGTACAGAATCAACTGTATCAAGTGGTCAATTTGGATGTAAATGCAGTGACGAGATCTGGGGTGAAGGGAATTGACCCTGAGATAATCAAGGAAGTTTCCTGGCTGTACGCCTGACAACTGGTGGACAATATTAGAGCCACCAATAATCCCAATGAATTGTCCAAAGTCCAATTAGATGATTCAAACTTGTCAATCCCCCTCAGCATGATAAATGAATCATTTCCTGATTTATCGGCACAATTCATTCACACCCTTGATTTGGCTAATGACGCCACTATACACTCAGTAAACACTATTTTACAATACTCTGAGTGTAAATATATAAATATATAAGTGAATCAAGTGAGGGTGAGGGCGATTGTTGACAGAGGAGCGCCCATCAACATTGTCTTGACCAAGCTGGTGAAGAGGATGGAGATCTCATCTAACTTGGAACACAAGAAGGAGTGTGGGACAGATGGGCCTAATACCACCATCTCATGTGGAGTGTATAGTGCTTTGCCACTGTGATTTGGGTCTTTGGTGGATCTGCACCAGCAATAGTTTTGGCCAACCAAAATTATGACATTCTGATTGGGATGGAATTTCTACACAAGTACAGAGTTAAATGTAACTTTGAGGATAATATGTTGACCATATTGGGTCAGAAGTTACCATTTGTATATTAGAAGGATGAAGAAGCTTCACTGAATAGGAGAAACAACTTCATCAATTTGATATACAATGATAGCATTGTCCCGATTTGATACCAACTAGTTGGCTGGAAGTGACAAGAAATGCCAATGGAAATCCTAGAAAACTGGGGAATTCCTTTGAGGATCAAGAATGAGAAAACCATATTGCCAGGATCACAGATGATAGTTGACATGGGGTTGACATTGGAGATATCTGAGCTGCTGTATGGGGAGGTCAGAAGCCTCTGGAAGAAGTCCAGAGTAGAGCATTGGGTGGCTCCTGGAATAATAATGCCGGGCCATGGGGAAATTTGAGTTCTCTTGGCGAGATTTATGTAAAAAACCAATAAGATCAGAAAGAATGAGATCATCACGTTTGTTCATCTAATCTTAATGGCCAAATTTAGGAGATTTCACAATTTTAAGACTCTTGATGATATGGGATTACTGGTCGTGGTAACCAAGAGTATCAACCTATTGGTTGATCAAGAGCAACTCGCTGATCTGATGGAAGGTTAGTTAGAGGAGGTGCTTGAATTGTTTGAAAAGTATTGGGAAGTATTTGCTCAGGATGACCACGATTTGGGATGTGTGAGAGATGTGATCCACAAGGTCAACACCAGGGAAAATTTGCCAATCAGGATGAGACTGATTCGATGGTCAAAAGTGGCTAAAGCAGTAGTGGAAGATGAAATCAGCAAGTTAGTGAAGCATGGGCTTCTAATTCCATCATCAAGTTCCTGGGTGAGTCTGATTCTTATCGTGAAGAAAAAGGATGGCTCTAATCAGGTGGTGATTGACTACTGGAAGCTGAATAAGATTACAAAAAAGGATTTGTACCCCCTGTTAAGTTTTTAGCTGATGGTGCAAGCTAAAATAACTTAACAGTGAAATTGAGGATATAAACTCACTTTTCAAATAAAACTCCTGCTCATAATTGGGAAGTAGATTCTCTGATAATCCTCAATAATAGCCAAGTAACTCCAGTATACTCACCGTTCTTAAGTCTACTGGCACCAACAAATACAAGACCTTCTGTCTTTGTACAAAATCAGGAAATTATTCCTCTATAATTGGGACTACTTCTCTGGCAGGCAACTATATACTTCTCTTAGGTAAGAATAAACACACACAACTATCTAATATAGATATAATGGTGACAGATACAAATATCCAACAGATGACAGATGGATAATAATTAATAAACTAAGTGACAGTAGTTATTAATGATCAATAAACTAGTAAATAATGATTAATTGATTTAATTGATGTTTTATTAATCAGCCAGGTGCCAGTATTATATACCTCTTGGTCATCTCCTGGCTGAACTCATCTATTAGATGAGTTCATTCATATTATGCCAATCCTCTGCTGGTCATGGCAATAATTATAAAAAATCCCCAAGTCAATTTGGCCCATGAATTGACTAAAAATAACAATCTTTTCAGCCCAATTGGAGGCAATTTACTCTCATAATTGGGACATCTTTGGGTTTTGAACTCAACATCAAAATCTTCCCAATTAGAGCTATGTCATAACTCGACGTCTAACAATAAATGAGGAATAAAAAATATATGATTATAAAAATGATGCACCCCAATTTGGGATATTGGCAGGCCTCTCAATAGCACTAATTATGCCCATAATTGGGATGGCTTTGGGTTTTGAACTCAACATCAAAATCTTCCCAATTAGAGCTACATCATAGCTCAACATCTAACAATAAATGGGGAATAAAAAATATATGATCATAAAAGATGATGCACCCCAATTCAGGATGTTGGCAGGCTTCTCAATAGCACTAAGTATGCCCATAATTGGGACGTCTATGTTTAAGCACTTAATTATCAGTTTCATTAAATTGAACCCAACTTCCGCCTTAGTGCATTAAGATTAATGTACTAATTTAGGAGGTGCAATTTAGTTAATGTCGTGGGACCAATTTGCACCCAAGTTTACCCATAATCAGCCATAATATAATAATATCATAGCTATTATTAGCTACAATAATCAGGCACCTCAGATGCAATTAAGTGTGGCTATGAGGTGAATCTGATTTATCAAATTATGCAGATGAATTGGGAGAATCAAAGGATCCATTAATGGAAGTAATCTAACAGCATTGATAGTTTTCTCAAAGGGTTTACTTAAGTCAACCATCAAAAATCTACCACCCCCTACCAAGAAATGACAATGCACTAGATTAATTTAGAGAAGCGAAGTATTCCTCCATGATGGATCTGATCTTGGGATATTGGCAAATTGATTTGCCAAAAGAAGACCAAGAAAACTATGCAATTATTACTGCACAGAGGCTATACCAACTGACGAGGATGCCCCAGGGTCTATGCAATGCACCTGCAATGTTCCAGAGGGCCATGGATGCTATATTGAGTAACTTGAAGTTGTCATGCATCCTGGTGTACTTGGATTATATCAATGTGTTCAGTAGGACGTTTACTGACCATCTACACTACTTGGAAGAAGTATTCAAGAGACTGTCCACAACTAACCTGAAGGTTAAGCTGAGGAATTGTCATTTCTTCAAGAAAGAGTTGGAATATCTGGGATTCATGATCAACTCTAGTGGATTGCAGCTGCAAGCCCAGAAGATAGAAGCCATAGAATGGATGGATGTGCCAAAGAGTGTTTGAGACATCCAAGTGTTCCTTGAAATGGTTAGATACTACAGAATATTTATTTGGAACTATGCCCAAATAGCTGAGCCCTTATTTTATCTGTTAAAGGATCCAAATAAAGGATTTGTATGGAATGAAGAAGCGCAGGAATCCTTTGATGAGTTATGCTGGTACCTAATAGATTCTCCAATTTTGAAATATCTGAATTTCAATTGAGAGTTTATTATACAAACTGATGCTTTGTTAACAGTGATTGGCGCCATATTAAGCCAAGTAGATGAACATGGGGACAAACATCCGGTGGCATATATGAGCTGGACACTCTCAACCACTGAGAGGAATTACACAGTAACTGAGCATGAATGCCTTGCAGTCATTTATGCCTGTAAGCAGTTTTGGGTGTACATCCATGGAATGCACTTCAAAGTGGTGACAGACCACTCCTCGTTGTGTTGGCTCCATAATTTAAAAGAACCAGAAGGACAACTGGACCAATGGGCACTTAAACTACAGGCTTACAATTACAAGATTTTTCACCAAGCGGGGGCTTCTCACCAGAATGTGGATGGTTTATTGCATTTACCAATGGTCCAGATGGTATACCAGCAGGCAGATTAGTTATTCCAGAGAATGGTTGATGAAGAAATCAGGAACGAGCCCTGAGAAATCCAAGGTGCGCTTTGAAAAGTGATGGAAAACACCAAGACCATGGATGGACAAGTGTTTAAGATGATTAACAGGAAGCGGTTACTATTCCTGAAGCCATCAAAAAGAGCAGCTATTGTATAAGCCACTCATAAGGTTGTCAAGTATGGAGGCCTGAGAAAAACAACCAACCATATTTTGCCAGAAATATTACTGGGAGTCAATCAACTACAATGTTGCCGACTATTTAACTTGTTGTGTGGAGTGCCAGCTTCATAGCCAAATAAGAATATAACTAGATACTGACTGGTCTGCCCTGGATTTGCCTGGCATATGGTTTCCATTGATGTGATGGGACCGCTGACAATAAGCACAGGGGGAGTCAAGTACATAATAGTTGCTATTGACCATCTGATGAGATGGATCAAGGCAAAGGCCCTGGCGAAAGTAGATGCTACCAGCACTGCAAAGTTCGTCCTGGATCAATTAGTATATTGACATGGATGCCTGCAGGTCCTGCTTAGTGATAATGGGACAAACTTCACGTCTCATGTGATCCTGCAACTGAATGAGATAATGAGGATCAGAGGAGTCATGTCTGTACCCTACCAGCTGGAGACAAATGGACTGGTAGAACGAGTGAATGGAACGCTGGCTGTAACGTTGAAGAAGCTGGTCTCAGGAAGAAATTCTGCATGGGGAATGTACCTGAGTTCAGTGACGTTTGCCAGCAATCTCAGTCATCACAAGCGATGGGGAAAACGCTGTTTGAATTGCTACATGGGAGGAAGGCCGCGTCACCACCAATCTTATATTTGGTGGTGGAACCAACATTGGGGATGAGTTCCAAACAGTATTTGAACTGACTGATGAATATCCTGATCAAAATGCAATCACAAGTATTTGATCTTACGTTGAAGAAAAGGATATGAGCGAAATTGACAGATGATAAGAACTGACTGGCCTTAACAGAATATTAAATAGGCAAAAGAGTTGCCTATTGCAATATGCATGGTTTGGGAGAAGAAACAAGATGGATACATTGTGGTTGGGTCCATTTGAGATTATCGTCAAGATGGTGACTGACACCTACTCCATCAAGAATCTCTTGGATGAAAGGACAGTAAATTGAGCCCATTGTAAGTATTTGAAGCGATGGATCATTAAAAAAAAACAAAAGAGTTCATGAAGGACCAATGAACCATTAAGTTGTTCATGTCCTGATGATTAGGTCAAGTCCAAAAAAGGACCTCTGAACCAATCTAGATGGTTAAGTCTGAAAAAAGGACCTCTGAACCATAGAAAACTGGTAGGTTTAAGAATACCTAGGACCCAGTTTGAGGGAAAAATAAAAAAGGATGGACCAATGAACCAAAACAAGGTCAGGTCCCATGGAAAAAAAAATAAAAGATTGATAAAAGATATTGAAAAAAATTATAAGCCGCATAGAAAAAACTGATATATTTTTATAATTTTTATTTTTAATGATTATCCTTGATATGGGGATAATTCCGCCTACGTTGCCTCTTAGGGGGAGGGAGGATGGATCACAGTAGGAATGAATAACCCATCAAATTGATGTGAGATCAGATTCTAGAGAGGGCTAAACCTACACAAAACCAAGTTATTTGAGCGGATGCAGATCCCTGCAAGAAAGTGACTAGGGGAAGGGAAATTGAGATGTTGGAAGAATTTAATTGTGAAACCCTGGAGCGGGGAGGGAAGCAACAGTATAGAAAGAGGTAGTCATCAAATAACCCTAAGTAATCCCAATATGGTACCAGAGCTGGAAGATTAGTCTTGAGCACCTGCCAATGGGCTTTGTTAAGAACACTGGACATATGGGCCAGCAGTGAACAAGGGATACTGAATGGGGGTTGCTGAATCATGCCACCTATAAAAGCCATCAGTGAAAGATACCAATGGGAAGTGCTGGAAACAAGATAGTCATGCAAGGAGCGAATGGCATCCTGCAAGCAACAACTACGGGCTTGTTGGAAGCTGAAGCATAAGGAACAATGAAACTTAGGAGAGGCTGGAAGCTTCGTGGCTTAACTTTGAAGAACTTGGCCAGCAAAGCAAAGAGCATAAGCAGCGATATCCTGATCTAGGATATTCTTGAGATTGGAGGGATTCAGTGCTAGGGATAAAGCCTCAGTGACTTGGGCCCTCAATTCTGCGTAGGGGAGTTCAAAATGGATATTGTTGCCAATGGTGAGCTCAGTAGTCAAGACAGTGGGTTTGTAGTATTGTCTGAGTCAGAAGAGGAACTCAGGAAGCAAGTCCAACCCAGCAAGAAAAGAGCAATCAAGAAAGAAGGGTATAATTTCAGGAGCATCCACAATGATGTTTGGCGCATCTGCAAAAGGAGCCAATCCAGGAGAGTTTCAAAATCCAACTCTGGAATTGATGACAGAGGGAGAATCAGCTGTGATTCATTCAAAATGATCGCTAGTCTGGTTTCTGAAGGGTTGGTTACCATTTCCAGTAATTCCATGGAAGGACTAGCTGCTGGTGCCAAACTATGCATATGAGTCCTGGAAGGACCATAGGAGAGGTTCCAATGCACGTCCTGACTCATCTGCTGGAAGAGCTGAAGATCTTGATCAGACAAACTGTTGAGTAGCTGTTGGTACAGCAACCCAGAATTTGACATATGAGATGGATGAGAGGGGGATGTTGGACTTATATGGAAGTTGACATTATGCACTCTACTGTAAATCTCGGGGAATGTCCTTTGGCTCTAAATTGGGTCATCTTCCCATTCCTGAATAAAAAGGCACCAAAGAGGATGGTGGTACCTCTCATCGCTCAGGGCAATCTCGCTCATGTAGTAGATGAGCGATGGGTAACAGCTCATCTGCTTCAGATCCCACCCCCAATACCCACACTTACCTCAGCAGAACTGTTGTGGGGAATTAGTGAAATCTGTGCCAAGATTACCAAATTGAAATTGGTCAGATCTAATTTGGTTGGCAATATGGCTGATGCCCAAAATTTGAATGGCTGTAAAAGCATGAAGAATGAGATATCAGCCAGATTGCCTGACAGTTCCAATTCAATCACTAAACCAGTAGAACAAATATCAGGCGCCATCAATGAGGGTTTGAAGCCCTCTGATAGTAATTTGGGTGTTGCGCCCAATGTGCTGCTGTTGACCAAACGAATGGTTAAATGACCAAGCGCAGGCGGGTTGGCCATCCTGAACCCATTCCCAACCAAATGGACCCATCCCTATATGGGATGGCCTTGGGGGATTCCCATCACCCGTCAGGCCAAATGCCATCATGCTAACCATCAGAAATGTGGTTGAGTCCTGGTTTGGATGTTTGAGGTCAAACTGACAGAGACTCAGCCTGCTGCCAAATTTTGCAATGTCAGTTCCCAAAGAATAAACCCACCCATTCCTGAACAATTCGCCAGTTAGGACAAATTTGTGGGCCCCAATCCCATCCTGTCACTACCCAATTGACCACTATTTAATCAGTTGCATGGCACTGAGAAAATTATTTGTCAATTTTCTTACTTTCCTTTCCAAATAAAATTTTTACCAAAAAAAAAAACCAATTTTTTTATTTTTCTGTTCTGACCACATCCCAGATGGCATTTCCCTGGTGGCCCATCACCCCGCACTCCGGGTGGGCTTTACCAATCCTTTTGGTCTCTATGGTTCCTTCCATCGCCAATTGGGCCCAGTGAGTCCAACAAATTTGGCTTTACAACCCCGATTTTTTGAACTTCTGGCAACAATACATGGGGATCTTATGGCCCTATTTCCATCAATGGCAAAAAAGAATCCATCTCCTTATTGCCCCCAATGGGATGGCCTCTCAAGCCAAGGATCTCATCAAACTATCCCAGTAATCCCATCTCTAGCAGCTAGAACCACTGAGTTGGGAATGAATTCAGTGTGGTTTGTTGTTGGGATACTCCTCACCCTGTTGTTGCACCACCACTTCGTGGTATTACATTTCATAGCCCCATATCAAGTCGTACAGTTGGCAATGCCTCTGGCATTCTGGCTTGCTTTTTGGGTGCTCACGCATCCTGACTGGCAGGCCAGTCTAAACTTCTTGTGCCGTTACCATGACATCTACAATCCATAAGCTCTAACTTTGGAGAAATTAATCAAAAAATTAATCAGATAAGCTCTCCAGAGAATCTAAAAATTATATGAGCTAAGAGGTTATGAGAAGAAAATAACAAGGGTGAACATAAATCAGTATTCTTAATTGGACTGCGAAATGAACATTGATGGCAAGAGTCTCCTGTCTAGGATGAGGAGAAAATCAGGAAATTGAGGACACCAGACCAATAATCCTGAATATGGCAGCAGGTCATATGCCCTGATGGGGGAAACCAGATCCCAGGATTAATATTGTCACAAGTAAATTGATCATCCCAGCATGACAATAGATCGTGGATACCACGCTCTGAGTAGGCGGTAGCAAGGAGGAAGAGGAAGAGAGCCATATGCCAAAGGTCATCCTGAGAAGCATTGAGTATTGATAATCATACTCCGCTTGAGCAAATGAAGTATTTGACCAAGTGTCCAAAGCGGTGTTCTCCTACCCCAGTCCTTTTCTCGCTGAAAATCTAGGTAAGAGGGGGATGTGTTGGGATTTTTGCCCATATTCCCAGCCTAAAAGATTACCAGGAATTGCTAGGGGATAATTCTCTAATGTAAAATGAATTGGAAATTGGTTGACTCTGATTTCAGAGTAACTATATTTGGGGGATTTTAGGATATTTGACTGGTCAGATCTGTAGGGGATTGATCCAAACAAATGATTAAGATCATTGGGCAGAGTTGCTGACAAAATAGGGGCATCTGATAGTGATTAACTATCAGGTGTACTGATTAAATTGGTCAGGTTTTATATTAACTGATTGGGAATGTAAGTAATAAAATTGCAAGGCGAGTATTGCCACCTGCAACTAGCAAATTTATCAGTTGGTTTGTGACCTGCCTTAATGGATAACAAGTCCCATTACCTAAGAAGATCGCTAGCATAATATGGTTGGTTCACTTAGATTGAGAGGAAAACGTTAGGGACACGTTTTCTGACTCTTTCCATTTTAGGTCTTGAGATGTCCAATGACAGAATCCTAGCTAGGAAGTGGAAGACCATCACTGCTGAGATGAGGATGGGTGATTCAATGGCAATTGCTGCCGTTTCATTGAAGAGGTGTCAACTGAGGGTTAGACGACCAAATCCCCACTATAAATTTCCTAAAATTTACTTATAATAAGAAAACAGTTATATAGTTCTACAGAAAAAAGAGTTATATAGTTTTTATCTGGTATATAGTTTAAGTAGTAAACTTTATCAGCTTTCAGTTGTTCTATTCTTTCTCAGGGATGTTATTGCTGTGTGCGATAATTGGGAGACTCTTTAAGGAAAAGAGTAAGAATCTGAGAGGGGATCCAGAGAAGAAGCAGAAACAATAGGATCTCTGCTGACTGTGTGTCAAGCTGGAGAAACTGTCACCAGGGAATCTCAGAGAAGATCAGGTTGTACAGTATGAGGGAACAAATCCCTATTTTGAGACATCTCAAGTATTTTGAGCGGGAATACTGGCTGAGCATTGGGCTGAGATCTAAAAATTCCAAGCAACTATGGATAATAGTCATCATACTATTATCAACTGATTATATCAACAACAATACAATGCAGATGAATTGCACAAGGACCAAACCTGTGCAAGTTATAAGTTTATAGGGGTTATTGGCTGAATAATAACCAGATCCATAAATTTTTACAGCATCCAACCTGATTGGCCATATCAGTATCGAATTTTTTACCAAGATTCTTTGCAGTGTGATTCTGCCTTGCAAGCCAGCAACTAATTGCATAATGGCTGATAGGGTGCACCCAAGTCCAAGGCAGGTAAGGATGTCTCATTTAAAACAAAATTAGGTTTGGCTTGCCTAAACCTGTTGAGGATGGACCCACTTTTACAGGTGGTAGGGGAAGATTGGAAGGGCGATTTCAAAACCTGAGGTTGATTTGAATGATATTTTATCAATATAGAATTACGTGTGAGAATGGTACTTGAACTAGAAGGGAATGCATTCTGGAAGGGTGGTGTAAGTCCTGGAGGCCAGACCCTGCACCTGAATAGGGAACAATACCCCTTTAGGACAAAAAGTGGTCTTAGGGCCCAAGTGGACCCCCTGTCACAGCTGAGCAACTTGGCACACATGGTAGATGAGCGCTGGGTGACCACTCTTCCCCCCCCCAAGGATGTCTTGCTCCCACCTCTGTCCCCTCCTCTACCCTGTTGGGATTGATAGAGGGGTTTGCAGAAAGTTTATGCAAGACAGGGGCCATGGGCAGGTCCCTGGGACTCCCCGCTCCCCCTGGCAAATCCTGCCAAAATTTCAAAAAAATTGCCTGTGACAACTTTAGGGTCCAGTCTGCAAATTCCATCCTGGGGGAGCTGGTCCAAATTAGCCAGTGCAGAAAATTGAATTGGGGCATAATTCAGATTTTAGACCAGGCATTGATTAATTCAGCCTAGCTGCTTCAACTTTCTGGGACAGTTCTGGACATCTCAGATCATGAAAATAGCCCAATTCAGATGTTTTACCAGGCATTGAACAACTCAGCCCAGCTGCCACAACCCTCCAGGACAAATTTGGCCAGTCTGAATCATGCAAGCAGCCCAACTCAGGTGGTCAGGGCCCAGATCATCACCTTTAACCTGGCTTGGCCCCAAAAATATGGAAAAATTTATAAAAGTTTTTTATGTTTGCCAGGCTCTTGAGCACCCCCCTCACCCACCTTCCCACCAGCCAACCATATCCTATTGCCAACACCCAAAAAACCAATCCTATAACACCTCCCTCAAGCAATTTTCCTAATTTTTAAGGCAACCGCCCTGCCCAGGGGCCATTGTCAATTCATTCTTTTACTTTCCTCACGTTTGCACCCAATAACCTTTCAAACCATTACCAGCTTGTTATGGCCTCTGTCTGTCTTATTTAGATATTTCAAAAATTCTGCTAATCAATCTGACAAAGCACACTGCTGCCCAAATCCTCTTACCAATGCTTGACAACTGGGTTATCCAGCCAATTGAACCCACCATCTGGTGGCATACTGTAACCTTGATTGATTAACTAGCTCTGGATGATGCTTCTGCTTCTTCAATTGCTGTTGCGCACTCAGTTGGCTCAAATCCAGCTGTTTGACCCATCTTTATATCCCTGGAGTCTATTTTTCAGTTAGAGGAGCACCAAAGCACCTCCATTCTGCCATTAATGAAGTTAGGACCCTCACCTGACCCACCCACCAATGATCTCACTTGCCTGAGGGTCCTGGAGCGCCCCATTCAGGAAGAGCTTGGCCCCAACGCTCTGTGTGGCCTCTATTCTCACCCTGTTCTCACTGTCAATCGTGCAGTGGACCTTGTGCAGCCCATTGTTGGCCTGCACCCTTATTCATTTAAACCCAAAGGCCAGCAACTGCAAACCCCAGAGGAGTTGTCATTCTCCCTGCCTCCCTCACCTTTGGGGGTTGCCCCCACAAGACTCATGGTTGCCCCATTGCAACCATTTGGTTGGCCTTGGGGGCCTTCAGTATGTTGGTGAACTTTTGCTTCTCTCACGTTCCCACTAGAACCCCACTTGTACAAGTTTCTCAGACTACTGTGCCCATGGAGTTCTGGGCTCTTCATTGGGTGCTTATTTACTCTTATTGGAAGCTCAGTCTAATCTTTATCAGAAAGATCCATGACAGTTGGGAGGCCACAAACTTCCTGCTGGTAATAGATTTTGGTCACCCATACCTCCTGACACACCCCTTTATCTTCTCCACCAACTCCTTTGTGATAATAAAAGGGGTAAAGAGACAATCTTCAAGGTAGGTTGTCACTTGCCTCCCATCAAAAACATGTGCTAAAATTCCATGTTGAATGAAGGGTTAGCAGTCTTTTTGGCCCCCTTCTTGTTTCTGGAGGGACATTTCTCCCTATTGAGATGCAGGGGGTGTCCTCCAGGACTTACACATACTATAAAGGTAAATGGGAATTAAAATATGAAAGAAGACTGATATTAAAGGAAAAAATAAAAATCACAAAAATGAATTTTTAAGCTAAGGATACATCTTGAATTGATAGAAGCCTACATCCATGAACAAGTAAATGTGTACTTTTACAACAAAATTGGGGACTAATTTCTGTATCTTATAAAGTATGTCTTATGAATATATAACCTTGGCAGATGTATCAAATCAATCCAATTATTTACAAATTGCTATCTCCTATTGAACATTAATTACACAAAGTTAAGGCAAAGGCTGCTGAGCTTTTTAGTTAGTGTTTTTCTCTTTTATGTGAAATCAGTCCTATAACTTTATTACTTAACAGCTATAGGGTCAAAATCCAAATAGTGAAAAATTTTGAGGAAAAACTCTCCACAATCAATGGTCATTTGTAACTTTTTAGATGCATGAAAGGTGTATGCCCTACTGTGACAGTTATTATAGATGGTGAACTAAGTATAAAATTAACCATCTTGGAAGCCCGCCTATCTCATCATTGTGTGCTGACCTGGTATCCTAAAAAAGGTATGATAAATCTAATAAAAACCAGATATAGACTTGATATTGTACTTATACACCAATATTTGATTAAACTCCATTAAAATACTCTGAAGCTTTTATTGTTCCTTCTAAACTTTATCTCTAGTTGCCATGACAATACACGCCTATATAAAAAAGATCTGTTTTCTGATACCTCATCTTGTTTAATGATAACATCCAAGGCATGAATGTTAATATCTCAGTTAATTTTAATTTAGACATATACAATTTTTAACAAAAAGCTTAAAAGGCTAAAAGCACTTCTTGGACTTATTGTGGGATCTTTCAAAGTTGATGAAAAATATTGGAGCAATAATTTGTGACTTATAAAGTCTTGAATAATATATAAAGATTAAGTAGAATATAAATTTTCTATTGGTCTAAAATATACTTTATAAAACATAAGATTTAAATAAAGTTGAATATACTGCAATGAGGTTCAATTTCGTAACTCCTAAAAGGACTTTGTCACTATGCTTAAAGGGGTAAACACTAGATGAGAGATTTGTATGGTTTTAATTTTTCTAAAAGTAGCCCTTATCCCAAACAATTTCCATCATATTCTCTAGCTTACATTATAGCTTTGTAAAAATAGATCTTTTATTGTTACAACATTGTAGAGAAGGGTGCCCCAGAGTGTAGATTATGAACTCAATGACCATTGCCTTCCAAGTTTGATCCTGGTAGATAAACTTTGGTAGGAGACAATTTATGACTGTGTTGGCATTGTGCACCAATGCTCTAATTTAAGAATAGAAAATAGTAAGGTGATTGTCAGACAATTAGATGTATAACAAGTTGGTAGAAGTATTCTGGTTTCAAATATACCCAAAATATGAGTAAATTTCTCCTCAACTCTCAGTGGAGATAACCCTGGTAGGAGTGTTAATTTCTCTCCCTCATTTTGTCTGAATAGCTTTGATGTTGATAAAGTAGTTGTGCCAAACACCTGGCAGAATAGGTCAATAGGCTTAGAAAGCCACACAAGCACTAGCTCAAATTTAGTGCAACTTTCTAATGGAAAACAACCACATTTTATAGACCTGAGGGGGGTTCAGGGGGATGAAAATATTTTATCAGCCAATCACCACTTAAGAACTCTGCTAAACAGCTAAACTGAAAACATTTTTAGAAAAAGCTTATTGGTGAGACTACATTAAAATACTTGTAAAAACTGTGAGGTTTTCACTGGTGCACAGGTTTGCTTAACTTCTGACTAGGGAAATAAATATGAACTTGCTATCTGTATGAAGACAATTAGCTTAGTCTCGTTGGATTAAATAAATAGATTTGACCCTACTCTGGCAGATATTAATAAGTGATTTAGCCTAGCTCTGGCAATATATAAGAATTCTAGTGATTTTATCCTCACTCTGGCATTGACACTTAGACAAGGACTCTCTTCACAAGAAGCAGATAAACTACAAGATATAATAAATATAAACTATAGGTCTAAGGTGTTTTTTATTATTAAAATGAGGGAATATTTATAGGTAAAAGTATGGGAGGACATGTGTTAGGGGTAAATCATGGTAGCCATGATGGTCTCAGCACACCTAGCTGACAAAAAAGAGATATTGGTTCAAATTTGGGAAAGATTTCAGCTGATACTCACAAAGAATAGTGTACCAAATCGACATTTGTATCAGCCCACATGTCAGCTACCTTACCCAATGATTTCCCATGAGTAATTGCCCATTTTTGAGCCAGTTTACTCATCTCCAAATTGTTGGTAACAATCCTTGACAAAATTGTGACCATAGTTATCATCAGATATAATCCTATGAGAATTATGATTAACCATTCAGTTGGTTATTATTGCTGACTAGATAAAATAATTAAATTATCATCCAGAGCATAATCAATAAGCTAAATTAAAATATGTAAACCATTAATTTAGATAAATTGAAGCTTAATTAATCCCAAGCTGGATAATGTGGTCATATAAAATTCCCACAATGCTACCTCATGATTATGTCATCCCAGAGATCAATTTTATATCTGAAATCAATCCTACCTGAGGTGAAAAGCTTGTCAAGAGTGATGATATGCTAAATTGTCATTTATCCAAATTGAGGCATCCTCTGCCTAACCTGATTTCCTTCAATTCTTACTATTATCCTTATAAATAGCATATATACTAGGAGGCATCACTTTAGTAAGGGTACTCAATTTCTAATCCCTAAGTTTTTAATATTAATAAAATTATCTAAGTTTAAATTCTTCTTGTAGTTTACAATTTTTCTCTCAAAATCTTTAACAGCAGCTAAGGGTTTTAATACTCCTCCTCCAACTAAAATGTTGAAATCCTGGGCCTATAGCACCAGTGAGCCCAAAAGCTCCAGGATTCCAATAGTGGCCCAAGGAGTTGCTGGCCTATCAAAATGCTGCATATGGAGGTTTTCTGGGATTTATTTTCCTTTCACATTGACTTGGATTTCACTATTAATTGGTGCAGTATTGTCCCAGGTTATCTCATTTTTTTAAATTTATTGTGGGGAAGGCCGACCATGGGATGGACACTTCTGAATATGACTCAGGAAAGACAAACTTAGTACCAGGGGAGGCACCCCAGAGAAGTGATGCTATCTCTTGTTGCCAGCGGGAACGCCACTTATGGGGAGGGGGAGGGAACGTGTGAAGGGGCCGTAGCCACTATTGAGCACATGTGGAGGAAGGGGTCTGATTTGATGAACCAGACTGGGAACCAGGAGGAGACCAGCTGTCAGCGACGCAGTGGGAGGTATCTAAACATCCATGCTTGAAAGTGGTCCGCCAAATGAGACTGGAATCTGTGGACAGTTTCTAGGAGGGTGGGGGTGGAGCCTGCAATGGCATCTAAGATGATCATGTGGATGGTCCACATGGCGATTGCAACCACCAGAGCACGGAGGGAGGGTGGAAGGGAGGAGGCCATTGATAGAGCAAACATATCTCTTGACAGACTGAAGGGATGCGTTTGATCCTGGCCCAGCAGACGTTGAACTTCGCGCCATATCACTTTAGAGGTGGGGCACTTCTCCAGGCGGTGGAACAGCATTCCATACTGGCCACACACAACACAGGATGAGTGTAAAGTGTTAGAGCGCTCAGCTGTACGATACACCCACCTCAGGCAGCGCCACACATGGGAGCGGACTTGAGGCTGCAACAGAGGATGGTGTGCGTATTTCCAAATAGTTTTTTGGGTCTCTATGGAATAAGGGATGTCCATCATGTCCAGGTAGTCCACCCTGGATAGGACATGGGGCCAAATGGTGATCACGCCATCATGGATGGGTAGCCCCTGTACCTCTTGTGTGAACTGAGGAGAGGGGCAGCCTCTTCGGGTTGTATGTCTGCTAATACAAATTCTCCACTCTGCACTTCGCATGGAGAGTAGGATTCGTTTGTAGTGGGTTTTAGTCCCGTGAGGACCTGTGGCCGATGTGTGTGATGCGAGGTATTTCATCAGGGAGTGGGGGTTTGATGGATTGTTGAGGCCCAAGGCTTGGGAGAAGTTGGAGCGGGCCGCGCGGGACCAGTGTTGGGATGGGAGTGTAGAAGTGGTGACGGCCGCGATCCAGGTGCCCAGGATCTTGGCAGCATGGGCTTTGAAGTCAAGCAGGCCCATGCCACCTTGATGATGAGGGCCAAACATGACCTCTAGCTGTACTGGTGGAGGGCGGCCTGACCAAAGCCATCCTTGCAGCAAGGCATACAGGGATTTGAAGAAGCTTGGGGAGAAGGGGATGGCGTGGGCTCCAAACCAGACTTTGGATAGGAGCATAGAGTTGGCTAGAACAACCCTGCCAGTAAGGGTAGTAGGGTGGGCTCTGAGAGAGGCGATTCGCTTCGTCACGTTGTCCAGTATATGGCACTCCATTACTGCTGATGCGTATCCGCCTGCCTCCATCCACACGCCCAGATGGCGCACCGGTCCTATGGTAGGATGTGGCATGAAGGGGAGCACCAGTGGAGCAGTGTGTGTTGAGTTAGTAAGGCGTGGACGTGGGCGAGCAGATGGGCCAGGTTGGGGACTAATTGCTGGGGCCCAGCAGGTCTGAAACTGACCAAGGAGGATGATTTTGGTTTTGGAGGCGTTCAGTTCCGCGTTCTTACCTGGGAATATTCCTGGATGAGGGCTTCAAGCGCGTGTGCATCTTTATTATTAGACACCCCCACCACGCAGTCATCTGCAAATGCCATCATCTTGACTGGGGTTTGGCCTGGCACATGGACCCCAGTGAGTTGGGCATTCACAGTTTGCAGTAGTGGGTCAAGGCTGAAGTTGTATAAGAGTGGGCTGAGGGGGTCCCCTTGTCGCAAGCCCCTTTGAGGGCGGACTACTTCTGTTAGGAAGCCTGGGCCACGCACTGCCATTGTTGCAGATTTCGTGAGCAGCATCACCCAGTTGATGAAGTGGGGGGGTAGGCGGAATTGATGGAGGCAGGCCCTTAGGTATTCCCAGTTCACTCTATCATAGGCCTTTTGTTGGTCCAATAATACCAGTGCCCCAGAGGCTGTGGACTGACATGCATTAGCCACGGAGTGCACGTTATCCCAAATCAACCTTCTGGGTATGAAACTGAATTGTTCTAGGGAGATGGTGGCAGATGCTACAGTCCCTAAACAGTTAGCCATGATTTTTGTTGAAATTTTGGTGTCTGTGTTTGTTAGAGAAATGGGGCGCCAGTTGGCTAAGTCAAGATTATCCCCTTTCTTGAAGAGTGTGACAGTAAAGGCCTCATGTCCTCCTGGTAGGAGGCGCATTTCCAACAGGCTTTGGTTAAGTGAGGCGAGCAGCAATGGGGATATATATTTGAAATATTTTTTGTAGAACTCATATGCAATGCCATCTGGGCCTGGGCATTTTCAGTTTGGCGCACCGCGAATGGCTGTCCATAATTCATTTGGAGTAATTAAATTCATTATTTCCAGGTATTGGAAAATGGTGCAAATATGAGCTTGGTTGAGAAATTCTGCCACTTTGGCTGGCTGAATTGGTTTGTCTTAGTATAACTTGGAGTAATTTTTTTGCATTTTGATTACCACTTCAGCCAGTGTGTCCGCAATGGAATTATCCAGTCTTTGCACCTGTGTGCAGGCCACACTCTGGTGTGGTATACAAATTTTTTTAAAGAAATATGTGGTGCACTTGTCACCTTTTGTGATGCGTGTGGCCCTGTATTAAACACAAACCCAATGTTTGTGTTGCCTTTCGAGTGCGTTGAGGTGGGCGGCTGCCTCCGCCCACTTCTGGCCCCATGCAGGGCTATAACCTGTAGCTGGAATATTGGACTATAAGTGTGCCAATTCCACCAGAGCGCGCGAGATAACCGCCAATGTGGCTTGTGAGCATCTGGAGGAGAGATGGTGAGAGTGGCGGATGGTGTCCTCTTTGAAAGTTGCCCATGTGGAAATGGGGTCTGTGCAAAATGGTGCAACAAACGATTTTGCCAAAGTTGCCTCTTCCACCCTCGTGGAAAATCCTGGCGACGTGAGCTCAGGGGGGCGGATTTTGCATCAATGTGGGGCCTTAGCAACTGTGACAGGTAGGTGGTAGGTTATCGAGACCAGTCGGTGGTCGGAGAATTCCATTTTTGTTGTTTTGAAGTGGGAGATGTGGGGTTGGAATTTTGCTGGTGTTAGAATAAGGTTGATGCGGGTCATGGACCTTAATTGGCCATTGTGGACGTGGGGACGCATCATGTTTTCAAGCAGCAGGGCATGTCACAGCAGTGCATCCATTAACCCAAGGGTGGCCTTTAGAATGCATAGTTCTACATGACCCTGTGGGGCGTGGGGTGAGGGAGGCCACTGGTCCGTTGGTGAGGTTAGCCAACAGTTCATGTCGCCGACTAGGAAAGAATCAGGGGTAGCAGGAGGGATTTGACCAACGAGAAAAATTCCTGATGCTCATGTGCACCGTTTGGGGCATAGATGTTGATGATTGCATGCGCTACATCAGCCCACAAAAAGGTGACAATGAGCACTCAGCCATTTAGGAATGTTTCTGAGGATGTGAATTTGAAAAATTATTTTTCTAAATTAGCACCCCACAGTGCTTCGACCAAAAGGATAGGGATGGGAGGAGCATTGTTTTCCAAGCTTCCTCAGAACCTCATGGACAGTGGGACTCCTGGATGGCCAGGATATTCACAGGTAAATTGTGTTGTAAAAAACTCAGTTTCCTAGCCCAGGATGGAGAGGCCTTGAGTCCAGCAATATTCAACATCCCTAGAGTGAAGGTTTCCCCCATCGCACCTTAGGTGCAAGGGGGTGGGCCCCTGGGCCCACCAGCCTCTTCAAGGTCCCCACGGGCTTTCACAGCAGCGCAGGTGTTAGCAGCAACACTATCAGAGTTTTTGTTGATTTTTGCAGAAAGAGTCGCATTGGCTTTGGCCTTTGCTTTTTGTTTTCCCAACGTTGGAAAAAAATTTTGCGGTGTGGATGAGTTTGGTGCACCATCAAGCGGGTCAAAAAAAAAATTCTCAGTTGGGATAGGTCCCAAGTCAGTTTCAACTGGAGCTTGGGTGCAACGATTGGGTGAGATCAAATCTCCCATCAGATCCTTGGATTGAGTGGCCCGCTCAGCATAGGCTTCCCAATCTGATTGGATGATGGATTTCTGAGTTGCTTCCACCGCGAAGGTCTCCATGTCCTCCTGGCATTGTGAGTATGGGATAGTGGTGGTGGCCTTGGCTGCTTCCTTGGCCACAGCCCTATGGGCCTGCTTGGCTTTTTCTGCTCCTGCGGGGAGATAGGCTTTACCAATAGGTAGCAGCCTTGTGCTCCCCACGGGAAAGCCTCCTTGGTGCTTGCGGTTGGTTCATAGTGCACCTCTCCATTGGCCATGGCCGCCGAGGGGTGCTCTTGGAATGTGACGCCCTCCTTGATGGGGCATGCATGCACCTTATGGCTGAACGCATCACAGTGGGTGCAAATGGGGGGCGCGTTGTCCACAGTCACCCAGAATGGGTGGGTGGTATGCCCTGCAATATCAATAAAAGTGGAGTGCAGGATCTGGGTTAGGTCCTTTGCGATCTCCTCAGTTGGGGTCAGAACTGCAATGGCTTTGCCAGTACACAGGTGTGGTATCAGCGTGAAGCATTACATTTCAAAAGATTATATTTTGCCATATATGGCGAGACCATCTTCCAGGTGTTGTTCCAAAATGTCACATTTTACTGTAGTAGGCAAAAAGTCAAACGTGAGGAAAATTTGGTTTGGTTTTGTCCATCTGGTGTATTTGGTTTCAACAACCCATTGCCCTTTGGGGAGGTCAACCACTATGTGCACCACTGCAGCCTCATCTGCTGCTTTTTTGCTTTTAAAAACTAGGTCCAGCCAACCATGTGATATGGAGTGAGGTGCAACGTACACCGCGGTCGGAAAAACCTTGTGTACATCTTCACAAAATTTTTCCCATAAGGCTGTTTTTTGGATGTCCAGATATACATGGACTCCGAATTCCATTGATGAAAGTGGCTGGGAGTGTGGCGTGTTGATGTACTGGTTGCATCATGCTTTCCATGCGAGTATTTCCAGGGAAATTGTGATCACTGGTTTTTTAATATTCTTGTCTATTCCGCCAGATTCTCCGGGGCATTTTTGAACGTTGGAGGCCGTGGGCCTTCCACCTGCTCCTCTTACCTTGCTTGCCCAACTGCTCCCTGACATGGGTGCAGACTAATCTCCTCTGTGAGATTATCAAACTAGATTCAGTCTTGAATTGAATAGGTTGCAAAAGTGATTGCAACGAGAAAGAAAAGTTTTTCCAGGTTATCTCATTTTAAACAAATAAAATAAAATAAAATTGTTGTAATTGGTTAAGAACTTGGTGATGTGCTAGAACATGCCCTTCAAAAATCAGATTACTAATTGATAGCTTTATCTCTATAGGTTTTATGCTTGACATATCTGACTATAACTGCACTAAAAATATTAAACTTGTAAATTTTATGACTCTTTTTATTACTTGCTTTTCTTTAACTCAAAATATTTTTTTCTTGGAATCTTGCATCCTTCATTTAACAACTTCCTGATATAACCTATTGATGAAATTTTGCACAGTTACTAAGGTCAGATGACAATATGATATTTTGCCATTTTATTTAAAACCATTTTATTATGTAAGAAGTGAAAACTTTATATGTTTTAATGGTAATCAGTATATTGTTATAGCTGAGCAGTTTGATATTTGGTTGATTTTATAGTTTAAATGTGTTTTCTAAGCATTTGGTGGTCATTTGGATAATTATTAAGTTAATTATTTTATTAAGTAGTAAGTGAATGGCTGATCAATATAATAAATAGGTTTTCTGAGTGATGAGTGGTTTTAGTTGATTTAATAGGCCCAATTGGTTTTGAGTGGATAGTTAGTAGTTTTTTAAGGTTTTCAACTTCAAGAAATATCACATTATTTAGAGGTTTAAGCTGGTGAATTTTAGAAAAGCTTGGATAAAAGGCCCATAATAGCCTTTTGTTCTCTTAACTATATAAATATGTTTTAATCAATTTGGGTAAAAATAATTTAAAAATAAACATTTAATTGGGGGTTGTGGCACTTCTATAGATAAATGCTTTGGTTTAATCTTTTTACTTTTAGACTTAAGTGATGAGGCCCCTTGGGGTCCATTTTTTCAAATTTTATAAAGCTTGCAATAGTTATTGTTATATTACAAAATATAGCCTCAGATTACTATAAGATATTTATAATTCTTTGTAATCATTGATCCAGCATTGAGTAGCTTTTTATGAGAAACATCTTAACTAGCTCTGAAAATTCTTACTTACCTTATTGTGATTATAATAAAATGGATACGTCATTTTCTTATTCTTTTTACACATAATGAAAGATTGTATATTGCATTTTACAGTAAGGTAAAACTTAGGCTCAAACTGTTCCTGTATAAAAATATACATTTTAAAATTTTATTTGTTTTCCTTTTTAACAAAAAACAGATAATGAAGTAGATGGAAAGGCTATTTCTAAAGGTATCTAGATTATTGATAACTAACAATATAATTATCTTTTTTGCCATGCTTAAAATATTAGCTTCATATAATACTAATTTTAGTTTTAAGTCTTTCTTTAAACCTTTAGCTATATTAAACTCATCAGATTCTGTAATTTATAGGCACTTTGAAATGATAGAAAAAACGTATTCTTGTTGTAAATATTTCATTGAGTTCAATGGTAATGGTAATTAAGGTATATATATAAACAAATTTTGTAGCTATAAATTATCTTTACTAGAAGGTCACAAAAACTTGAATAAGTAGAGAATTTAATCTTATTTATAAGCTAAATATAGGTTCGATAATTAGAAGATATGGTATAATTGATGGTTAATATAATAAAATAAAGTAAGTGCTACTCAAAGCTAATATAAATTAAAACTTTGAGAGTTTACTTAAAAGTTAGTGATATTATTTATCTTCTATGATAATAAGTTAGTACAATAAAGAATTTTCTATCTAAATGTTTATTGTTTTCATTGATTTTTACACCATTACAGGCCAATTAATATATTTTTCATTTATTTCATATCCATTACAGGCTATTTCATATATTTTTTAATTGATTTTTGTATCCATTAAAAACTAGGCTAAAATTTTCCCATGGATGCAATTGCAGTTTTGTTGGCGCAATATTTTAATTTTTGTGCACCAAATTTTTTCTTTTATATCTTCCCTCCAAAAAATCTAATAAAATTATATCCTAACCTCTATATAATGAGTCAACAAAACAATACTGTGCCATATGTGAATAGAAACATAATAGTAACTATATCTTTCAGAAAATAGTGCGGCATCATTCTCTAGAATAATGAATCTGCCATATTCCACTTTAAATTCCATAAAAAAACTTGAGCACAGGGTTAATAATTTCACAGACACATTGGTGCTTTTAGCCTCAAAAATTAAATTATTTACAGAAATGAAGCTTAATTATTTAGATTGAAGAAGAATGCACCATAACGTTAAATTGACTGTGCGATAAAGCACAGGATACCTATGGAATTATCATTTCCAGTGCAAGTATCTTTTGCTATCTTCAAGTATTTCACTTTAGTTTTTAAACAATTTATGCCATACCCAATAAGAGGAACAATCCTGTAACAATAGAAAAGAGATGAGATTATGTTGGTGATTTATGCAACATACTTAGTAGATATGCTAAATAAGAGATAATTTATGTTGACAAAGTAGGTTTCAATATTTCAATGTGAGCATACTATGGTAGATCTCCAATTGGAAGCTCAGCTATAATTACAGTTCTGACTTTATTTAGAAATATTTCTATTTGCAGTGCTAAGAATAAGGAAGGTATCATTTATTATTCTACACAGCCTAATACTTACAATACTAATTCTTTTCTTGAGGCAATGATTAATCTTATAGAAATTTTTAAGCAAAAAGGCATAACTAAAACTGTACCTATCCTTGATAATGTTAGATTTTATCACTCTGAAGTAATTAAACAGACTATAAATGATTTAGAATTCAAGATGTTATATTTGCTGCCATAGTCTCCTTTTTTTAAATCAAGTGAAAATATGTTCTCAAAGTGAAAAGTTACAGTTAAAAGAACAAATCTTAGAAATGAAACAGACTTAATAAACTCAATAGAAAACGGTTCAGATCTGATCATAGAAGACTGTAAAAATTATTTTATTCATGCATTTTATTACATCCTGAGATGTTTAGAGTCTGTAATTATTTTTATTTTATTCGATTTTATTTTATTCGAGGTGGGCCGACCTGAGGACGATATCGCACCGATTAAGGGAAATTGAATGAATGGGAAAGGAGGATAAAATCCGGAAAACCTCCATGCGCGGCGTATGATAGGCAGGAACTCCATGGACCGCCTTTGCTATTCGCTATCTTGGTTCGGGGCATTGGTGCGCAAAGCCAACACAGTCATAATCGTCCCCTACCCAAAGTTCCTGTACCGGAATCGAACTCGGGAGGCAGCGGTTAGAGTCTGTAATTATTTTTTAGTACTAGATGGTAGAGTCTGTAATTATTTTTTTAGTACTAGATGGTAGAGTCTGTAATTATTTTTTTAGTACTAGATAGAGTCTGTAATTATTGAATATTAAAATCTTAATTTTATTTTCTTTCCTAACTTTTTTCTTGTCACAAATAGGCTTTGGTTTTAAATCATTATTAAATTTAATAAAATAATTATAAATTAGCCTGTAATAAACATGAAAAATCAATAAAAAATATGGATTGGCATGTAATAGCGTTGTGAAATTTTCAAATTATGGGGCTTTCTATGACAAGGGGGCTAGCTGCACCATGAATTTTTATATTTTCATCTATAATGGTTGGTTACTCGAACTGGGCTCCAACTGGGAAATAGGTCCAGATTCCAGTAGCTAAGATCACAGGTAAAACAGGATAAAGGAACTTACAATATAATTGAATGAGGTAAATATATACTTATTTAAATCAACAGATAAAGCTATTTATACTCGCTTTATCAGTAAAAATGATAAGCTAGGAATAAGGGTGAGGTAATAGATTATCAGGGCAAGATGATTAAAGTGTGAAACTAATATGGTGAAAAGCCACGTTTTGTCTTGGTTTCACAACAATGGATATAAAAATCAATGAAAAATATATGGATTAGCCTGTAATGGATACAAAAATCAATGAAAAATATATGAATTAGCCTGTAATGGATGCGAAAATCAATGAAAAATATGAATTAACCTGTAATGGATGCGAATTGGCCTGTAAAACCCTGTATGCAGCTTTATTTCAGCCTTTGCCGATCAGCTTAAATTACATCTTCTTGGCGCATGCCGATTGGCCAGATTCGCAAGAGTTAGACCGAGATATATTTGCAACCATATTAGGTGCATGAACACTTGATAAGGTTAATAATGGTAAGGCTGGTGGACCCAGAATAAATCGGTAGTAGATTGACAGGCAGTTTATAACCAATGTACAAATGAAGTAATCAAGGGTTTTAATAATGGGTTTAGAAACTATACATGAACGGAAAACGCCAGAAAATCGGGCAGGAAGTATACACGATGACCAGCGCACGAGCTCAAGCTTTGCGGCTTATTTCAACGTCGTGTGTGTAGTGGCAGGGGCTGGAACCTTAGGGCTTCCATATGCCGTACAGAAAGGCGGCTGGGTTTCTTTGGGCTTCTTTGTATTCACGTCGCTTGTCTCCATCTACACCAGCAAGCTGCTTATTGAATGTTTATATTGTAAACCAAATGAACGTCTTGAGCAGTTCTCTGATATCGGCGAAGCTGCGTTTGGTAAGCCCGGCCGATACTTCGCCAAGGTTTTTCATTACGCCGTGTCGCTCTCCTTCTCATGCTCCTACATCTTTTTGACTGGCGAAAATACGTTTAAAGTACTTGAACAGTTTAATATTGCAGGTGGGTTCACCCCTTTTTATTTTAAGGCTATCGCTGGGGTGGTTGTTCTGGTTCCGTTTGCACTATGTAAGACGTTGCGCGAGGTTGTGCTCCTCGGGATATCCGGGACTTTTACTACCATCGCTGTAGTCCTTTGTGTATACATCTTCGGTGGCATTAATTACGATTCTACTGCGCCCTCCACTCATGTTACCATCAAGTGGGACACTATAGCACAATCTCTTGGTATAATAGCCTTTGCATATGGGGGTAGTGTCGTCTATCCCCACGTTGAGGCTACTATGCGTAACCCTAACTCTTGGAATCGTGTTGTGATATTTGCAGTTGCCTCCGTTTCAGCCATCTATTTACTAGTGGCAACCACGGGCTATTTATACTATGGCAAAGACGTTAAGGATAATATTCTTAACTCCATTCAGGCTGGAACCGTGAGCATAGTTATGTATGTTATATTTACACTTCATCTCGTGGTAGCCGCACCAATTTACCTTTGCTCGTTCGCCTTGGAGCAAGAGAATATACTCAACATTGACACTTATCACATGAGCCGCACTCGGGAATTTATTATCCGCGTCATCTTTCGCGCCTCCATCGTCCTCGTTCTTACGCTGATCGCTATGTACGTTAAGACGTTCTCTTTTATTTCTGGGTTGTGCGGTGCTATAGCGAACTGCATGACGGTTTTTATCATCCCTGTCGTCTGTCACTTCAAACTATTCGGATGGCGCAAGCGACCGGCTTGGGAGATCCCTTTTTCCCTCTTGACCATAGCCGTTGGCTTATTTGGTTTTATCGTCTCCACCTATATTACCGTCGAAGATGAATTTAAACGGGCTAAACTTAGTTAAAGTTAATAAGATAGTTTAATTCTTTTTTATTACACGTAATTTTAAGTTTAAGCCTCTTCTATTTCTTTGAATAATCGTACATTACTTTGTGAGTATAGGTTCTTTTTAGTCTACCTCTTTTTTAATTTAAGGATAAACGGATAATTCGATGGATATGGCTATGCTATTGCACTAAGACAAAAGGTCTGAATTTAGGAGCAAGTATTTTTACTAGAGTTCATTGAATGGAGCACAATTAAAATCAAATTCTCGTTGGCCATGATAAAGATTCGCTAGATGGCCATTGTTATGTCGCTTAAGAATTTGATGTAATAGCACCCTTTAAAACTACATAAGTTAAACCTAGATTTGGTTTCACATGAAATGTGGACCTTACCCGTAGTTTCAAAAAAATCTGTAAAGCTATGTATATGAAAAAGTTGAAGTTGTGATAAAAATTTACGTTGTTTCAAAAGCGATGTCTCAGATTTAATTTGCTAAATGTTCAAACATTTTAAGTAAATAGGGGTTGATTTAAGCTTATAAATCTTGTGTACTATTTTTGGCCTAAACCGTATAAATTGATTGGTAGTAACCATGCTGACTCTTTACTTGAGCGTAAAAATGGAAAAGCATATTTTTCACTCATGAAATATGCTTAGAGATAAAATACACTACAATTCACTCAAAATACACTAGTATCTGAGTTGAGCTAATCTTAGGACAACTATTATCAACGCGACTTTATTAGGCAGGTAATGATGAACGAGCCAACTGGTTTTAACTTTGAAACACATAACTGGTACCAACGTTTTTAACACTAGTCTGGCATCGCGTATGCTTGGAAGATAGATCAATACTTTGATGAAGGTACCAATTTTTTGTATGATTCTGTCGAGACACAAGCTTATCATAAGTAGATAAGATGGTATATTTTATACTAGTATCAGGTTCTAAGATGGCTAACATGACTAGTATCATTACCTCACATGCAATCCTTAGATGTTCAACCCTTATAATTCAGATATCTAGTAATTTACAATGCTTATGAGTATGAGCCATGGGTATCTATTATACATATCTTAATATCAATATTATAAGCTTAAAGGGTCTGATCTAAATCAGATACCTACTAATTCATATTTAAGTTATATAATATACATGAGCCTGTGTACATATCTTTATCTGATGTATACAGCTATCATGGGCCTGATCTTATCTTAAGATATTTGTAGATATTTTATATTGTTAGATTTCCCATGTTAAGGGCAACCTTGCTTGAGAAGAAAATCAAAACATTTTTTGATAAAAATTAGAGCCTCTATAAACCCTAGTAGAATGAATACAAGATATTATTAGTTAATATATTATATAACAATATAGTAAGTAACAAAGAATTAAACATACACCACAACCAAATGACAAAGATCACTATGTACCATGTAACCGGGTCATTTTATATGTACCTAAAATTAAAACCAGGTATCTATGACAGAACCCTTCTTGTTATCAAAGGGATTTGATAATCATCTTCCTCTTATAGGTAATCAATAGATCAAATAGCATACTCAAACAAAATCAGAATTTTGAACATTATCCATTTACTTATGGTCAACATTTAGAGGATATTACTCAGCAAAAATTCAGATCTTAATTATATATTTTATTACTTTTTATCTTAATTAATCCTCTTTTACCCTATAGAAAGTAAGCATTTTTAAAAATATTATCTCTTAATTTTTGGTGAACTAAAAGTTAGGTACACCTTATAACTCAAGCACATAATTTGTATAGTACTTTATCATCACTATTTTAGTTAAATATATCTGTTTCTTCAGTATAAAACTAAGTTTTCTTGTAATAAGTTAATGTGAAACGCACATAAATTTGTGGAACTGTATATTAACTTAGTGCTATGTCATGATTTGTAGTTTTGCTTAGGATTTCAATAAAGAGTTTATGCTAATAAAAAGATGATAACAGTTTATGGAAGAAATTAGACCTTCTAAAGGAGATAATTGATTTAATCAACAGGTAACTTAAAAAGAAGAGGATTATCAGCTATATCATAAAATCAGGTTACAATTGAGATAGATAAAAAATATTTCTACAGTTACTTTAAACATAAAGTTAATGGCTCCTTTAGTGACCTAAGTTTATATTGACATAGTCATTAAATCCTTGTGATGCTAACCATTGCGTGTCTCCAGAGGGTCCTATTCAAATATAAATTATATAATACTACCACAATAGATGCTAAGAGTGAGCTTGAGAAGAACTGAATGCTATGTAATATGCTCTGCTATGTATCATATAGTTTAGGCAACTGATAAAGTATCATCAGTAATTGTTTCAAATTTCTCAAGTCTCATACTTTCTCCATTATCAACAAAATTTAATTTAATTTTAAAATATCAGCATTCACAATGTACAAGTTTGTTTTTAGATTACTAACCTCATTTGTAAATGAGCATCAAGAGTAGAAGTTAAACCAACAGAAATATTTTCACTTTGTTAGTAATGAAGTACTGAAGGTTTGTCAGATGTATGAGCCTTGATACTTTAGGACTAATCATGATAAAACCTTTAAGTATGAATAGTTATATAGATAATTTAATTGTTCATAAATATTAATTATATAGATATTGACCACTTGTAAGGATCATAAGTTAGGTTGTCCAATTCATCAAAACGGATGCTCAATATACTATTATCAGATGCTAAATATCATATATGTTAAGTAACTGATAACTTGCATGTCAGGTACCCAATGGCTCATAAATTACTATTTAATGACTCACATGCAGATTTACTATAGCTTACATACCAAGTGATTCAATATATTACATGACAAAAATATTTTACTGATAATAATAATTTTGCCCAAACTAGGATAATTGGATTTACTCATATTTACATTTACTATAATGTTAACAACCATTTCAAACTATTATAAAATCAAAGCCATCTTATAAATCAGATATATCAAGGTCTTTTATATGCTCTATATATTTTTCTTTATATCTGATTTAAGGTAAGTTTACCAGCATATCTACACTTATATCAAAATATATTCTTTTATCCCTTTTTGTAATTCTACTCAAACAGCTGAAATAAAAATCCACCACATTCTACCATATTAAAATTTAACTAAATTATCTACATATAGCTTGTAATTTATTTTTCTTAATAGAGATCTTTGATATAAAAATTATAGTAAAATTTTAGAAAGTATAAAAAATTATATAAACTCTATCTAGAGAAGAGATAAATTTTCATACCTCTAATTATCCTTTCAATTATTTTCTGTAACTTTAACTAATTGAATATGCTTTTTTTCTCAACCTTAGCTTTATATTAGCAAGTAACTAGTAAGTAACCTGACAAGGATATGTAAAATGCAACACAAAATTAACTAAATTAATTAAAAACTATATAAGCTTTTGTTGGTCAAAAGATAAAAAATAAACAGAATGATACTGTTATATAAAAGTATTTGAAATCAATCAAATATTTAAAAGAATTCTGTTATACCATTAAAGACTAGTGCAATATAAACATTATAATACCCAAAATCTTAAAACTCTTTTAGGAATCCTGGCTAGTTGAGCTGCCCACTAGGTGATAGCCCAAAATTCCCACAATATGGCAGATGTGATATGCTTAGTAAATTGCGCTGCCTAAGATAGAGGGTAAAGTTATCCTCTAAGCTCACAAAACTTGACTCTTGTTGGAGAAGGAAGAGATTAAGTATAATAGGTTATTGATTTATAATACAAAAAATAAAATATTTTATTTAATAATAAATTGGGGCTTTTATGCCCCTTTTGAACAAATAAAACACCAAAGCTATTAATTAAAATTAAGATTATGGTCATGTAATACCTTATATAAGGAAAGTTTATATATTTGGACTATTAGATAAAGGATATAATGAGATGCTCATACTTCATAAAACTTCCTCCATTCTGATACTTTGTTATCAAGGTAGGAATCAAGATCCAGTGATGCAATCTGGATGAAAAATAAAAATTGCTATAATTAAATTTTAATCTAAATTGATACAATTATGCTGGTATTCAGAGCTCAGATTGTCATGAGTAATTTGAAATGGATGTGTTGGGAATTTTTGGATTTCCCAAATCATCCAGCTTCATTATACTATAAAAATATCTGTTTTATCTACTAGGGGTTCAATTTATAAATGAAAACCTTTAGTGGATGTGGGAGTTATCATTTGATGATAACTATTGTTGGCTTTAATTCCTTATGGGATAGATTTATTTATCAGGATTCAATACTGCTGAATTACTGATTTCATTTGGAGAGGATTCCTGGCAATGTATAAAAGTTGTTCAATTATTGATATGCAATTTATAACTTAATTAACTAGTAAGAATTGATCAGAGTTTTGACTGATCCATTAATGATTTATTGTTAGTTGAAGGTGTTGAAAACGCTTTTGTTGGCAGCAACTTGTGGATTAACCTTTTTAGGCAACATAACCTGCTGTTTATAGGTAAAAAGTTCCAAGATCTAAGCAGGTTTCTAGCTTAATAATGATAATTTGCTGGAGTTGGATGAGGGTGTTAGGACATGCTATCTCTAAATCCAACACATGATGGATCATAATCTAGTTGGTGGTAAACCAACTATGTGGATGGATAATCAGATGCATCATTCATCATTGGTGCAAAAAATGGATGATTAAATTCATTGATAATGGATGACGTCCCATTGGGATGCCAACAGAAGAGTTGAGCGCTGAATCCCCTACATAATACTTACATTTATAAAAAAAGACACTTTCAGGGGACAAATTTTAATATTAATACAGTCATTTTAATTGTTATCCTATAAAAGTTTGAGGAATAGTTTCTCTTATCTAATTGTCTGGTGTTCACAAGGTCTCTTGTGTCAAGAGAGGAAGGAGAAGTTCTTTTTGATAAAGAAATCGCCAACTCTAAAGGAAGAGTTGAGGGATAGGATTTCCCTTGTTGTCTGGATTGCTTTCAAGAAACTTCATGCAGTTTAAAGGAAGGTTGCCAGTATCTGTCCAAGAGGAAAACCCTTTGCAGTTATATTTAATTATAAAACCTCAGCTAGATACTAGTCTTCATACTTTTAACACTCATCTATATTATTATTATTATATCAACATTTTATTCATTGCACACTTTGAACCTGTGCACTAAACATAAAAAAGTTTACATTCTGGTGCTCACTACAGAGGTAGTTGAGTTCTCAGGCCAGAGATTACATAACAAATTATTGACACAATGTCATATAAGAACAAACTTTGGAAGCTGTGGACTGAATTGGAATTTTTGAACAAAACTATGTTGTTTTCAGCGTCACAAGATGATCTAACTAAATTTGGATGTGCTAATGTGATGAAAGATGAGGAAGGAATAGAACAAGTGCAAAGTTCAACAACAATCTTCAAGAAAAATCATCTTCCTGAAGTGGAATGAGAATGAAGTAATTAAAGAGTTACTGTTTCAGAAAACTGACAGGGAAGTGAGTAGAGAACACTTTTCTAGAATTATGAAGATGTAGCGCAGATCCTAAAGTGCTTAGAAGAACTCAAAACTACAAAAATGATTGTGCCCAGATAGAGGTGAATGAAGCTGGCAATAAGACACATAAAAGTTCAGTAAGAAATGTAAAACACCTAATAAATATGCCTGAAGCTTATACTGCAATTTTGGAGATGACCAAAAACACTCCTATCATTAGTCAGGTTGCAATGCAAAAATCTTCTACCACAGTAGCAATAAAAGAATTACAAAGTACACTGAAATTACCTAGGTTTTATCAGGGTAACGCACCAGTATATTTCTGCTTATTTCAAATGTCAATGTTTGGTTATAGTGACTGACAAAAAAGCAGTAACCATGATGAACTTCTTAGACACTGACTATAAAAATCTTAGGTTGCCCTATCTCAACGAGGATAATTGGAAATACAGCAATGCCAAAGAAGCAATCATGACTGAGTCTGTTAGTCCTGCGCAGTTAACAAGATGTAAACATGACTCATGGGAATCCAGTTTAGAAAGAAAGAAACATCAGCCACTTTTGTTGATCAATTGTACAAGGAAGCACAAATCCTAACAGGGGTAAAAGTATTATTAGATTTTAAATTTTGCATATTGCAATGAAGATGGCATTTCATCCCTACAGAGATCTGCATTATGACATGGTTTTGCCGCTTATAAATCAGACTTCCACATTGCAATTAGTGGAATATATGAAAAATGTTAGGATCAAAGTTTATAGCTCCTAATCAGTTTTATTAAGAAATCTGGCCAAAGAGGATCAAATTATGGCGGAATTCAAAGAACAGAATATGGAATTTACTAACTGAGTTTTAATAAGAGAATTTAACAATCAGCAGAATTGAGATTTAATGGGGAAGAAACCCAATATATCAATATGGACAGAGAAATTGAAAGCATACTGCCATAATTTGGTGTGAATAGACATTTTTACACCATTGTTGGGGTCAAAAGCCAAAAGGAAAGGTAAGTCTTTTTTGCCTCAAGAGGAACTGTTTAAGATTTAGAGAAAGGTTTGTCAGTCTAAATGTAGAACAATCTAACACTGCATTCAAACTTGTTCTGCAAAATATCTGCCCAGATGGAGTAGATACTCTTGGATTTTGGCGTAAGAAGATTCTTTCTTGGTGCTTTTTTAGCCAAAATCCAACAATAGGGAAATTATACCACTAATATAATAAATATAACTAAACTTTAGAAACTTGATAAAGATGTGATTATAAAGTTTTATTAGACGCCGCCAGGGGTAAGATAAAAAACGTCCCCCTCAATCTCATATCATTCAGTATTTAGCTGTATTAAGGTTTGAGGGAAATTCAATAATAAGTTCAGAATAGCTTAGACTAGTCCAAAAAAGAAATTATGTGAATTTAGCCTACAAAGCTTGGAAAACTTGCTTTATTTAGGCTGAACAATAAATGGGGGATTCTTTTGGGGAAAGACGTAACCATTGGGTAATGATTTAATATATTCAAGACAATCCTTTCTCAAGAAATATTTCACCTTAGGGGACCCCAGCCACGCCTATAAAAGGGGGCGGTACCTGTGTAGGTGCTGGAATGGGACTGGTAGAGGCTGAGGGAGATCCCTCCAATGGACGCCCCATAGTCTGCCATGAAGTTGGAGAAATCTGACTGCTAAACTTCATGTTAATTGCCCATGAGTTATTTGAACTAGTGTTTCCCCAATTAGCGGGGTTCCACCAAGAATCAGCCAGGGTCTTTTGGCCAATTTCCTCTTTTCAATATTAATATTAATAAATATTATTATTAAAAACTATATCATTATTATGGACTAGTAAATGTCTGACATTTTCCCTTCTCAGCTGATTTAAACCTTCAACATTCTTATCTTGTAGCTGAGAGGGTAAATGTCCGACATCACCCCCTCAAGTGTGTTAGGGGGAGAATAAGGCCATAAGAATCAGCCATGAACTCGATTAATAGTAACTCTGGTAGCAACGGATTTAATGGAGTACTCCTCGTCTCACTTGTAATTGACTACAAAAGGGCCTTCCCAAAGGACCCAAATTTCTCCCTTATAGGGGTGATAAGATTGTGATAATAAAGCACCAAGCCAGATACTTGTAAGGAAGGAAGAGGGGCACAGAGCTCATTAATGGCTTGACCTCTTTTGTGATAGTCTTGGACAAGTTGGCCATCGCCTTGGATTGTAGCTGAAGATGTGCTGAGCCAACTTTTTCAGCTTGTTAAGGTCAGTCCTATCAGTGAAAATGTCTTGCCAATACTGCTGGCACCCCAGGTTGCCATCCATAAAAAACATGAAAATAAGACATCTTAAGGATCTGGTGGTAACTTATACGGTAGGCCATGAGGGCACTTGGTAAGTACTAATCCCAGTGAAGGGGATATAAAAGTGGCCATTTTTTGTAATATAGAGACTAAGGTCCCATTGGCTCTTTCCATGGTGCCATTGGTTGAAGAATTGTAGGGGTGGAAAAGAGCTGTTGCGCACTTATGGAAGTTGCAAGAATTTTCACCACTCAGGAGGTGAATTTTTTACTATTATTACAAAGCAACACTTGGGGGCAACCGTGTTTGGTAAAGATATACTGATGGAGAAAAGTGGCTGTGTCTTTTGCCGTCTAAGCTGGGATAGCCACTGCCTTAACCCATTTGGTAAAGTGATCAATACTACCAAGATAAATCGATTTACACCCATAGTTTGGGGTAGTGGGCCAACCACATTGAGACTTATTGTGTGGAAAGGCTGTTGAGGGGTGGTAGGCTGATATTGATTCTTTGATTTGAAGTTTAATTGCTTTTTACATTTTAAACAGGCATCCAAGACTTCAACTATAGTCTCCATGATTCCCTCCCAATAGTAGCGTTTTTTTACCCATTCATAGGGTTTTTGCACTCCACTATGCCCTAGTAGGGCATGAGACTCCATAATGACAGATACTCGCTCTGAGGGTCAGAAGTAGGGTAACCAGTTCACCCTTACTTTCTTGTACAGGTGGCCATTATCCACCATCGTGTTATAAGAATATCAATCTAGCTTATTCTGGACTAGTTTGTCCTCATCTTCCCAAGAATCAGGGGTCATTAAAAGATTATGTAGCCGCTCTGCTTCACTATTATCTAAGTGAATGATGGGCAGCTGAGTCAACCCATTGACATTCATGTGGCTCATACCACTTGGTGTACAATGGTCATATCATAGTGCTGGAGCTTTAAAGCCCAGCATGCCAACCGCTCATGGGATCCTTCATATTTTGTAACCACTTTAAAGAAGCGTGGTCAGTAATCATTTAAATAAGGTCCCATATATGAAAGGGTGATAGTGTTTACCAACAAGCAAGATGGCCAGGAATTACTTCTCAGTGATGCTATAATTGCATTCTGCCTTCAAAAGCATCTCTCTGAAATATAAAACGGGGTGATCAACCCCATGCCCATCCAGCTGGGCTAAGATAGCTCCAACTGCATAATTGGAAGCATCAATAAACAGCATAAAGGGTTTACTATAATAAGGGTGGCGCAGTATTGGCCGTTTCTGCAGCAGCTTTTTTAGCATTTCAAAAGCAGCTTGTTGTTCTGATCCCCAATGTAAAGGGGTGTTTTTAGTTAAAAGACATATGAGGAACTCACTGAGCTGAGCGAATTTGGTGATTAATTGATGTTAGTACCCCATCATGCCCAAAACACCTGAATATTACGGAGGGTTTTGGGGCAGGCATCTTGAATATTGCCTCAATCTTATCTTAGAGAGGCTGGATCCCATTTGAGGAAATGGCGTGACCCAGGAAGTCCAACTTCTTTTAGAGAATGTACATTTGGAGGGCTTCAGATTAATGTGAGAGGCCCTCAAAAGATGAAAAACTTCATTTAAATGAGAAAGAGGCTCATTAAAAATTTGAGAAGAAACGGTGTTATCATCTAGATATACAATCACGCAACTAAGCTTTAGATCCTACAATATGTGATCCATTGCACGCTGGAAAGATGCGGACGCATTGCACAACCCTTGTGGTAATTGGGTAGGTTGTAAAAGACCCTCACTGCAGATAAGCGCACACTTTTCCTGGTCTTGCGGTGAAAGGTCCATTTGCCAGTATCCGCTAGCCAAGTCCATGGCAGAAAAGAATTTAGACCCAGAGAGTTGGGCCAGCGCGTTATAAATTCGTGGGATTTGGTAGCTGTCCTCCTTGGTGAGGTTATTTAGCTTGCAGTAGTCCATAACTACTCAATGTCCACCATTCTCCTTTTTTTATTAATAACAGCGGGGATGACCAAGGGCTTTGTGATGGCACCAGCATCCCTGCGTCCAATAGCTGTTTAAGCTCTGTCCTCATCTGGAGCTCCCCAACTTCTGATTTCCAATAAGGCTTGGATTAAATAGGCTTGGCATCTCCAACATCAATGGTGTGGCACCAGCCCTTTATATGCCAATAATCTATATCAGATCTGGAGAAAATATTACTATATGACTCCAGTAAGAAAAGAACTTTATTAAGTTCATCAGGAGTTAGATCATCAGAAATATGAACGTTGGGAAAAGCGCATATCATTTGGTTAGTGGGTTTTTTAATATCTAGCATAGACCCAATATGATGGACTTGGTGGATGTCGTCAATGGGAAGCAACAGGGCTTTTCCAATCTCTTGATGCTTCTTTACAACCATGTCCTTATTAGTGAGATTCCCCAGCAGAAGGTTAATAGGTCGCTGGTAGGAAGGGTCTAGGATACCTGGCAACACCCAAGGCTCCAAAGGCCTTACTCAATCAATGCTTATTTAGTGCAGAAGGCAGTTGCGGGGATTTGCATAGTAATTTTGGTGTTTATCACCTTTTGTTCACCCACTTTGACTACTACCTCCTCTGACGCATACAATGGAATGCCCTCTGAACCATCCACAGAGTCAGACGGCTTTTAGTGCTTCTGGCTGATGTGGCATAAGTAATGGTGAAGGCGAAAGAAGGATACTCAACTACGCATGCATATTCCTTCTTCTTAGGCTCATCATTTTTAAAGACTAGATGATCTTCATAGTTTAAAAGGGAGAGAAATCCCTGTTTCATATTGATGATTTCGTCATACTCAATCATAAATTGCGTTCCAATGAGTAGGTCATAGGCGTTATTGGTTAATGCCACAGCAGGGGCAGCCAGTAGGAGTTTCCCAATATGTATGGGTAAAGAAGAGTAGGCTCCAATAGCTCGTATATTGTTAGGCCTAGCAGTTCCAAACTCTTATGAATGGTCCAGGTCAGGCGCCAACTTAATTTTATTGATGAGCTTTGATAAGACTACGTTTACTGGAGCACCCTATCAAGGATGGATAGAATGCGCACCTTATTGATGACAACCTCTACATTAGTTAATGTGTTATCAAAGGTAGGGGGAGTGCGAGAGCCACCTTTAACCAGAGAGTGGAGGCAAGGCGCTGAGCCATCACAGGGTGTTATCTTTAGTAGATTGGAGGGTATTAACCTGCTGGATGGATCAGATCACTGAACCAATAAGCTGATCAGCATCACTAGAAATATTAATCACCTCTGAAAACCTCAACAACTGTTGAAGATAAGTCTGTCATGGTATTATGGCTACATCAATTCATTCAGATTTCAATCTATCCAGAACCTGCACTTCCATTGGAGCTCCTAAAACATAATATCTGCATCTTCACCACCCCCCTCAGACTTGTCATCAGAGGGATTGTCAATGCACCTCAACGAGTTACTAAGAAGGGGCGGAGTGACCGGTTTAAGTTCCTCACAGGGGAGGGCTCTTTCACTCTCATCTACCCATTTGACATTTGAAGGGAGCATCATGGCTGTACCAACTTTTGTGGGAGACTTTGGAAGTGTAATGGCTTTGACAATTGCCTTAGAAGTGATCGGCTTGGGATGCCCCATAATGGCAGGTTTTGAACTAGAGGCAGCCAGAGTTGAGGCTGATGGGGATTGAGGCTTCAGCTTAGGTGGGTGTGATGCCTTATTCACCTTAGTAGACCGCTCAGTAAGAGAGGAACCAGGCAAAGTGATAACTGAATTCACCAGCTGAACTTTTGAACCTGAAGCTAGAGGGGAGCGCTGCCCCATAACTGCCAATATTTTCCGGCTATCCTCACATGGGGGAGGAGTAATTTGTCGCTTCAGTGCTGCAGAAGCTGGGTTTCATAGGGATACATCCATGGAAGAGGCAGGAGGGGTCAGAGTTGATTCTTGCTTTGAATCTTTTTGCAGAGGTTCAGATTTATAAAAGTAAGCTACTGCTAGTAATACCATTTGATCTCATACCATTTTAAAGGTATGTTTGACTTCAGAGATATACATTGCTAAAGAGGGATAAGATGCCAAGCTAGCCATGATAGCTGCAATAACATCATCTATTGGAGCAGTTTGGCCAGCAGCAGAGGTTGAGCTCATCAATAGAATTTCTTAACAAATGAGGATACCAATTCTCCCTCTTGCAGACTAAGGCACATAAATGCCTGTTTTTGCCGTTGTAAATTCTGTTATGAACCAAAATCGTCAATAAGCGCTTCTTTAAATCCTTTCAAGTGGTAAGCGTAGCCATTTAGGAACCATGATATCCTAAGCTATCCAACTAAAGAAGGGAAGGATAAACTAAGTTTTTTGTAGGTCAGTTTCTCCTTCCATTACAGACTTGTAAACATAAAGGAAGAAAGTGATACTGCCCTCAACAGTTGTGAACTTATACATTTAAAAGGAGGTTTAAGAATATTAGGGCATTGTGGAGAGTGCTGCTCAAGACTTTTGAGGCGATACAAAGCACTGGCAAGTTGGTTTTCCAAAGCAGCTAGCCTTAATCCCAGAATATTTGACATAGACTAAATAGTTTTTGGTGGTATACAGGGTCCCCTGTAGTGAGCACCACTTGATGGATTTTGGCGTAGGGAGATGCTCGCTTGGTGCTTGTTTTTCCAAAATACAACAATAGGGGAATCATACCACTAATATAATAAACATATTTTTATTTGACTGAGTTAAGCCGACCAGGGGACGGACAAAACCAAACTAAAACCAAACTTCATAATAAAAACATAACAATTAAATCAAAATGCTCAAAATGGATGGATCAATTGAATCATACCTAACAAAATATCCAACCAGGTGGGCAGCGAATACTGCTATCCCTCCATGGTGGATGGGGAGGGGGGATTGGGGGGCTCATCTTTGGCCGCATCCATATCATCCCAGAGTAGGGCGCATGTTAAGGCAGATAGTAAGGGTGTGGGGGCATTGGTGGTATGGGGTTCAATATTCTTGATGACTGGAACTTCTGAATAGTTGTCAGCCATCATAATAACAACGATGTATTTGGCTAAAGCGTCTTCAGCTTTGAGGCGGGCGTCTGGGATTTTAACAAATGTGGCAATGTTGGTTTGGGTTATTTTTGCTTTCAGATTCTGTGCTACTGTTACCACGTTATGGATGGCTTCAGTGACGTTTTTGTGTAAAGTTTTCATGTTGATCTTACTTTGTGCAGTAAGATTTTTGGGGATAATGGGAGGTGGAATTCTTCCTGCAAGCGCAGCCACAGATTTGGCGGCAGCTTTGTAGAGTGGACGGCAATCTGGTGTGGCAGCTGCTTCTACTGCAAGCTGGTGGTCGCTGTAGAATGGTTCAGCGTTAGGTTGTGGGGCATATTTTTGAGGCAGGAATTTTGCATCCCAATTCTGCATTACAGAACCGCTCAACTTGCAGCGACAGTTCCTCAACAACATTACCTGATTTGTCAATTTCGTCCAAATACTCCCATGGGTTTTGGTTGAATTGGATTAGGGAATTGGCGTATGGTTAAAGATTGTCTGGTTTTCTGGACTTTTCCTGGGATCAAACTGGGGTCCAATCCTGCACTTGATTGGAAGAATCATGCGTGGCCCTGGGGAAAGGTGGATGCTGATTGGTGGCTGCAGGTGCAGCTGCAGCATCAGGAATTGGAGGAGGGGAAGGTAGGATCATACCTTATGTTGGAGTTGGCGCGGGGTGGGTGGCAGATTGGTGGGCGTCAGGCAAACTTTTGGCATTGGCAGAAGTTTCTGAGTATGGGCATTTGCATTTTGAGTGGTCTAACTTGAAACAGGATGGGCAAATTGTCCATCTGCCCTTGACGCGGGCCTAGAACAGATGGTCAGGGGCAGATGGGATGGTGGCACGAGGTGGAATTTCCAAAGAAATTATAGTGAATTCAGGGCTGATCGTGGCATATGCCTGAGGCCCTGTGAGGCGTGTGGCCCATTTGGGACCACAAATTGCAAGATGGGGTTGGCGCCATAGGCTGCCAAACCTTCCATCAGCTCCTGGTGGAGCACCTCAGGGGGAGGTGGGTGGGCAAACCAGAAAACTGGACCACCAAGGTGGTGTCCACTGGGAGCTGGGTCTGAGTTGTTAGAAGGGGAATACTACTAAATATTAATGGCACCATTGCCATGATGGCTGCATCAGCTTCATAGGGGAAGCCAAGATCAAAGTACCCCTTATAGGGGCGGAAGTCAATAAGACAGAATGGTGTCATCAAAGCCTGAGCCATTTTGATAATGGCTTGGTCATTGCAGGGGAAGAATTTCCCATATTTGACCCTAAGGCCAAAATGCATGTTGCTCCGGGGAGCACCAGGGGCAGCAGGGTACCGCTTGGGTTCAGGTAAGATGGGCATCGAGATCCTTGGGAGGAACAAATTGTCCCAAGGGTTTGGAATGACTGGGCAAGCCAGTCTGAGCACGTTTTTCTGTTGGACAGAAAATGGAGGGGGTGTTTTGCTGCTGCCCCACACTGGGACAGTTGGCAGGGGATCTGATGACATTGGAGCAAGACTTTGGTGTGCAATTAAGTGTTTGCTTTTAATTTACTAAATAAATTTCTCAGAAAAATTACGCCAAGAAGAGAGAGAGACTAATATAATAAATATAACTAAACTAGAAACTTGATAAATATGGGTTTATAAAGTTTTATTAGATGCCGCCAGGGATAAGATAAAAAACTTTCCCCTCAATCTCAGATCATTCAGTATTTAGCTGTATTGAGGTTTGAGGGAAACATAATAATAAGTTCAGAATAGCTTAGACTAGTCCAAAAAAAGGAAATATGAAAAGTTAGCCTATCAAAGCTTGGAAAACTTGCTTCATTTAGGCTGAAAAATAAATGGGGGATTTTTTTGGGACAAGACTTAACCATTGGGTAATGATTTAATATATTCAAGACAATCCTTTCTCAAGTAATATTTCACCTTAGGGGACCCCAGCCATGCCTATAAAAGGGGGCGGTCCCTGTGTAAGTGCTGGAATGGGACTGGTAGGGGCTGAGGGAGATCCTTCCAATGGACGCCCCATAGTCTGCTGCAAAGTCAGAGAAATCTGACTGCTAAACTTCATGTTAATTGCCCGTGAGGTATTCAAACTAGTGTTACCCCAATTAGCGGGGTTCCACCAAGAATTGGCTAGGGTCTTTTGGCCGGTTTGCTCATTATTATTATTAATATAAAAATTTATATCATTATCGCAGACTAGTAAATGTCTGACACTTCCCCTTCTTTGCCAATTTTAAACCCACAACATTCTTATCTTATAGCTGAGAGGGCAAATGTCTGGCTGATACTTCAGATATATTTATAGAGGATCCAGAAGAGGATCCTTTGTTTTGAGTTTCGATATTGAATACTAATGCTGTCATGAAAGTGAAGTCAAAAATGAATACAATTGATTCAGAAAAACTTACAGAAAAGGCATGAGATACTGAGAACAAAAATAATCAACTAAAGTTAAAGTTGGATGAAGCTAAAGTTTCCATACCAATACACACATTATTGTTCATTTTCATATCTGTCAGTGGGATTAATTGAACACTGGGCATGGCAGATAAGACTAATAATTAATTTATGAAGTCAAATGAAAAAATCTTTCCAAATGGAACTGGCAATTGGCAATAAAGTCACTTATTCTGATATCATAGGGGTCAGATGCCAGCTTTTGATGGATGAATTAAGATTAAGACCTGTATAAATCAATGACAAGTTTAGAATGTTTGGCCAATGAATGGGACCATTTAAGATTATTGCCAAGTTGGTGAGAAATTCCTATATGCTAAGAAATATCGCTGATGGTCATATAATGAATCAGATCTATACCAAATATATAAAGTATTATATCTAAGAGAAAAACTGTAAAAAATACAAGATAAAATACTTAAAGAAAAATATATCAAGGAAAAAATATTTGAAAAATATTTATTTCTAAGAAGAATATCCCCCCAAAAAACAGAAAATTAAAAAATATATAGCTAATATTAGTTTTTATTGCCACGATTGAGAGTATCTGGTGGTGATCCCACCTTCTGCGGTTGTGTATGGTGAAGGAGGATAAACTACAAAGACAGTAGTGAAGAAGTGAGGACACTTGGTAGAACCAGCTCATGTTGAGAATGAGTATGATGTGAAGAGGCACAAGGCAAGAGTTACAAGGAAGGAGAGTTAGGAGATCTGTTCTGATAAAAATGGTTGGCCAGCCTGAGAGAGAACAGGAATTAAGGAATTCATCAAGACTGACCAAGAAGATTTATACACTGATGAGTAATAAAAATCCTGACCTTGGGAAAACAGAGTTTTCCAGAACATATTATTAGTGAGATTGACCAGAGTAGTTCTGTTACAGCAAGAGGCTAGAAGATTAACTCATCAAGGCCAACCTGAAGGAATACATGCGTTCTGGTGTGCATCATTGGCAAGATCAATCAAATAAACCTGGAGAAACCACACTTGAGTGAGGCAGCAGTGAGAAGATAAATGAGAAGAGAAACTGCCTTGCTAAGAATGGGCATGAGAGGATGCGTCAAGCAAGGGCAAGGAGACCTAGATCCACTGAAATTACCTTTAACTATGTCAAATTATGACCACAGCCCAAAGCGGCATCCACTCCCAAATTTTTTTTAGATATCCTGGTCAAGTGGAAGGAAGTGTTGGTATTTTCAGATTGCTCATATTAACCAGTTTCATTGGATTATAATAAAATATCTGATTTATCTACTGATGTTTGATTTAATAATAAAAACTTTAGTGGGATTAAGAGTTATCATCAAGTGATAACTATTGTTGGTTGTAATTCCTTATATAATGCTAATTCATTCATCAGGATTTAACCCTAATTTATCATTGTTTTTGTTGGGGAGAACTTCCAGCAATGTTTACAAGTTGTTTAATTATTTTTTTTAATGATTAATGATTACTTTTATATGAATCAATTGGAGTTTGTCAATGATAAAGTTTTATTGTTGTTGCTGGGTGTTGGCAACGCTTTTGTTTGCAGCAACTTGCATGTTAACCTTTTTAGGCAACGAAACCTGCTGTTAGTGAAAAATCCCATTACATAAGCAGGTTGTTCGCTTAATAAGAACTAGCTGGAATTGTATGAGGGTGTTGAGACATTCTATCATTTTATCCAACCCAAGACGGATCATAATCCAGTTGGTGGTGGATACTGAATAGCTGAATGGATGAGCAGATGCATCATTTATCTTTAGTGTGATTCATGGAGTGTTAAATTCCTTGGCAATGGATTCTAATCCCATAGTGGTGCCAACAGAAGAGTTGGGCGCTGAATTCCCCTATATATAATCCCCTGCATTTATTTGGTAAAAACAGACGCTTTCAGAAGAAATTTAAATTATATAGTAATATAATTAATTAATTGTTTTCCTAAGAAGAGTTTGAGGTAGGGCTTCCATTATCTAATTTTCTGGTGCTCTCAAGATCTCTTGTGTCAAAAGAGTAAGGGAGAAGTTCCCTTTAACCAATAGTTGCCAAATCTAGAGGAAGAGTTAAAGGGACATGTTTTCCCTTGGTGTATGGATCATCTACAAGAACATTCACATGGGTTGAAGGATGGTTTCCAGTACCTGTCCAAGAGGAGAATCATGAGTGGATATATTTTGTTATGAAAATCACAGCTGGATCTAGTCTTCATACTATTATCTCTCATCCACATTATTATCTACTATATTAACAATTTATTTTATTGCACGCCTTGAACCTTTGCAGCACGCATAAAAAGTTTAAAGAATAGAAGTTTGTTTTTAGTCAATCAGAGTGTCAAAAAGCGTTGCATTTCATTGTAGCTTATACAGTTTTTAATAAGTCAAAGGTAAGATAATTCTTTTATGGAGAATCATGAGTAATTTGGAATGGATGAAATCTTGTTCATAGCCAATCAGAGTGTCAAACAGGCTTCGCACTTTGGCGTAGCATATACAGTTTTAGCCAATCAGTCAAAGGTTAGATAATTTCATTTAATTGATGCTTTGGCTCTAGCCAATGGAAAGTGAGCTGACTGACGTTATGGATAGAGATATAATAACTCCTATTTAATTAGAAGGAGTTAAATTTATTACAGGTATGCACCTCATTGAGGCCTATAAAGGGGCTTCTAAATTGTGAGTTTTTTTCTATATTAGTATTAGTATAAAAGGTATAGATTATATATAATTATCAGGTAGCACAGTTTGCCCATTTTTACTAATTCAACCACTAGTAACTTATAGATTGATAGGAAATTTTACCCAGAATTGATTTTGCATGAGTTTTCAATCCATAACATGTACTGTTAAAAAATGAGGCTCAGAGATTTAAAATCAATAGCTAGTTGAAATCTTCATATTTTTATCTTTTTTCTTCTAAAACATTCAGCAGTAGCAGGAACCACCCTGAATAACAATCACCCAAACTCTCCTTTTTTAACTCCATACCTTTAATTAAACAATCAATTAAATAATGATAAGAGGGGATGGAAGAAATTATGGGCATTCTAGAAAGGAAAGGTTTTTACCTGCTATGGCATTTTTATCCCAACTTGGCTTTTTGACCTTTTTTATCAATTACTCTTAGTTTTGTTTGTTGATAGGCTATTTGCCCAGCATTGTTGTGGGTTTAAAAATTACCAAATGATACTAATTGATTACATTAGTTTTTATATTATTTATTTGGGGAAGGTTAACCAGGGGCAAGCACTTCCAATATAGTGGGGAAACTAATTAAATTCGAAAAATTAGACACTCCAGAGGGTTTAAGGCCCCTCTTGTTGTCTCCAGGATCATAAAATTTAGGACGGTAGGGAAGGGGGTTATGCTGGCTTATTCTTGGTTGCAGCATGTGTGAAGGAAAGGATCAACCTTTAGGAACCATATGGGGAACCATGTGTTGATTGTCCTTCTTTTACAGGGTCATGTGTCCAAACAGCCATGCTTAGAAATGTTCCAATATGTGGCTGTGGAAACGATGGATGGCTTCTTGGATTGTAGGCGCTGCTCATTTGAACTATTTCAATACTATCGTATGGATCGTCCATAGTGCTATTGCTACTATTAACGCCCTGAGGGATGAGTGGATAGGAGAGTCCATGCTTATAGCAAACATGTTCCTTGCTAGGCTGGTTGGTTGTCCATTTTCTTGGCGGAATAGACGCATGGACTCTTTACATACAGCCACTGATGTTGGGCATTGTTCTAAACGGTGAGTTAAGCTTCCATACTGACCACATATTCTACATAAGGTGTGAGTAGCATTTGACCGTTCTGCTGTGCGCTATACTCTCCTCATGCACCTCCATACATGTGCTCTTATCCTGGGTTGGAGTAGAGGGTGATGTGTGTATCTCCAAATTCTTCTTTGAGTCTCCAGGTTGTAGGGTATGTCCATATGGTCCAGGTAATCTATCCTAACTATGTTACTCGGATTTCTGCGTATTATATTGTCTGTGACTATTTGGTCATTGATTTCCTGTATGTGAGTTAGCCTTTAGAGTCCTCAGTGACTGGTTTGGCCGCTTATGTGGATCCGCCATGTCACTCTTCTCATGGCTAGGAGTATTCATTTGAAATGTGCAGGAGTGCCGTGTGGTACTGCAGCTGTGGATTAGATGCCAGATAATTGAATAATGTATTTGGGTGATCTGAGTTTCTTAATTGGAGTGCTCTTGTGAAGTTATATCTTGCTGTTCTGGCCCAATGTGTATCTGGAAGATCTGGGCTAGTCACCTGAGCTGTCCAGGATCCTAGTATATGGGTCGCTTGATCTATGTAATTAGTAAGCCCCTTACCTCCATTCCTTCTAAAGCCAAATAGGGTTTCAAGGTGTACAGGGGGGTTGTGGTTGAACCAGAGCTGTAAGTCCTGGAGACCAGCCCCTACAACTGGATAGAGAGCAGCATCCCTTTCAGACCAAAAGGGGGCCAAAGGCCCAAGTGGCCCCCTGTCACAGTTGAGCGACCTGGCGCATGTGGTTGATGAGCACTGGGTGACTGCCCTTCCTCCTAAAGATATTCAGATCTCTCCCCCCCCCCTCCCCAACCCTGGTAAAATTAATAGAGGGGACCTGTCAGGAGATTATGCAAGCCAGGGGGCATGGGCGGGCCCCTGGGACCCCTCACTCACCAGGGGAAACTTACCAAAATTTTGAAGAAACAGCCAGTGCTGGTATCGGAGCCCAGTCTGCAAATTCTGGGCTAATGGAGCCAGTCCAGACTGGGCGGGTCCAAAAATTAGATCAGAACTCGATTCAGGTTGCAAACCAGGTTACAAGTGACTTGGACCAGTTGCCCCTACCCCCCAGAACGGATTTGGGAAGTTCAGATCACGTAGACAATCAAATTGAGAGTTTGGACCAGGTTGCGAATGACCAAGCACCAAGGCCACAGCCCCTCAGAACAAATCCAGGAAATCCAAACTGCATGAGCAGCCTGACTCAAATGGTCAAGGCCTGGATTGGTACCATTGACCTGGTCTGGCCCTAAAAATTTGGGAAATCTGCAAAAGTTTTTTTTTTTTTGATTTTTGCCAAGATTTTGGGCATCCCTCCACCCCCACCCACCAGCCAACCAAACCCCATCACCAATCCCCAATAGCCCAATCCCTCAGCATCCCCACTATGCAATTCTTCCAATACTTAAGGCAACTGCCCTGCCGATGGGCAGTTGTCAGTTCATTCTCTATTCTTCCCACGCTTTGCACTAAAATAAAGCCAAATACCCCAAACGCCTTGTCGTGGACTCCGCCTGTTTGCTTTTCTTCAAAAATTCTGCCGATCAATCTGGCAAAGCATGCTGCCACCCAAATAATCCTCCCAATGATTGCCAAATGGGTCATCCAGTCGCTCAACCTGCCATGCAGCGGTGGATCATATCTGCAGCAAACCGCCTCATTCTCAATGATGGAGTCAATTCTCTGTCCATTTTTGCATACCCATCTAATTGTGAACCCATCCATTTGATTTGCCATTGGGATTCCTGAGACTGCTACCCCATTGGAGCAGCCTCAGGGCGCCCCTACCCCGATGCCCGTGAGTTTGGCCCCCACACCTGGCTCATCCACCGCTAATCCCACCCACCTGGGGGCTCCAGAGCACCCTGCCCAAGGGGGTCCACCCCTAACGCTCGTCGCAGGTCCATTTTCCCCTCTAATGGAACCCCTGCCCGCGTGGTGGGCCCTGTGCCGCCCCTCCCTGGCACACAGGCTCACTTACTAGCAACTGAAGGCCAGCAACTGCGAACCCTGGAGGAGTTGTTGTCCTCCCTGCCTCTTTCACCCTTGGGGGTTGCCCCTGCGAGACTTGCAGTTGCCCCCATTGCAACCATCTGGTTTGCCTTGGGGGCCTTTGGTACATTTATAAACATTTACTTTCCTCAAGTCCCCACTAGATCCCCCCTTCATCTAGTCACATGGGCCACTGTGCCCTTGGCATTCTGGGCTCTCCACTGGGTGCTCACACACCCCAACTGGGAGCCCAGTCTAATTCTTATCAGCCGCTTCCCTGCTAAGAGCCATCCTTGTAATAGGGCGTGAATTGTATTGAAGAAGGACGGTGAGAAAGAAATTGCATGGGCCGTGAACCATATGCTTGACAGAATCATAGAGTTGACTACCATGACCCTTCCTGTTAAACCTGTTTGGTGTCCATGTAAGGAGGCAAAGCGTTTTGTTATTTTATCTAGAAGTTGATTTTCCATAATAGAGTTGGCATAACCTCATGCTTCTAACCATACCTCCAAGTGACGGACAGGTCCAGCTGTTGGCTTGATGGTGAAGGGAAGTTTCAATGGGGCCATTGCTGATTTTCGCCTCCTATGTCTGGTGAGGAGTCTTGATGTTGTATTAGTTTGTTGGTACTGGGTAGATGGCGTCCAATGGGTCTGATATTTTCCCAGGAGTATGATTTCCTTTTTCTCAGTGTTAAGTGATGCGTTGCTTATGGCTGAGTAATCTTGTATTATCTTCTCAATTCTGCAAGTGTCCTGATTGTTGGATATTCCCACCACACAATCATCAGGGAAGGCCATCATTTTGACTGGTGGTTGGCCCTTGACATTGATTCCCTTGAGAAGTGTATTTGTATTCCATATTAGAGGGTCCAAGCTAATTTTGTAAAGTAGAGGGCTTAAGAATCTCCTTGTTTGAGTCCTCTCTGTGGGATTACTGGGTTAGTTAAAAAACCTGCTCCCCGCACAGCCATGGTTGCAGACTCTGATAACATTATCCAGTTTATAAATCCATTTGGAGGCTTGAATTTTTGAAGGCAGGCCCTAAGATATGTCCAGTTCACCCTGTCATGTGCCTTTTGTTGGTCTAAAAAGACAAGTGCTCCAGAGGTTTTGAACTGGCAGACATTTGCAACTGTGTGGATGTTATCCCATATGGATCTTCTTGGAACAAATCCATATTGTGATGGGGATATCGCTTCAGTTGCAATTTCTTCTAGTCGTTTAGCCATAATTTTTGTGAAAATTTTTGTATCTGTGTTGGTTAGGGAGATTGGGCGCCAGTTGGAAAGGTCTAATCTATCTCCTTTCTTGAATAAAGTGACCGTGTAGGCTTCTTTGCCTCCGGGTAGGAGGCATGTTTCCATATTACACTTGTTCATTGAAGCTAGAAGAATGTTAGAGATGTTAGTAAAATATTTGATGTAAAATTCATAGGAAATCCCATCACGTCCAGAGCATTTCCCTCTTGGTGCACCGCGTACTACTTCCCATAATTCCTTGCACAATATTAAGTTGATTAAATTGTTATTTTGGGCCGCAGTGTCAATATGTGCACTTTTAAGATTTTTTTTTGATTTTTTCTGGTTTGACCAGTTCAGATTTATACAATTTCATATAAAACCTGTGCACTTCGGTTCCAACTTCTTTAGGTTTTTCTGCTATGGATTTGTCTGGTCAATGGACCTGTGTGTAATCTATCATATTTTTCTGGGCGTGGAATCGGCAGAAAAAATAGCTCAAGCAAGTTTCTCCATCTTTTATGTTTTTTGCTTTATATTGAACTCCAACTCAGTGTTGGTGTTCATGGATCAGGGTGTTTAGCTGAGCAGAAACCTCCGCCCATTTGCAACCCCATCCAGGGCTGTACCCTGTGCATGGGACGTTGTTTTCTAGGTGGTTAATTTCTGCCAAGGTGTGCTTGATAATGGCTGAAGCTGCCCTGTGTCTTCTAGACAATGTATGTTTGATTTGTTGGGTTGTTGATTTTTTGAAATTTTCCCAGGTGGTTAGTGGGTCCAAGCAGAAAGGTGTTTAAAAAACCAGGTTGAAATATTTCCTCCATCCAGGATTAAAAATTATGAGTCAGCTAAACTTTCTGGGAGTATTTTGCACCATATGGGTGCTTAGGTACTTGGTTCCGCCAGTTTGTAGGACACCAAAACTAGCCAATAGTTGGAAAATTCAATTTAGTTGGTTTATATTTCTGAATTTGGTGACGGAAAATTATTGGTGCAAGTACCAGGTCTATCCATGACATAGAGACAAGTGTACCATTGTGTACATGTGGGCGTGTCATGTTTTGTAGCAGGGGTAGCCTTTTTGGTAGCAGATCATATAGTCTCATGGTGGCCTCTAGTATGCGGAGTTCCACTTGCCCTTGTGGTACCTCCATTGTGTATGGCCATTAGTCCTTATTTGGATTAATCCAGCAGTTTATATCTCCCATAATGAATTTACTTGCTGGTAGATTTAGTTTTGTTAGAGCTATTAGAAATTCTCTTTGGTCAGGTGCACTGTTTGGGGCATACACACTGGCTATTATGTGCATTTTGGTGTGCCATGAGAAGGTTACAGCAAGTATGCAGCCATCCAGGAACGATTTTTATTGATAAATCTAAAGTTTTGGTTTGCGCATACTAACACCTTAAAGTGTTGCGAATAAAACAATATTAAGAGGAGCATTTTTTCCCATGCCTCCTCCTTTCCCTGTGGACAGTGGTTTCCTGCACCGCCAGGATATCCACAGGTGGGTTACATAGGAGACTCGACTTCTTGGACCAGGACGTTAAGGCCTTGAGTCCCACTATGTTCAGCGTCCCTATCTCTACTGAGACGCCCAATGCGCCTCAGGAGCGTTTAAGAGGGCCCCCAGTCCTACTCCCTTACTCACATTACTCTCCAATGCACCTCTGCTGCGGAGGGCATAGTCATGAATAGGAGTTGGGGTGTATTCTGCCCCTTTCATTGTCACTGTTTTTACTCCTCTCTTGGCTTTGCTGGGTTTCAATTTATCATAGCAGTGCACTTGTGTGCTCTTATTGGCCGATTTAATTTCTTGTGCATTCCATTGTTGATTTTCCTTCCCAATTGGGTTATGCTCCACAATTTTGGGGGGTGCGCTGAACCCCTGTTTTGCCACATTTGATTCCAAATTGGGTTCAGCCTAATTCAATCTGTTTGGATTGGTTGTTTGGTTTTCTGCAGGATTTGATTTGTTCATTGATTCAAATTCATTCATGTCTTCCTGGATCTGTTCCAGTGATATGGATGATTCTGCCAAGACTTTGCCTTGGCCGCAGCCAGCTTGTGAGCTTGTTTGGCCATTTTTCGCTCTTTTGGGGAAATTGTGTCAATTATTTTATATTGCCCATGTTCTCCCCAGTTGAATGCTTGTGTTGTATCCGTGATTTTGGCATGCTCTAAGTCACCTTCACCCATTTCCTCCTCACAGAATTCCATTTCTCTCAGTCCTTCTTTTTGGGGAAAGCATGAATCTTGTGCCCAAAGGCCTGGCAGTGGTTGCATATGGGGTGTGCTTGCCACTGTTGCGCGGAACAGCTGGGACTTTTTCCCATCAATGGTGAAGGATGATATGTGATGGATTTTTGTAATATCCTCCACTACCTCGTGGTTTAGGGAAATAATTGCGATTGCCTTCCCAGTGCTAAGGGTCAGCATCAGCTGTAATCTTTGCATCTCAAATTGTTTGATTCCTCCATAGGCTTCCAAGCCTTCTTGGAGATGTCTTTCAACTATTGTGTGCACCAGTGTGGTTGGAAGATAATCAAAAATTATAAAAATATCCTTGGATTCTGTTTAATGGGTGCATTTGGTTAGTACCAAATTCTGTCTGTCAGGAAGGTTGAGTACCACTCTGACCTTTGCTGCTTAATTCGCTTCTTCCATGGTTTCAAACCCAAGATCTACCCAACTTTTGCAGATAGTATGGGTTGTTAAGTACACCGCACGTGGTAAAAATTCATGTTGGGCTTTGCCAAATTTTTCCCACATTGTCAGTGTTTCTACGCCCAGGAAAACTCATATCCCATGTTCCACCAACAATAGTGGTTGCAATTGGGATACTTTCATATAACTGCAGTATTTAACCAAAAAATTTACAAAACCCTCAGGGGGCTCCACCTCAGGTTTTTTGTTTTTACTAAGATTTTTGTTTGTACCATTGCGCTTGGTACCTTTGGGCGGTGCAGGTCTGGGTCCGCTGCCCTTTACTGCGTTTGCCCAACTCTTCACTTTATTAATCATAATCATCTCACCTGGTATTGGTTATCAAATTGTGCTGTTTGAATCAAATCATATTACTATAAGTGATAGTAATTGGAAAGAAAAAAACATTAGTTTTTATATTGGTAGATGTCTTTTGATAAGCTTAGAAATAAACCCAAAGAATCAGCCAAGAATACTAAACACTTTCTTAAACCCAATTAAACCCATTAAGTTATCCCAAAACCATCAACTTCTTGTCGAAACTATTAAAACTATCAAATAAACTTAATAGAAACTGTTCATCTGCAACAGTTTTCCAATTACCATTAAAGTCATATATAATCTTCACTTCTTTAAATAGAACCTTTCCTTTATATTAACAAATAGAAATCCAGCTTAAAGTATGTAAACTTTTGAGAGATGGTTACTCTTAAAGTGAGTTAATATAAACTTCTGGGTGGCTCGCTTTGGCTCTCCAGTTAACTGCACAGGTTGTTGATATGTGCGTTGATTGGACTATTAATACTAATTATATAATGATGAGTAAGAGAAGTGGTAGCATAGCAGTGTGGCTCCTGCTCCATTCTGGGTTGGGTTTTGTTTGAAACAGTTAAAAACCAGCACAGGGTAAGAAAACTCAGCATGGTATATTTGTCCCAAGGTTGACCCACCTCGCTTAATTTTAATGATGGGTAGTAATAGTATGAAAACTATTACCCTAGTTGAGCTCTCTCAAAGAATGGTTTATTATTATGTCCAACACTAAACAGGGGCTTGTCTTCCAACTTTTGAAGGTGTCACTGGTATGGTATGGAACTTTTCCCGCTATCCTTTTTCTCTTTTTTGAAGAGTCCACAGAAATGTTGATAGCCAAATACTAAAGACAAAGGATATCCAATATTTAACTATTAATACAAGTGTGAACAATACACCCAATATATTAAAATCTCAAACTATAAAAGTAATTGTGCTTTTATCTTCTTTATTTACTTGAAAAATTAGGGTATTTAAAGGGTTCTGGCAACCGACTATTTCATTGGTACCTCACTGGTAAACAACAACCATTGTAATTGGATTAGACTTCTAAGGTCGCACCCATGAGGACCTTCCTCATCACTTAGTCAGATTGAACCACTAACCAGAGTTGTGACCTCTTCATGGTCAATTGAGGAAAGTGTCCCACAAATATCTTTCACCCTCAGTGAAGTACCTTATTTGGACTGGCATCCTAAGTATGTAATGGGATTTTACCCATCAACTGCAGAATGCAAACCCTAAAAGGTAGAACTTTGATATACTACCAGAAGCATTGTTGTTTCTTCAATAACCAAACATAGATTCCCAAGTCAATTGGTGACAAAACCAATTAATTAATGTGTCATGTTTATATGACTTAATTGAGGGTAACAACAGCCATGACAACTCTGGGCGTCAGGAGGCCCAAAAGGTCAAGCTGCAGGACTTTCCTGACCTAAAGCACACCTTGGACCAACGCTGGGTGCAGGCCAAATATGCCCAGGTTAATTCAAGTAAAGTGCATAACTCCAAGCCCCAAGTTACGGCATTAGCGTTAAAATGGACGAGTTACCTTACAAACCATGCCGGTTCAGTTTGACTGATAGGAAAATAGGGTTTTGAAACCCATAAAATTTCAAAATTTCCAACTCATGGCAGCCTCATCTTCAATTGATAACCCAAGTTTGGTTGATTACTATCTATAGTACCCTGCCTAATGGAATCATGTGCTTATTGGTGCACCTGGGCTTAATACCATTTTAATCAATTAATTGATTCCCCCAAAATTGTTTAAATACGATTCTTTGATATCAACCTTCCTCACTGGTTGTCTTTACTTTATTAAAACCTCCATTTTTTTACAGTTTTTTTTTAATTTATGGTTGCTATTGTGAACTTGTGCATGGACATCCTCAAGGAGGTCTTTAACAACGTTGGCCGTCCTACTATTATTAAAATATCTAAAAAATCAAGTGCACCGTTAGGCCCCTTGGTTCCCTCCATACTGAGGCACCCAAACCCTTCAGCACTGATCTCAGCTTGGTTATGGGCTTTCCTGTGGGGCCCACCCAAGTTTTTTTGTTTATCTGTTACCAACTACTCTACACCACGTAATACTCACTTTCACAGGGTTACTATGGCTTTGGCACCCTTTGCAGTGCCCTTCATACCATAATCCTGACAATGAGTTTCCTGCTTTGTGGAAGTTCTCCACGCACCACCTAGATGAGAACAGGAGAGTTATAGACAATCTCATGAAATTAGAAAACCAATCTCTTTATTTTATGTGCATTTATATTTACATGTGAGACTTTTGCAAAGTGCAAATTGGGTGCGCTAACTTTTGGTCATGGCCGCGGTGGGGCTCACCATTTTTTCTCATTTTGCTGATGTTTAGAGCATCTCAGAGTTATTCTTGCTGCCTCTGACAGGGAAGTACTTACCATTCTTGCTTTTACATGGTGGAAGCACATGCTTTGCAATCAGAGAGTCATGATTCCTTGAATTAACACCAAATTTCATAAAAGTGATACAAATAAATATTTTTCCTCAGCACTACGCTCAGATGGTGCAGGTAGGATCATTGATGAGGGCCTGGTGGCGATGGCCTTGGATAACGATGTATAACCCGTCACTGTAATGGATATGGGGTTTTTTGCAGCCCAAAATGCGTTTTATAACGACGTTTCCTTATAAAAATGAGCCTTATATCTTCTCTTATGGCTCAGATATGGAACCCATTTCAGTATACCAAGTCACCCCAGAGATCCCACGTTTGACAACAACCATGATCCACAGAACACAGGAGTTGGAGAAGGAGTTACCTTTTCAATATAAAAATGGTTATGCAGTTGCTGAAGATATGGTGGAATATGTGACACCAGTAGTAAGAGTGGCCAACTATCCCTCTCAATTCTATGATGCAGAAAAGTACCCTAGGGCATGCTAATGCCTGAAGAAGATTTTGAGGGTGAAGTGTTGGCGTTTTATTCTATCAATAAAGATCATTCTGGATATTTTTTGTTTACTGCTACCCTTTCATAACCTTTAGGGAAAATCAGAACAGCTATTTTTGTGGATACAAAAGCCTCTGAGAATTTTTTTGATCAAGACCTAGCCAACTACCTTGAGATGAGTTACTTGCCAGGTGGTATGGTTAGGAGAGGGGCTTCCCAAGGTATTCCCACGCTGAAAATTATGGGATCATTAGATTATCAAGTTGGCAAATATCATTTGACTGATCGCTTCCAAGCTATCAAAAACCTCTTGTACTCCATCATTTTGTGTGTAAAGTTGTAAAAAACTTTGACGTCAGAACCAACTTGAAAGACAATACCTTTTCCTTAACTTTGAAGAATGGTTATAAATTTGTTGTCACTTTGGCTGAAGCAAACTTTCAGGGCGATTTTCACCACTGGCCCAATATCCACACCCTCAGTATTTCACGTTGCTGAAGCCCTCTTTGAAGTTTCCCTTACCTTCCTGTATGGAGGGGTTGGAGTCTTCATTTGATGCAGCTTCAGCCAATATACTACCAGCTCATTCAGAGTTTGATTACTTGTTCAATCTCACAAATAATATGGTGTGTATATATTCCCCAATTTATCCTTTGAATGTATGGGAGAAAGCGGCCTTAGATGTGTGGGTTAAGAAGCAGTTACCTAAAGGAGCGATTTTTCAGAAAATCTACCCCGTATGTTCCCCACTTCACTTTGTGGAGAAAGCCAATGATATCTTACGCCCATGCATAGATTATGGGAATATCAACAACGTCACAGTACCAGATTTGCATCCAATCCCACTGTACTCACAGATTGCATGCTATATGAAGAAGGTGTGAGTTTTCCCCAAACTGTATTGTTTAAACGCGTTAAATCAGATCCATATCAAGAAGGGACAGGAGTAGCTAACTGCATTCTGTACCAGAAAAGGAATTTTCCAATTTCAGGTTATGCCCTTTGGACTTAAAAGTGCCCCTGCTATATTTCAACGACATATTGATGTGGCTTTGGGGGACCTGCTGGGGGTATGCGTGATAGCCTACATGGATATAATTCTGGTGTTATTTGATTATGAGTCCCATGCAGTACACCTTTGGCAGGTGGTGGAGCATTTATGGAAGCTGACCTTACATTAAAATTAAGTAGATGTGAATTCTTCAAGTCCCAGGTCACTTTCATGGGCAACTTCATGTTTGACCAAGGGCACATGATAACTCCAGAAAAGGAGAAGACGATTCATGAGTGGATCACTCCAACTTCAGTTAAGGGTATTGAGGAGATTTTTGGGGACTTGTGCGTTACTTAAGAAATTCACACCTAATCTTTCTGAAGTGGCAGCGCCTTATATAAGGCGAGTGGTCAATAGTGCTCCAGTGGTCCTTAACTTTGCAGGATGCCTTCCAAGCGGTAAAGTGCACCATGATGTCCACGTCCATCCTTTGACATGTCAACCCCAATAAAGAGTTCATTGTTTCTTCTGATGTCTCCAACTTTGCCATAGCAGTGGCCCTATTACATGTAGATGAAGACGGAATAGAGTATCTGGTGGGATATTTTCCAGGAAGATGTCTTTGCATGAGTTAAGCTATGCCATATATGTTAAAGAGTTATTAGCAGTGATTGAGGCGCTGACTTATTGGCGTCACCACTTGCATGGCTCATCCCAACCCTTATGCGTATGTACAGACCATTGTGCCTTGTTGTACCACCACGCACATCATGTCTTGACCCCATGGCAAACCCGCTGGCATGAGACCCTAGCCCAATTTGTGTTTTCCTATGAGTTTACCAAGGGCAAAGAGGATGGTATGGCGGATGCTTTGAGCGCAACCATGCACTGGTCCCAATACTAAGGAGGTAGAGGTTCATAACACCCAGTTGATGATTCCGCCATGTAAGATTGTGCCTCAACTTCCCTCCCCCTCAGCCCATGGACCAGCGCTTGCTCCTTTGGAAAATGAAGAGGAATATGGTATGTCCAGAAAGGTAGTTCTTTCACAGCCTTTGTTGTCCAAATATACTATGGTCCTTTCTAAGAGCGCATTGAATCAGGAGGATATTAACAGAGGTTATCAAGTGAAGGATGAGATGGTGTGGTTTCAGGGACGCTTATGGGTTCTCGACGGACTCTTCACCTGGAGATCATCTGGGACCATCATGACAGAATCACCGTTGGTCATCCTGGGAAGGCAAAGACTCTGGAGCTGGTTCACCGCACCTACAATTGAAGGGATTAGCCGCTCAGGTAGGCAGATATTGTAAATAATGCCTAGTCTGCAACCAAATGAAATGGAATTGACAGCCACTAGCAGGGTTGTTGGTACCAGTTTAAAAGGCTGTTGGGCCTTGGACTTCTTTATTGATGGATTATATTGTGGAATTGTCTGTGTCTGATGGCTACAATGCCATCATGGTATTGGTGGACCGTTTTACAAAGTCCTCCCACTTCATTCCCTGAAAAACCACAGTTACCGCAGCTGAGATGGCTAGGCTCTTTGTCAAACATGTGTTTGATCTTCACGTGGTCTCCAAGAAATAATTAGCAATTGTGGACCTCAGTTTACATCCATCTTTTGGGAAGAGTTGTATAAGACTCTGCAAAAATGTCCCTGCCATTCAACTGCCTATCACACCCAAGCAGATGGGCAGACTGAACGAATGAACCAGTGCTTGGAGAAGTTCTTGTGGTGTTACACTGCCGCAGATCATTCAGACTGGGTTTCCCATCTCCCTATGGCCTTAATTCAGTTATAACAACACCCAACATGCATCACTAGGTTGTTCCCCCTTCTTCGCCAACATTGGCTTCAATCTCGCCTTCAACATGGAGCCCGTTTGTGGATCCAAGGTGGAAGCTGTGGCGGACTTTTCCAAAATGATCAAGAAAGTAAACCAGAGGGTGAGCACAAATTTGTAACAATTGAGTTCATCTTGCTTATACATTTTGACTCAGATTCAGATTTTCTGAGTCCGAGTCAAATCGCTTTAGAATGTTTTTTGGTTTGGTCGTTTTTGGGAGATGGGTTGTTCCTCACCTAAATTTTAGATTAGGCTTGTGCAAGCCTAATTAATGACTCAGGTGAGACCCCTCAAGGGGCGGCCTTTATAAGGTGCACCTGCCCAATCCAAAGTTCATTTCAGAATTCTTACCCTAGCATTCCCTTCCTGAGGAGCATTGTCAGTTGCTCCTCAGATGATCTCTGGTCAGTGGGTGGGTTTTATTATCCTGAATAAAATAATTGTTGTTTTGGGGTTTGCATACCTCTCTTACCTGTTGGTCTTTTCCCCATTGAGGAGCTTTTTGAGTAGCTTGGTTTTGGACCAACTCCCCCAGAGGACTTGACATAACCAACCAATAGTAGGTTAATGTTTGGCGCTGTCAGTGCCCTAAACATCTTTCTACTCAGTTAGGCTGCTTTGGTTGCTTGTCGGTGCACCAAAGAATTACTTATTAGTTATCATTCAGCAACTGGGAATTTTCTTATTGTGACAAAATTTAGATGCAGCCATGCAGGCTTACAAGAAAATCGCTGATGCTAAAAGATGAGTTGGACCAGAGTACAAGGAAGGAGATTTCATGAGTTTGATGCTAAAGCATCGAAATCAATCAACCATGCAAAAAACTGGGACCAAAGATGATTGGGCCTTCATTCATTGTCAGAAAGGTGAGCCATTCCTTGCGCCAGTTGGATCTCCCCCTCACTTCAAATTATTTCAATCTTTCGTGAAAGCAAGCTTACGTTGTTTGAGGGCCCCCCACCAGAGACTCCTGAGACTTATCTCATGGATGGGGCGCTGGAGTGGAAAGTGGAAGAGATTGTAGCCTCCTGTTGGGTAAGAAGAAGACTTGATTATCTTGTGTCCTAGAGGGGATTTGATATAGCTGAGACATTTGGGTCCCAGCACGTGACTGCACCCATGCTTAAGATCTAATTGAAGCATTCCATGAGCATTTCCCAGAGCTGCAAGATCTAAGTCCAAGAAAGCCTTTGCTGCCATGAAGTTGGCCCTTTCCCTCAAAAACTTTTCCTTGGTGAATGCCCCTTGAGGGTAGGTGGAGCCCAAAAAAGAGGAGAGGGTAATGTCATGTTTACATGACTTAATTAAGAGTACCAACAGCCAAGACAAGACTGGCCGTCTAGAGCCTAAAAGTTCAAGCTGCAGGACTTTCCTGACCTAAAGCACACCTTGGACCAACGCTGGGTGCAGGCCAAATATGCCCAGGTTAGTTTAAGTAAAGTGCATAACTCTCAGCCCCAAGTTACGACATTAGTGTTAAAATGGACGAGTTACCTTAAAAAACATGACGGTACAGTTTGACTGATAGGAAAACAGGGTTTTAAAACCCATAAAATTTCAAAATTTCCAACTTGTGGCAGCCTCATCTTCAATTGATAACCCAAGTTTGGTTGATTACTAGCTATAGTAACCTGCCCAATGGAAGCATGTGCTTATTGGTGCACCTGGGATTAATATCATTTTAATCAATTAATTGATTCCCCCAAAATTGTTTAAATACGATTCTTTGATACCAACCTTCCTCATTGGTTGTCTTTACTTTATAAAAACCTCCATTTGTTTACAGTTTTTTTTAATTTATGGTTACTATTGTGAACCAGTTCATGGACCTCCTCAAGGAGGTCTTTAACAACGTTGGCCGTCCTACTATTATTAAAATATCTAAAAAACCAAGTAAACCTTTGGGCCCCTTGGTCCCCTCCAAATTGAGGCACCCAAACCCTCCAGCGCTGATCTCAGCTTAGTCATGGGCACCCTGTAAAGCCCATCCAAATGTTTTTGTTTATTTGTTAAAAACTACTCTACTCCACGTTATACTCCCTTGAACAGAATTACTTCATCTTTGGCGCCCTTTGCAGTGCCCTTCTTACCATAATTCTGACTACAAGTTTCCTGGCTTTGTGATGGTGTTCCGCGCACCACCTAGCTAGAAACTGGTGAGATATAGACACTCTCACTATATAATGATTGACTTACCAATTATTTAATTAAACAAACAATACTTTAGATACATTTTCAGGGATCATCCTTGACAAAACATTAACAATCTGGCAGTTCAACACCCACAGATCAGTAGATACTTTGTCAGGGTTGATGCCCTGAACAATAGTTACCATTTTTAAAGATAACTCCCACATCCACTAGAGAGTCTAATCCCCTTGTGGGAAAGCAGGTATAATGTAATATAATTGGTTGGGTTATATGAGCATATCAAAATACAACAGAGATGAACACAGAGCCCCTCCCATCTACTTATCTCTTTATTTCAAAGTTCTTCATGCTGTAGTTTTGGCTGGGCATCGCGCACATGCATGTAAACACTTGCTTTTACTAATATAGATTCACATTATATTTACAATTATGTAGTTACATTTTGAATCTTAAAAACACTTATTTATCTGAGAAACTAACAATCAAGAGGCATATGCATACTCAATTTTGCTAGATTGACTCCTTATTATGGGAGAAATAATATTTTATATGATATATATATATATATATATATCTAGGGGTGGTTAGCCAGGAAGGGTAATTCCTTTATTAAATTCTAGTGCAGGTTAACACAGGGTAAAACCAGTACTGGCTAAAAAAACTTGATGTGGTATATCTGTCACAATGTTAACCCACCTCAGATACTTTTTTATATTTAGATTCATCATTTTTGCAATCTTTGTTGCTAAGGTTGATTAAAAATCTCTTACCTACTTGATATTCTGATATAAGCATATACATTATAATATAATAGTAGGCTTGTTGGTTTTTTTGAATATTTTTATTAAAAATTCTAAAATTAAATCATTTTATAATAAACAAAAATACTAAGCTAAACTTTAAACTTCTTTTTACATATAAAAAATACTTAAGGAAATCCTAAAATTTACAGTTTCTTAGCCAAATTACAAGTTTTGAACAGAACACATGCCAAATTTCAAATTTATAGCTTTTGTGGGTTATATGAAATTTTGATTATTAGTGTATTTTATATATAAATAAATTAGCAATATATCAAGATTTACCCTAAGGTAGATATAGGAGGGGAATCTGATGGCAAGGTCGATGATCCAATATTCTTCACTAAAGACAGATATCTATATCTGACAGAACCTGCTTTCAATATTATTTAAGAGCAGTAAATCTTAGTAGGAATCCTTACTGAGTTCCTTTTGGGTCAAGGTCAAGCCTTGGCCAAGTAAGAAAGGTAGTTTTAGTGCCCCAATACTTATTTTTAGCTTAAGTCAAGTCTTCTGAGGTTGCCAGGATTAAATTTAGGGATAATTAGTGGCTCAGCGGTTCTATGGCGTCGCAGTGTTCATATAGATGTACATTCTAATTTTCACTTGTTGGCCTGTGATTGTTGAATCAATCCATCAAACAAGTTATTATAGAGTTCAAGCATATCCCAGTTTTCATACTGTGTAGCTAATTGTCTGGTGAAATATGGTAAGCTTAGGATTGTGCGGTTGGATGTTTGATGCTTGTCAGGATGTTCCATTTCACCCTTTCACATTTATCAATGTGGTTCAGTAGGTTCATCTTGGCCTATTGTTGCTGAATCAATCCATTAGTTTAGCTAGTATTGAGTTAATACATAACCTAGTTGTCATTATGTGTAGCTAATTGTCTGGTGCCTCGTGGTAAACCCAATATTGTGCAGTTGGGTGTTTGATGCTTGTCAGGAGTTCCCTTTCACTCTTTCAGATTTGTCAGTGTGGTTCAATAGGCTCATGTTGGCTTGTTGGTATCTGTTCATGGTGTTGCCAGCGCCATCAGTACTTTTAATCTGGTCCTCAGAGCTGCAGGCTAAATTATCAGAGTATCTATATGAAATTCCATTGAAGCTGCTGCAATTTAAACACTTGTGACTGAGGCTGTAAGTGGGGGGAAATTCATCCAGGATTACCTTGCAGTAATAGTCTGGGTACAGTTGGAGGCGCTCATGGTAAATTCTTCTTGATTTCTTCACAGTAATCCTTATTATACTTATCAAATGTGTGGATCATTCTGTTGATTGACGAGACATTGAGAGATTGATTAAATTCAAGTTTACCAATGTGAAAAAAAGCTTTTATTAGTGTACCCTTGTTAAATCTGATGTAATCTTCACCTTTTTGCTTAGTGGAGGATTTTTCAGTGTAGATAGAGTGTACTAGGAAATGGTTCAAGCGTTTAAATCAGAATTGGTAGAAGACTACTCTGTATAACCTTGAGGTGTTGGTCAAACATGTTGTGAAGCTTCTCAGGAGCTTGGTTCAGTTCAGGTAGGATAGCTCTTTACCAAGATAGCGGTTGAAATCTTAGTGGAGTACAGGAACACCTGTAGTGAGCACCACTTAAAGGAATTCTGGATAGCTGGATTGCTTGCTTGGTGCTAACTCAGAATTTTCACAATATGGCAGACATGATAAGATTATACTTTGCGCTGCTTAATATAGAGGAGGCAAAAGTTATCCTCTAAGTTCACAAGACTTGACTCTTGGAGAAAATAGACATTAAGTATAATAAAATAATTGATGTATAGAATTAAAAATAAGTTACTCTATATAATGAGACTTCTGAGTTTTATACCACTTTTGAACAAATAAAAGACCATAGGTATCAATTAATAATTAAGAATATGGTCACGGAATATCTTATATAAATCAAAGTTCATATACTTGGGCTATCAAATAAAGGACATAAGGAGATACCAAAGCTTCACGATTTTTACTCCATTGTTATACTTTGTTATCAATGTGTGATAGGTTTCAAAGATGTGATCCAGATGATAAATAAAATTTTTTATAATCAAATACTAATCTTAATTTGTATAATCATGATGGCGTTCAGAGCTCAGAACATTATGAGTAATTCAGAGAGGATGGAAACTTGTTTGTAGCCAATTAAAGTGGGCACAAGCTTGGCACTTCATCATAGCTTTTATAGTTTTAACAATCAGTTGATTGTAAGACAATTCCTCTTATAGCGTCACATGTAATCTGGAATGGATGGAAAGTTTGTTCATAATCAATCATAGTGTCAAACAAGCTTTGCACTTCATTGTAGCTTATATAATTTTTAGTGTCAAGAGAGCGGCAAATTTGAGCTTTGACTGAACTGCCAGTCAGGATGCAAAAGCACCCAAAAGGCGAGACAGAATTCCAGGGGCAGCCACTCAAGTGACATCTGAATAGGCTGAGAGATAAGTAACAACGGAGTGCCAATGGGCTGCCAATGTAAGAAGCAACCAAGTTAAAAACCAGGCTGTTACAGCTCTAGGGCTAATGGGCCATGGCATAAGGAGCTGCAGGATTGGGGAAAAATACATAAAGACCTTGAAAAAATAGGCTCAAGTGACTAAAATGGGAATCAAAGCTAATAATATGAATGAGACAGCCCAGTTGATATGGGGCCGCAGGGCCGCATTGCAGATGTCACAGGGGTTAGGCAAGAAAAATTTGAACATAAATAAATATTGAGTATGGCAAGATTTTTATTGGATGAAAAATAAGAGAATTGACCGTCAATTTAAACAGTATGTTACAACTGCTTAAATAGATGGTCAATTATGGGGAATAGCTTGGAAAAATGCGGGATCAGGACCTTGATATTTTACCTATCATGGAGAACTTTGAGAAAGGGGGAAACAAATTATTTTGAGCTATCCTCAAAATTATTGGTGGCAGGCTGAGTCACTGTCAGTTTTTCCACAGACGCCCAAATTGCAGATTTCCTGAAGTTCCAATGACTGGAGCAACAGCAACTCACCTGATGTGCAGAGGGACCACCCAATACCACCCCACATAAAGGCGGTCCCAAAAAGTCAGGAACGGGTTTGGGGCTTTCAACCCACTTACACGTGGTTGCTCTGGCGTCCATTTGACCAAGCAAGAGATATTGGACAAAGATTTTGATGTTTCCAGGGGGTGTTTTAAACTGTTAGCAATATTTCCCAATGCCCTGGTGCCATCAGTGAGCTTTGCCAAAGATTTGACACTAGATATTTGTTCACCAAAAGTATGTGTCCACTGGGCTTTCTCGCTGAGGTTTAGGGGCTCTTGGGCCTTTATGCCAAAGGCTTGTTGCCATTGACTTTATTTAAATCTTTTCTTATGAGGATGTCAACTTCTTAATAGCTTGGAACAAATTCCCTTGATTTGCCATACTAAATCAGCTGAGGTTAATGCTGGGATGGGTGGCAGGGTCCTTAAAGGGTAACCTGTTACCCATCGCTCATCTACCACATGGGCGAGGTGCCCTGGGAGACAAAAGGGCAGCTGTCCTTCTTAGACCCTTTTTAATGGGAGCGGATATGTCACCTGGTCCAATTGGAGGGGGCGCTCTGGACTTACATTAGCCAATCAGTTGAAGTTAAAATAATTTCATCGAGTTGATGCTTGGGCTCTAACTAATGGAAAGTGAGCTGGCTGACATCATAGTATAGATGTGGTATCATTCCTAGCCAATTAGGAGTGTTAAAAATTTTGCACTAGTTTGAGCCCCTTTGTGGCCTATAAAAGGGGCATCTAAAATTGTGAGAATTTATAATATTAGTACTAATATGAATAATATATAAAATTATAATAAGTAATTAATTAGAAAAATTGCCCTAAGGTCACTACTCTCTTTCTTCTTGGCATAACTTTCTGAGAAAAATTACACAAATTAATAAAAGTAAATCCTAATCGCCCATTGTAGTTTCACTCCAATGTCCTCAGATTCTCTGCTGGATGCTACAGTGTGGGGCAGCGGCGAAACTCCTCCCTCCATTTTCTGTCCAGCAGGAAAATGCACTCAGACTGGTTCACTCAGTCATTCTAAACCCTTGGGATGATTTGTTTCTCCCAAGGATCTTGACGCCCACCTTGCTCATACCCAAGTGGTACCTCGCTGCCCCCTGATGCTCCCCTGGAGCAACATGCACTATGGCCTAAGGGTCAAATATGGGAAACTATTCCCATACCATGACCAAGCCATTATCAAAATGGCACAGGCGGTGATGACACCCACCAGATTCATAGATTTCCGCCCCTATAAGGGGTATTTTGACCTTGGCTTCACCTGTGAAGCTGATGCTGCCACTGCAGCAACTGTGCCCCTGGTGTTCCAGGGCACCCCTTTCCCCATAACTCAGACCTGACTCTCAGCGGACACCACTTTAGTGGTCCAGTTTGCTGGCTTGCCCACCCACCTCCCCCTGAAGTGCTCCATCGGGAGCTGATGGACGGTTTGGCAGCCTATGGCTCCAACCCCATCTTACAATTTGTGGTCCCAAATGGGCCGCACAACTCGCTGGGCCTCAGGCATATGCCACTATCAGCCCTGAATTCAGTAAAATTGCTGTGTCAATGCCCCCTTCACCATTATTCCTTCAGCACCTGACCATCCATTTTGGGCCCGCGTTGAGGGTGGGCAGACGATCTGCCTGTCATGTTTTGAGTTGGACCACGCAAAACGCAAGTGCGCTTATTAGCCACTTCTGACAGATCAGATGACTCATCCGCTGACCTCCAATCTGCTGCCCACCCCAAACAAGTTCCAGTATGGGGCACAATCCTACCCCCTCCCCCAAAACTGGAAGCTGCAGCTGCACCTGCAGCCACCAATCAGCCTCCTCCTCGCTCCAATGCCACAGATGATTCCTCCAATCAAGCATTGTATTGGATACCAGTTTAATCCCATGCTTCCTCAAATGAATCAACCAAACCTCAACCTTATGCCGATTCCCCAATTAAATTCAACCAAAACCCATGGGAGTTATTAGCTGAAATTGATGAATCAGGTAAGCTCATTGAAGAACCATCTCTGCAAATTGAGCAGTTTGTTAATGCAGAATGGGATGCCAAATACCCCCTCGACTATATACCCCACAGCCAAATTATGAATCATTTTGCAGTGATCACTAGCTTGCAGTCAAAGCAGCTGCAACACCAGATTGTTGCCCCCTTCATAAAGCTGTCACCAAACCAGTGGCGATGCTCACAGGAGGAGTTCCACCTCCTGTTATCACTGAAACTCTTACTCAAAAGAGTAAAATCACAGTAAAACAGCTATAAAAAATGCTAACAATGCTATCCAGAACGTAGCAACTATAGCACATAACCCAAAGGCTAAAATCACCCAAACTAATATTGCCACGTTCATTAAACTCCCAGACACCCGCATTAAAGCTGAAAAAGCTTTAACCAAATATATCAGTGCCATCTACCTAGCTTGCAAGTTCCAGAAATTACAATTATTAAAATATTGAACCACATGCCGCAAATGCCCCAATGCCCTTACTGTCTGCCATGACATGCACTCTATTATGGGAGGAAGAAGCTGCTGCCAAAGATGAGCCCCCCAACCCCCTCCCCTTCCACCATGGAGGGATAAGCAGTTTCCACTACCCACCTGGTTGGTTGTTTTTTTTGAATTATTTCACTCAATCCGCTCATTTGTCATTTTGTTTGAACCAATTAGTTACGTTAGTTTTTAGTTTAGTTTTAATTTAGTAATGTCCATCCCCTGATCAGCTTACTTTAAATAAATATAAGATTGCCCTAAGGTCGTTTTGAGAGGGGAATATTATGGTAAGGTTAATTTTAAATTATTCTTGGCTAAAGAGAAGATATTGGAAAACTCAACAGACTTTTTTTTGCTGATTATGGACAATTAGGGCTAACAAATAAATACTCATATATAATCTGAAGGTCATCCTGAGCTTCCTAAACTATAAGACCCAAAGTACCTTTTAGTGGTACTATATTAAGCTAATAACATATTTAAAGTACTTTTTTGATAAATTTTTTTTGGATACTAATATGATAGAAAGAACATCAAAATTTGAGTGCCATTGTAATTTTCATAATTAAGTATCACGTAAAGATATTAAAACATTATTTAAAAAATCTAAAGTAAATTGTAAATTAGCGCTTAAGATATAGATTTTCATTAATTGATTAGTAAGAATATAATGTACACCAAAAGTTTAAAACTAAAAGGATTACCCTCTGTTAACTAGGATACCTTGCCACTGTTCTCAATAAAAGATTTTATTTTCTATAAACTCAGTGTTTGCACTACAAAAATTAATTGCACACCTTTCCTCTTAATTGTAGAAACATATGCAGCTAATCAACTCTTCTTTTTATTTGGACGAGTGCCAAAAAGTCCTTATCTGTCACAAACTTGATGATGATTGGCTTAAAGTGGATGATTGTGTTTAGGTGCATAATATAAGATGAGCCAGGGTAGGCAGCAAAGTTTTACCTTTGTTCCAAAAGTGAAGCCTCTAATTTGTAATTCTTCCTTGCAGCTGATATTAAACTAGACTATTGAATTATTGCTTTCCATAGTGCCTCTGGCTAAACTTAATCTGTGAAAAACTTACATTTAAAATTTCACTGTTGTCATGTCTTATACTAATGTGCAATTGACTGGTTTTAACCCAATGTTTATTTCTAAGATTGTGTTGATGTCTTTGTTGGCAGTTTGATTAACGCATGTGAAAAAACAATTCAGGAACTGAAAAATATTTGCAGCAATAGCATTTGGAATTTCCTACTGACGCAGATGCAACAGGTTTTTAGTACTAGTGGTTCCCAACCCAAAAGAGGGGTCCTCCACATATCTTTATCTACAGTTTGTTATACAATAAATTAAGATAAAAATTTTTATAATTCATAATGGAATTTCATGAGAAATTTATAGGCAGGCGCAATGAAGGCTATAAAGTTATTAGTTCCGTGGCTCCAGTGAAGATTGACACAATTGCAATGAAGTTATTAGTTCTGTTGCTATAGTTGGTTCCAATCTGAAATACAGAATCCTGTAAGCAAATAGACCAACATTAAACTACGCAAGATGAGAATTTAAATACTTTATTAATTTAAACCTAGAGATATTTATAGGAAAAAATTAGGGGTTCTTTGCAAAGATTTCCATGATTCACCCAAGGTAAGATCTTTCATACCAGAGGACCATTATTGTTGATCATCGATATTATTATAATATCAGCGATGATCATATCTAATAAAGCTCTAGTTAAATACAACCAACCTTATTAACAAGGCCTAGCCCCTTTGAAATAATTAGTCATTTTGAATTGCTTGGCCATCTTGAATTATTGAATTTCTTTGAGTTGATTAAATTCACCCGTTGTAGGAGGTGATAACTCCAAAGAGTCTTTCTTTGGTCAAATTGAGAATCAGATATATTCATTTTAGATTTCTCCATCTTTTTTTGTACTAGATGGTCCCAACCCAAGGTAGATTTCTCCATCTTATTAGACTGAGATATCAAATATTGATCTAGAGTACTTTTGGTCATCTCAGTTGTACCTCCAAAAATGCCCCCTCAAGATCTTGCCTAGGGGGCACATACTTGTGAAGAAACCTACTATGCACTCTATTGATAACAGTACTAGTATCAATAGAGGCAATGGAGTATTTAACACCCTGACAATAGATAATACGGTAAGGACCAGCCCATAAGGGGTCCAGTTTATGAATTCTTCCTCCTGGCCTATGATGGTAGAAGAGTACAAGGTCTCTGACTTGATATTCTGGTAGCGTAGGTCTACTTGCGTTGGTTTGGGTTCCTTCCTTCAAGGTGGTAGCGGCAAGAGAACTTGAAGCTAACACTTTTAATTGGATTATTTCATCAGCCAGTCTCCTCATCGCTAAATCAGTGATTTGCGGAGTAGCCTCTTCAAGTATAGGTTGTACACTTAAAGGGAGGATAGGCTCCCAACCATATAAAGCTTTAAATGGAGACATTCCAATAAATACAATGGTAGCTAACTCTATAAGCTAACATCGCACTGGGTAAGTAAAGGTTCCACCTACTAGGATCATTGGAAGCCATATTTCAAAGAATGGCTATGAGGGTACCGTTGGTTCATTTGACAGCACCATTAGTGGAAGGATTATATAGGGAGTGAATGACTTGTAGGTACCCATTAATTTGGTAAGCTCAGCACCACCTGAGATATGAAATTGGTCCCATTATCCAATAACAGGACTTTCAGGCTGCCATGCCTGGTGAAAACTTGTTTAAAAAGGAAAGACGCCGTAGCCTTGGAGGTGACTGTGGAGACTGAGATAGCTTCAATCCATTTAGAAAAATGATCAATAGCTAATAGAATAAATTAATGTCCATAGGTGGTTGTAGGGAGAGGACCCACCACATCAATACTCACAGTAGAGAAGGGTTCAGAAGGTCCTATAATTTGGTGTTGGAACATCAGATTTCCTCCACGTTGTTGTTGGCATTTAAGGCATAACTCTAGTACATCATGTACAGATTCCAGCATGTTATCCCAGTAACAATGATTTTTTAACCACTGGAGGGTCTTAGCGACAGCCCCATGTCCTACAGTTTGGTGGGCCTCCATGATAGTATCAGTTCTCGCAGAAGGCCAAATAAAGGGCAACCACTTAGATCCCAACTTTTTGTATAGTGAAACTTCTTTGACCTGAGTGTCTTCAGTTAAGGATTTTAACTTCAAGACAACATCCTTAAAATCATGGAACCAGAGCTCAGGTCTACCAATCAGGTCATAAATGCGATCCTCCTCTGTAGAGAATAACATTAAGATAGGCAATCAAGAAAGACCATCAGCGTTTTGATGTATAGCCCCAGCGCGATGTTGAATGGTAAAATTGTAATTTTGGAGCTTCAAAGCCCATCTGGCTAAGCGACCATCAGGATCCTTCATTTGTTGCAACCACTTCAGGGAAGCGTGATCCGTCACAATAGTGAAATGCTTGCCATATAGATAGGGGCAGAAGTGCTTGATAGCAGCCAAAACAGCGAGGCATTCTCTCTCAGTAACACTATAATTGCATTTGGCCTTAGACAAGGTTTTACTATAGTATGTGATGGGGTGATTGACCATATTGGTATCATGTTGAGCCAGAATGGCTCCAATAGCAATATCACTGGCATCAGTAAATAGAATAAAGGGTTTGGAAAAGTCATGATGGGATAAGATTAGTGCACTCATTAGGGCTTGGCACAACAGATCAAAGGATTGTTGCTGGGAGTCCTCCCATACAAAAGAAACTTCTTTATGCAATAAATAAACTAAAGGCTCTGAAATTTACGCAAAGTAGGGGATGAATTGTTGGTAATAACTGATCATTCCTAAAAATACTTGGATATTGTGCAAGCTTTTAGGAACAGGCATGTCTAAAATAGCTTGTACCTTAGTAGATAAGGGTAAAATACCCTCGCGATTAACCTTATGCCCTAAAAATTCCATCTCTGTCTTAAAAAAGCACACTCTAATGGTTTAAGCTTAAGAGAAGCATGACGAATTTGGCCAAAAACTTCCTTCAAATGAGCCAAATGCTCATTAAAAGTGCGTGAAAAAACAGTAACATCATCTAGATAAACTAAAACACATGAAAGCTTCAAATCCCCAAATAAGCCATCCATGGCTCATTGAAACGTAGCAGGGGCATTGCAAAGCCCCTGCGGCATATGAGTAGGCTCAAATAGCCCCTCACTAGAGATCAAAGCACATTTTTGATGGTCTTCCAGGGCAAGATCAATTTGCCAATAACCGCTCACAAGGTCCATAGCTGAGAAATATTGGGACCCAGACAATAGCCTCAAGGAATTGTCTATATGAGGAAGAGGATAAGAATCCTTTTGAGTAACAGCATTAAGTAGATGATAGTCCATAACTACTCGGTGGCCCCCATCTTTCTTATGGATGAGTAGTAGAGGGGAAGCCCAGGGACTTTTAGAAGGTGTTAATAGTCCAGCATCAAGAAGTTGCTTCAGCTCCACTGAGACCTGAGCCTCCTCAACTTTGGATTTGTGATATGGTTGAGCTCGGATAGGGGGAGTATCCCCAGTTTTCACCTGATGCTGTACCTCTTTCATTAGGCCAAAATCTCCAGGACCTTGAGCAAAGATATCTGCGTATTTTTAATCAGAGCCTCAGCCTCCAGCTGCTGTTCTGAAGTGAGTGAATCCCCAAATTTGACGTCAATTCTGGAAATGACAGGGGGATCTTCCAGTCCAAATTCGCGTAGATCTCCACATCCTGAGATGGACAATAAGTCACTCACAGGAGTAGGCCTCACATAGGCGATGGGATTATTGTGATTCAATCAAATTGGTTGAGAAGTGAGATTAGCCAATAGTACCAAAACAGTTCCATAGTAGGCAGGATCAAGTATGCCAGGGCAAGGTAAAGCCTCCAAATGAGAAGTATTTGGGTTACCAAGGATCTCTAACACATGATCACAGGGTACAAATACTTGAACTCTCATATCAATGATGATTTGAGCTTTAGGGGGAATGGTAATTGGATAGTGAGAATATAGCGGCATTCCCTTGGTGGCACAAATTGATGGAGGTGAAAGTATAGTCCTTGGACCCAGGATTTAATATTCGAGATGTGAGATAGAAGTGGGGTATTCCAGTAAGCAGACACATCGCTTAAGTTTGCCTTTGGTATTGGGAACATCATGTAGAATTAAAGGTATCCAGTACCCAATTAAAGATAAATATTTGTCCTTAAGACTGATGATCGCATCAAAGTTGGTGAGAAATTTAGTTCCCAAGAGCAGATCGTAGCAGTTGTTATCCAATGCCACTGCAGGGGTTGACACAACCAGCTTCCCAAAGAGCATCATAAGAGTGGAATAGGATCCTATAGATTTAGTGTAGGAAGGTTCAGCAGTTCCGTATTCTTGGGAATGGTTCAAGTCTGGCGCCAATTTGATCTTCTTCATAAGTTTGGACGAGATTACATTGATGGGCGATCCCATATCAATGATAACCAAAACTTTTAACTTATGCACGATGGCTTCCACCTGGGTTACATCAGAGCCAAAGTTTGGGATAGAAAACACTGAGGGATTATTTGATGGAATAAAATTAGAAGTAGAAGAAGAAGCATAAGAAGAAATAGTGTTTTTGTTGGATAATTCATCAGGGATATCAAGCTCACTAGGAGCGGATACCACATAACAATCTGTAGATGAATCAAGAGATTTCAACTGAGGCACCTGAGGTAGGTCAGCACAGGAGCCTCGTGCACTATGCTGACTCCTCTTTTTTGACTCCTCTGCCTGTTTTTTCCAACATTGAGACACCACATGACCCATGAGACCACAATAAATACATGGCTCCTTCTTCACCTTAGATTTAGGTTTAGGTGGCATCACATGGATGTGAGAACGTGGGTTACTAGAGGAGGTTGGATGTACCACCTCATTAGGGATTTCCATAAGTGCTTCCTTAATGTTGATAATGGAGCTGAAGTTTTGTTTAAGGAATTCAGATGTAATAATAACTGAGTGCGAGAAGCAAATGCACTCATTACGGCCAATATAGCATCATCAATGGTAATTTGGTTGCAGGTGGCAAGAGTTTGGGCCTCATGGTAGAATCGTTTTGCAAAAGCCTGTACAGACTCTCCTCGTTTTAATTTGAATATTCATAGAGGCCTGCTTTTGGTTGGAGAGGATTTGGTCGCTCCTGAATTCCTTGATGAAGGCGGTTTTCACTTGAGCCCAAGTAGTACAGACCTTTAGATGTGAAACCAAGATCTCTTGAACGAACTGACTTAAACAAGAGGTGATGTGGCGGACCTTCTGCTGATCAGTAGCTCCATCCATGGCGCGTTCATATACGAAAAGGAAAGAATGGATGCTACCTTCACCCAGCTCAAACTTATCTTTGAAGGTAGGTTTGAAGAGGGTGGGTTCCATGTTTAAAACATGTACACCCGATACTGTGATAGGTCCAGCCTCGGAGAGTTCAGCCTCTGTAAAATGGGCTTGAGGAGGAACTCGATCAACCTGTTGTCTTAAGTAGTCACGTCATCTTGTAGATTTTGGACCCATTGGTTTAGATGGTCATTTGTAGGCGCTCAAAAGTTGGTAATAGTAGACAACATCTCATTTTGCTTAGTCTCAAGTAATTCACATTTAGCAGCCAACCACTCAATTGATGCTGTTAAAGAGGCAAACTGGGTTTTTTGAGTAGTTTGATTTACATCTCATAGCTGATGTGCATTCTCAACACCATCCAGTAAATTGATTAAGGAGTAGTTTAGATCAGTTGGAAGACCTTCCAAAAATAGAATACACCCTTGAGCTATTGCTCAGATTTGGGTTTCTAATGCTTGTGCTCGAGATACTAAGAGCATGGAAGGTTCAGAATTGGACGTTGGAAATGAGGAGCCTGGGGGCCTGAAGGTCCCGGGGTCCTTGCAACCCATCCCTTCCTGGAGGACCTGGAGGGCCTTGTTGACCCATTGGACCAGGAGGACCACGTTCCCCTGGTGGTCCCAGTTTTACCAACGGAGAACTAGGTGGGCCCTGAGGTCCTTGAGGACCAGCAGGTCTAGATTCACATGCTTAAATTGTATCCACAGCTCAGATCAGTTGTTGGAGGAGCATGTTAAGTTCCTTGAAGTGGTCATCATTTTGGGCTTGCAATATTCCCAACTGTCTCAAAATCTTGGCTTCAAGGTTAGAGATTCGGGTTTGCATGGGGGTAGCAGCATCAATAACTTGTTGTGAGATTTCTTGGCTGATGTAGGACACAACACCGTTGTCAATTCTTACCAATTGGTTATGAAGTTCGTTGATATTTCTTCTATTATCAAGAATTGCTTCCCAATTATCCCATCCAAAGCTAGATACTGTCTCATAGAACGAGGATAGTTGAGAGTGAAATTATTGCGCCAGAGTCAACTGGCGTTAAATCTTGAGGTGATGCAACCCCAAGATCTGGATTACATGGTATATAGCGGGATGTATGTAATGCTGAAGGTACCGTTCAGTTCTAGCCACACCAACTTTGGTAGGCTGTAACACCACTTGATTGTATAAGCTCATCATATTGTCAGCAACTTTAGATGCTCAGTAGCGATTAGGATGAGCACCAGGCTGGATAGCCCCTCTTATCAAGCCTTTGACTGTTTCCTCTACATTAGTGGCTTGAATCTGATAATTAGTTTGGTCAGGGCCCTCAATGGCCAAGTTCATAGAAGCTTAAAATTGTATATAGCTGATATTAGCTGAAGGCAAATCTTGCCAGTTTGATTTAACCCATTTGGAGATACTAATAGATTCCTCAGAAGAGGGACTCACTTCACTAGATGAATTCATCATTGTGAAAGTATGTTTTCACCAGGTAGCCTCGGAAGCTGACCTAGCAGGGAGCACCAGTATTGGAAGTTCATGAGAAATTCTATAAGAAGGCGTGACAAAGGCTACGAAATTATTAGTTCCATGGCTCTAGCAAAGATCGCACAATTGCAATGAAGTTATTATTCCGTTGCTATAATTGGTTCCAATTGGAAAACCAGAATCCTTTAAGCAAATAGACCAAAATTAAACTACGCGAGATGAGAATTTAGGTACTTTATAAATTAAACCTAGAGATATTTATAGGAAAAAATTAGGGGTTCTTTGCGAGGATTTCCTTGATTCACTCAAGGTAAGATCTTTCCTACCAGAGGACCAATATTGTTGATTATCAATATCATTATAATATTAGCGATGATAATATTTAATAAAGCTCTAGTTATATGAAATTGACCTTATTAACGAGGCCTAGCCCCTTTAAAATGATTAGTCATTTCAAATTGCTTGGCCATCTTAAATATTGAATTTCTTTGGGTAGATTAGATTCACCCATTGTAGGAGGTAATAACTCCGAAGAGTCTTTCTTTGGTCAAATTGAGAATCAGATATATTAATTTTAGATTTCTCCATCTATTAGACCGAGATATTGAACCCTGATCTAGTTTACTTTAAGTCATCTCAGTTGTACCTCCAACAATGCACCACGGCTTTAACCTAAGCATCCTTCAGAAAAAGAAGGAGGGTGGGGGTTTTCATCCAGAACCAGTTTCAAGTAGTGGGCAAAGGCAGAGAGAAGGGGTGGGAGCATCAGCGGTGTGCGGCAGAAGTAGAAAGAGGTGGGGTTCTCCTCATTAATGAGGCCAGCAGTGTGTATCACCTCAATGCATTGGGCAAGTTGAAATAAGGCAAAGGTGATAAGGTTGGGCACACAAGTGAAGGATTTATTGTTTTGGCGGCTTTGGGGGTAGTTGGGATCATAGAGCAAAGATATCGCTGCATCAATGCATGCATGGCTAGAGCAAATAATAGTTCATCAATTTCAAAGTTTGAATATTCAAGGAAATCTAAAGGGAAGTTAGATATAGGAAAACTTTTAAAAGTAGCTTGATCACCATATGGAGGGACAGGAAGAGGAGGGAATTAGTAGGGGCAGCAGCTGCATTGACAGCCTTTTGATGTATATTTTATAAATTGGGAATACATTTCAAGGATGGAAACGGTGGTGGGGAGTCAAATAAGGGGTTGGGTGAAGAAACCTGACCACTCGAAGTCAGGATTAATTAATTAAAGGAAGTCTGCATCATCATCAAACCATTTTGAGATTTGAAAGAGCTTTGACATGACCAGCGCAGGGCCAGCGACAGGAGTTGGTGGGGGTGACAGCTGCTTATTGGCCACGCACAGTGTACTAGGGCAATTCCACTGGAACTTGAGCAGCCATCTGTTCAGGAATGGTTCTGGCAGTTGAACATTGAGCGGGAAGAGTGGTGGGAGCAGCACCTGAAGTGGTCAAGTTTGGTGGAGGGAGGACTTATCCTCAAGCAAAAATTTAGTAGAATTAAAAATGTGGCTCATTTCAGAGGTATGAGTGGTGGAGTCAGAATTGTCAGAAAGAGTTGGGAACTTGCACTTTGAATGGTTGAGAGAAAAGCATAAGAAACAGATAGCGCAACCGTTTTTGATGCATTCCCAGAAGAAATGATCAGAGGCTGATCTGATCACAGCATGTGGAGGTATTGCAAGGTGGGTGTCCCAACAGAATGAGCGATGTCAGAAAATCGACTATGGGCTCTGCTAGTTGGCAGGCCAATCAATATGAAGACTGGTCAGCCCTTGCCATTTTGACTTAGGCAACAGGGCCAGCAGCGCCAGCTAACCCCTTGGCATATCACCTGTGCCATTTGGAGATCTCCCAGCTAATCCCTAACCAACAAAATAAATTATAAACTTATAACAAAAAGTATATTAGGAAAAGGGAGATATTTATTGAGAGGGAAGCGCCAGGTATTATACTGTATACAAAAAGGGCTACTGTGCCCACCGCTGACTTATCAGCTCTTCCATTGGTTCTTCCAGCCAAACACTCTGATTATTCTTCCACTACACTATTATCTTCCCTGGTGTTTACCCTCTCACTCTATCCTTCCCAATGTCCAAATTAGTTTTGGCTCATCCTCAGCCTTAAGTCTCTGGTGAGCCATAGATATTAATCTAAATAAATGTTAATCTGAATTTGACCTTCAAGTTGATAATAATGAACTGGAAACAACTTTGGTTGCTTGCTTTGACTTGGAATATCTCAGCATCTCGCCAACATCTCTTCTCAACTTATCTCAATCAATTTGATTAAATCTCCTTATTCAGGCGATAATTGAATATAATAAATGAGGCGGTAAAAAAACCACAGCCACCACAAACTCATAATTGTCAGATTTGCTAACATCAGATTATCAGTACAGGCAGCAAATTCATAAATGGATGAATAAAGCAAATACATCTGCTTTCTGATGGAAATTCCCACAATGGTCCACAAATGGCAGTTGGCATCAAACACTGATTCCGCTGACTGATACCAATTGGATCATCCTCAGCTATAAGTCACTGGTGATCCTTGTCGCGATTCTGATATGACTGGACAATAATCATGGGACCTCTAGGGCAGATCTGGAAGAATCCTCTGAAAATGATATGATTATTTGAGTGCCTTGAAATGAGATGATATTGGGATATAATGGATTTATTATTAGATCACCTCTAAATTAGGCGATAAGGTGATGTTGACATTCGACAAAATACAAATTGAATCATCTAAAATTAGGGCAATAGAGAATTAAAGAATAACAAGCCAAAACGAGGAGAATCGGTGGAATAGAATAGTCCAAGCTATGAGAGTGGTATCATTTAAAGCTGCTGGATATAAGCGAGTTAGTCAATTAAGAAAGAAGAGTTGTTAGGTAGTTGAGAGTAAGCAAAACAGTGAGAGTCCACTGTATTTATTATATTACATAAAAGAGAGTTGTGGGAGCAAGTGCTCCATATTTATTAAAAGTTTATTCTGTTGTTTTAAGGATGACGATCATCACATCATTGGTCCTAATTGCTCAGTGGGTCAAACCCTGTGCAAAAATCCTACAGCGTATCTCTTGTATACCGCTAATTTTATAACAGTGGTGCTCACTACAGGGGACCCATTGATCAGTTATAAAAATAATAAAAACTCTGTTGCCTGCTATGTCGCAGTCCAGATGTTACAACAAGGAATCTGCATGACATGCTAGGCCCATTACATATGAGGAATTGAAACTTACATTGGACACTGTGCTCAAAAGACAAGATGAGCTGCTCCAGGAAGTTTGCAGTGAAAAACTGCCGCAATTTGATTGTGAAGGAAATATTCATGGGTTCTTTTGACAATTTGAGTTTGCAACTGAAGGGACCTCGGTCTGGTGAAAGGCAAGACTGTTGATATCAGCCTTAGATGTCAGAAGTGCTGATCAAGTCATTTATTAACTTCCAGATAGTTCTGTTACATACCAAGAAGTTAAGGAGATGGTGCTGCAGTTGTTTGGTGGAAATGCAAAGATGTCGAAGGGGAAAGCTGAGTTTTTGACCATTGGGTTTCAGCAAAATGAGACCCTCACCACATTTGCTGAGCGATTTATGGTGGAAGCCCATGTGTTGATTGGGGAAGGGATTTTATCTAAAGTTGATGTGTGCATTGCTATGTCCTCTGCGGTGAAGCCATACCCTGAGCTTTACAATGTCATGGCCCCATCGTTGGAGGACAATGTACTATTTCTTAAACTTGTTCAGTTTATACATCACTTAGCTATAACTTTCCCTCCACCCAACATTGAACAGATTCACACTGTCACCATTGCTGACCCTAATCATGTGGGGAGGGGAATCAACCAGTTGGTGCAGATTCCGCCAGGTTACTCACAGCAGTCCAAAATCCATCCCATGACTGCTGATTGACAAATGACCTTTACCGCTTTGGCCCTAAATACGTTGATCAACAGCAGGCGTTCTACCAATGTGGGTTTGGTTACGCTGATCATCTTTGAAATACCCTTCCAAGTGGGCCAACTTATATTAAGCACAGACATAGGACCTATGGATTAAGTTGTTTTGATTGCAGTAGCACTGGGCACATGGGACAATGGTGCCCTAATTGATGTATCCCTTACTACAACAGGATCAAAGTTATCAGAGAAAAGCCATAGTGGAGTAGAGACAAGACTCTCTACTTCTGCTATCTTGAATCCTTACGTCCCACCTGAGTCTACTATATTAATTGCAACAGAAGCCTCCCAGTATGACGATACTTTCCTCTACCAACAGCCGCTTGGGGGAGTAACTGTGCTGCCTCAAACACAAGTCAAAGAAACGGCGGACACAAGGTTTCTGGAGCAGCCAAAGCCTTATGCTTGTCAAATGTTTGACCAAAGTCCATCAGACTAGCTAGAACTGTTTGAAGATGCGTTGTCTCTAAAAGGAGTAGAGGTCGCCCTTCAGTGATGCTATTATAACAGAGTATCCTACAGTTGGTGCAGGTATTATAAGTTTTTGGGAAAACGTGAACCGCTAAATGTACACGTAGTAAATAGCTGGCATTCATCTTACTTGGAGTTCACTTACTGTGACATTGTGGTAGCCAAAACCCGAGTATGAGCTATAATTGATATGGGCACTCCTGTTAACATTGTCTCCACTAAGTTAGTGGCGAAGTTATCTTTAAAATCTGACATAGACCATCGGATGGTGTATGGGACCACTGGAGCAGAAACCACGGTCTCTAAAGGACATATAGAAATCTTCCTTTGTGGTTTGGATCCGTTGTTGTGGTGGCTCTGGAGGTAGTATTACCAAATAGCAACTACGATCTGTTGATTGGGACCGCTTCTATGTGGCACTATGGGGCTGTCGTTGACATGATGGAAGAGACCCTCTCTATTTTGGGACAGCGGATCTTAATTTTTTCTACCTCCAGCAGAGTGCCAAAGGGCTCAGTGAATATGTGACAAATCAACCTTGTCTACAGCGATGGCGTGATTCTAGTGCACTATCATCAATTAAAAGGGAAAACTTGGGCCTTTCCCCATAAGATATATGAATATCAAAGGCTACCGCTTAGAGAAGCTGAAGCTATATCCATTCCATCTGGACACCAAGTAATAGTAGACACTGAGTTAGAGGTGGAAGTACCAGCTGAGCTTTACGTGGAGATCATTGGGCCTTATCAGCAATTGCAGCTTTAGCCCCATTGTCATGGAAATGGCAGAAGAAGTTTAGATTGGCCTGCCAGTTGGAATGCGTGCGTACCCAAAAAGCAAGCCAGAATGCCAGAGGCATTGCCGATCATATGACTTGATATGGAGCCAGGAAATGTGATACCACGAAGTGGTGGCACAACAGCAAGGTGAGGAGTATCCTGACAGCAAACCACATTAACCTGTTCCCAACTAAGTGTTTCTAGTTGCAGGGGGTTGGATTACTGGGATAGTTTCAACAACATTTTTTGGAATGTGAGGCCTCCTCTTCAGGGGCGGCAAGGAGATGGATTATTTCTTTCCATTGATGGACATAGGGCCATAAGATCTTCGTGTATTGATTCCAGAAATTCATAAGAATGGGGTTATAGAGCCAAAAATATCAGACTCGCTGGGCCCAATCAGCGATAAAGGAAGCCATGGTGACCAAAAGAATTGGTAAAGCCCACCCAGAGTGCAGGGGTGATGGGCCACCAGGGAAATGCTATCTGGGATGTGGTCAGAAAGGGAAATAAAAATTTGGTTTTTGGTAAAATTTTATTTAGAAAAGAAAGTAAGAAAAATTGACCAACAATTTTCTCAGTGCCATGCAACTGGTTAATAGGTGGTCAATTGGGTAGTGAAAGGATGGGGTTAGATCCCACAAATTTGACCTATCGGCAAATTGTTTGGGAATGGGTGGGTTATTATTTGGGAACCAACATCAAAAAATTTGGCGGCAGTCGAGTCTCTGTCATTTGACCTCAAACGTCTGAACCAGGGCTTGACTACATTTCTGATGGTTAGCATGATGACGTTTGGCCCAATGAGCAACGGGGAAACCCCCCAAATTCCCTGGGAAGGATCATTTGGTTTGGG